>JAJKFL010000008.1:6204435-6804435 GCA_021186555.1 Reticulitermes speratus
ACACAGTGGAAGGTGAATAATAGGTAACGTTTTTTGGTCTTAATTAAGACCAACACAATTATGATTTATGGGGAGTGGTTATATAGCTACACATGTAGTTTTAAACTTGGCGCTAGACGTAGTCCTCAGCTCCGGCCGTCTTATTCTTGGCGTAAGGCTCACAGTACACATTTTATATGAGACAGAATTTGCTGTGGAGAAGCAAAAAAAAAAACAACGTTCCCTTGCCAAGAATCGAACCCAAATTTCTTATCCTACAGGAAGTAACACAATCACTATGCTTACTGAGCTGTCCAGGGTGTCTCTCACTGCTCCCGTTTCCTTCTGTAAAGATGTAAAATTAATTAGGAATGTCACGGGTTCGATTCCCGATGGTGTCACTGGAATTTTTCATTGACATAATCGTTTCGGTCGCACTATGGCCCTGGGGTCGACTCAGCCTCTAACAGAAATGAGTACCAGGAATCTTTCCTGGGGGGTAAAGGCGGCCGGTGCGTAGGGCTGACAACCTTACTACCTTCATACGCCGATTGTCTAGAAATCTGGGAGCCTCAACCCCCTGGAACCCTAAGGGCCTGTCCAGGCCTGTAATGGGGTTGCTTAAATCTGAGACCTATCACATTGAAATTATTAGTTTGCAACAACATAAAAACAACGTTGATGCGTGTTTGTTTGAATTTTATTTTAGTGAATGTTGATGGAGTTATATCGTCATTTTATTTTAGTGAATGTTGATGGAGTTATATCGTCATTTTATTTTAGTGAATGTTGATGGAGTTATATCGTCATTTTATTTTAGTGAATGTTGATGGAGTTATATCGTCATTTTATTTTAGTGAATGTTGATGGAGTTATATCGTCATATATCTGCATGGACTGGTGTTTGGAGTTATATAGTCATGTATCTGCTGGACTGGTGTTTGGGAGTTATATAGTCAATATCTGCATGGACTGGTGTTGGGAGTTATATAGTCATATATCTGCATGGACTGGTGTTATGGAGTTGGACTGGTGTTTGGGAGTTATATAGTCATATATCTGCTTGGACTGGTGTTTGGGAGTTATATAGTCATTTATCTGCTTGGACTGGATGTTGGGAGTTGTACAGTCATATATTGCATGTGACTGTGTTTGGGAGTTATATAGTCACTATCTTGCATGGACTGTGTGTTGGGAGTTATATAGTCATATATCTGCTTGGACTGGTGTTTGGAGTTATATAGTCATATATCTGCTTGGACTGGTGTTTGGAGTTGTTCAGTCATATATCTGCATGGACTGGTGTTTGGGAGTTATATAGTCATATATCTGCATGGACTGGTGTTTGGGAGTTATATAGTCATATATCTGCATGGACTGGTGTTTGGGAGTTATATAGTCATATATCTGCATGGACTGGTGTTTGGGAGTTATATAGTCATATATCTGCATGGACTGGTGTTTGGGAGTTATATAGTCATGTATCTGCTTGGACTGGTGTTTGGGAGTTATATAGTCAATATCTGCATGGACTGGTGTTTGGGAGTTATATAGTCATATATCTGCATGGACTGTGTTTGGGAGTTGGACTGGTGTTTGGGAGTTATATAGTCATATATCTGCTTGGACTGGTGTTTGGGAGTTATATAGTCATATATCTGCTTGGACTGGTGTTTGGGAGTTGTACAGTCATATATCTGCATGGACTGGTGTTTGGGAGTTATATAGTCACATATCTGCATGGACTGGTGTTTGGGAGTTATATAGTCATATATCTGCTGGACTGGTGTTTGGGAGTTATATAGTCATATATCTGCTTGGACTGGTGTTTGGGAGTTGTTCAGTCATATATCTGCATGGACTGGTGTTTGGGAGTTATATAGTCATATATCTGCATGGACTGGTGTTTGGGAGTTATATAGTCATATATCTGCATGGACTGGTGTTTGGGAGTTATATAGTCATATATCTGCATGGACTGGTGTTTGGGAGTTATATAGTCATATATCTGCATGGACTGGTGTTTGGGAGTTATATGGTCATATATCTGCATGGACTGGTGTTTGATTGGTCATAGAAAAATTATTACCTTCCTTTCATCGTGTACTTTTTTTTTCCAATGGCTCGACAGCCCCTTGGGGGCCTAGGCCGCCTCATTTTTCGAGGCTTCACTATCACACTAATAGACATACCACGCTCGGTAGAACTCCTCTGGACGAGTGATCGGCCCGTCGCATAGACCTCTACCTGACAACACACAACACTCACAAGAGAGACTTCCATGACCATGGCGGTATTCGAACCCACAATCCCAGTAAGCGAGAGGCCGCAGACCCACACATTAGACCGCGCGGCCACTGGGATCGGCTACGTATAGTATACTGAAGTAACAATTTGTGAACCCCGACTCACGGCAAACTGGAACAGCAGCTAACGATGCGCTGCCTGCCGTCATGTGAAATGGTCCGCATGAAGAGTGGTGCCAGCTTTCAAAGTAACATTTCTGTACTTCGCAAGTGGGATAAGTACACTGACGACACATCATATTCAGTGGTACGCCATTCGTCTTAAGTAATTGCTTCGAATCTCCAACGGCTTTTTGGCGCGTTTGCAAAATTGCGAAAAGCGACTATTAGCTTCCTCCTGTCCGACTCTGTCTGTCTGTCTGTCTCTCTCTGTCCGTCCTTGAGGAGGAACTCGGCTTTCACTTGACGGATTTTCAAGAAGTTTGGTATTCGAAATTTTTCGAAAATGTATCGAAAAAATTTAATTTCATTAAAATCTGACAAGAATAACGGATACTTTTCATGTATACCTATGTACATTTATGACAATATCTCGCTGAATTCTTTTTAAATGAGAAATATTTCAGGCAAACTTGTAGAGAAAATCAAAACACACATTTTCCATTCAATAACTTTTTTCCAAAAATCGTGCCGTTTATGAGATATAATGTGGAAAAATATGGCCCAGCCGGACAGGCCACAGAGAACAATACAGTATGGCGCATGCGCATTGCATAATGGATAACTTAAGGCTACAGAAACACACTCAGAATATGTAATACTTATTGCTTTTCCACGGCAACAATGGTTACGCGAACGCGCCTCAATGTTACGTTATACGTACATTGCCTGTCTTGTTTGTCAGAAATTCTGTTCCCACATATAAATAGGTCAATAATGATGAAGTAAGTTTCCTTCTACATGTCTCCCAACTCATCAATCATTCTAATATTTTACGTAACCTCCAAAAACAACAATCATAAAATTAATAGGAAACCTTCCCCCAAGCAGGACCGGGTTAAAAACCCGGTCATTGAAATAAAAATGTTGATGGTCATATCAAGGCCAGGTGATATAATAGCCGCACCACTATAGGCCTACTATTGTAATTAATGCTGAATAACATCTGGTGTTAGGCCTTCCCGCGTACAGGGACCAATGGTTCGAGATCCTCTCGGGGCATTCAGTATGCAGCCATGGCAGAGGCCGAGTGCATTTATCATCTCTGACTTTGCTGTCATTCTGGTCAAGGTAAATGCAGAGGGAAAGTGTCAGGGGTTAAATACGGCAGCCGGTAAGTGACGTATGAGTCAAATATCTTACATTGCTGCCGGTAAGTAACATACGAGTCTAATATCTTACATGCTGCGGTAAGTAACATACGAGTCTAATATCTTACATTGCTGCCGGTAAGTAACATACGAGTCTAATATCTTACATTGCTGCCGGTAAGTAACATACGAGTCTAATATCTTACATTGCTGCCGGTAAGTAACATACGAGTCTAATATCTTACATTGCTGCCGGTAAGTAACATACGAGTCTAATATCTTACATTGCTGCCGGTAAGTAACATACGAGTCTAATATCTTACATTGCTGCCGGTAAGTGACGTATGAGTCAAATATCTTACATTGCTGCCGGTAAGTAACATACGAGTCTAATATCTTACATTGCTGCCGGTAAGTAACATACGAGTCTAATATGTTACATTGCTGCCGGTAAGTGACGTATGAGTCTAATATCTTACATTGCTGCCGGTAAGTAACATACGAGTCTAATATCTTACATTGCTGCCGGTAAGTGACGTATGAGTCATAATATCTTACATTGCTGCCGGTAAGTGACGTATGAGTCTAATATCTTACATTGCTGCCGGTAAGTAACATACGAGTCTAATATCTTACATTGCTGCCGGTAAGTGACGTATGAGTCAAATATCTTACATTGCTGCCGGTAAGTGACGTATGAGTCTAATATCTTACATTGCTGCCGGTAAGTGAACGTATGAGTCTAATATCTTACATTGCTGCCGGTAAGTAACATACGAGTCTAATATCTTACATTGCTGCCGGTAAGTAACATACGAGTCTAATATCTTACATTGCTGCCGGTAAGTGACGTATGAGTCAAATATCTTACATTGCTGCCGGTAAGTAACATACGAGTCTAATATCTTACATTGCTGCCGGTAAGTAACATACGAGTCTAATATCTTACATTGCTGCCGGTAAGTGACGTATGAGTCTAATATCTTACATTGCTGCCGGTAAGTAACATACGAGTCTAATATCTTACATTGCTGCCGGTAAGTGACGTATGAGTCAAATATCTTACATTGCTGCCGGTAAGTGACGTATGAGTCTAATATCTTACATTGCTGCCGGTAAGTAACATACGAGTCTAATATCTTACATTGCTGCCGGTAAGTGACGTATGAGTCAAATATCTTACATTGCTGCCGGTAAGTGACGTACGAGTCTAATATCTTACATTGCTGCCGGTAAGTAACATACGAGTCTAATATCTTACATTGCTGCCGGTAAGTAACATACGAGTCTAATATCTTACATTGCTGCCGGTAAGTGACGTATGAGTCTAATATCTTACATTGCTGCCGGTAAGTGACGTATGAGTCTAATATCTTACATTGCTGCCGGTAAGTAACATACGAGTCTAATATCTTACATTGCTGCCGGTAAGTAACATACGAGTCTAATATGTTACATTGCTGCCGGAAAGTACGTAGAGTCAAATATCTTACATTGCTGCCGGTAAGTGACGTAGAGTCTAATATCTTACATTGCTGCCGGTAAGTAACATACGAGTCTAATATCTTACATTGCTGCCGGTAAGTAACATACGAGTCTAATATCTTACATTGCTGCCGGTAAGTGACGTATGAGTCTAATATCTTACATTGCTGCCGGTAAGTGACGTATGAGTCTAATATCTTACATTGCTGCCGGTAAGTAACATACGAGTCAAATATCTTACATTGCTGCCGGTAAGTAACATACGAGTCTAATATCTTACATTGCTGCCGGTAAGTACTACTGAGTCTAATATCTTACATTGCTGCCGGTAAGTGACGTATGAGTCTAATATCTTACATTGCTGCCGGTAAGTACTATCGAGTCTAATATCTTACATTGCTGCCGGTAAGTAACATACGAGTCTAATATCTTACATTGCTGCCGGTAAGTGACGTATGAGTCAATATCTTACATTGCTGCCGGTAAGTACGTATAGAGTCTAATATCTTACATTGCTGCCGGTAAGTAACATACGAGTCTAATATCTTACATTGCTGCCGGTAAGTAACATACGAGTTACTAATTTTAACATTGCTGCCGGTAAGTAACATACGGTATGATCTAATATCTTACATTGCATGCTGCCGGTAAGTAACATACGAGTCTAATATCTTACATTGCTGCCGGTAAGTAACATACGAGTCTAATATCTTACATTGCTGCCGGTAAGTAACATACGAGTCTAATATCTTACATTGCTGCCGGTAAGTAACATACGAGTCTAATATCTTACATTGCTGCCGGTAAGTAACATACGAGTCTAATATCTTACATTGCTGCCGGTAAGTAACATACGGTCTAATATCTTACATTGCTGCCGGTAAGTAACATACGAGTCTAATATCTTACATTGCTGCCGGTAAGTAACATACGAGTCTAATATCTTACATTGCTGCCGGTAAGTAACATACGAGTCTAATATCTTACATTGCTGCCGGTAAGTAACATACGAGTCTAATATCTTACATTGCTGCCGGTAAGTAACATACGAGTCTAATATCTTACATTGCTGCCGGTAAGTAACGATACGAGTCTAATATCTTACATTGCTGCCGGTAAGTAACATACGAGTCTAATATCTTACATTGCTGCCGGTAAGTAACATACGAGTCTAATATCTTACATTGCTGCCGGTAAGTGACTACGAGTCTAATATCTTACATTGCTGCGTAAGTACATACGAGTTAATATCTTACATTGCTGCGGTAAGTAACAGCGGGGGTACTAACTATCTTCATCTGCAGGTTAAGAAAATAGGAGCTTTATCTCATTTGTCATACCCTCTAATATGCCTTCATTGCAATACTAGGGTTCTCTCCGGGGTAAAGCAGCCGGGGCGTGACGTTGACCACTCCATCTCATCTGCAGGTTAAGAATTAGTGGAGCTCTTATCTTTTCTCCCCCTATATGCCTTCATGGCCAATACTAGGGTTCTCTCCGGGGGTAAAGCAGCCGGGGCGTGACGTTGACCACTCCATCTCGCCCGCAGGTTAAGAATGAGTGGAGCTTATCTCTTCTCCCCCTATACATCCTTCATGGCCAATGACTAGGGTTCTCTCCTGGGGGTAAAGCAGCCGGGGCGTGACGTTGACCACTCCATCTCGCCCGCAGGTTAAGAATGAGTGGAGCTTTATCTCTTCTCCCCCTTACCTTCATGGCCAATACTAGGGTTCTCTCCCGGGGGTAAAGCAGCCGGGGCGTGACGTTGACCACTCCATCTCGCCCGCAGGTTAAGAATGTGTGGAGCTTATCTCTTCTCCCCCTATATGCCTTTATGGCCAATGACTAGGGTTCTCTCCTGGGGGTAAAGCAGCCGGGGCGTGACGTTGACCACTCCATCTCGCCCGCAGGTTAAGAATGTGTGGAGCTTTATCTCTTCTCCCCCTATACGCCTTCATGGCGTGTACAGGGACTTCATCTTTATCGCTGTAAAGCTACGTCGGAAACGAAGTATCTGTGCTTCAGTGTCGACGACAAGACACCAAACAACAAAAGCACATTTAGTGCTCCAAAATGACAGAGCCGTCCTATTGGCGTGGGAGCAAAAATAGTTGGAGCTATTCATGCCAAAATATGGAAACTGGTAGCGCGGGAGGTTAGTAGTCCGGGGTGAGGGGGAGTGCAGTAACGGGTAGGGGAATCAAAATAAGAAGAAGGGGAATGCATTACGCTCGGAGCTATCCGAGCGGGATTGTGGACGGAGTGACTGGCTGCTCTGAAATCACTCCCCGTTTCGCCACCACGAGAGCAGCACTGCTCGCCGTATCTCGAGTCGTACTGCGGTTCAACGAAGTTTTGCGGGAGTCAAATACGAGTTATAATAAACACGCTGTCAGTCGAAAAATAAACTTCTCGGTTGATATTGTTACCTTGGAAGATTATCTTTTCGGTTGATAAAATTGGTTTTAAGGAAATTCGTATATATTATTCGGTTGATCAAATTGATTTTTAGGACAAGAATTATTAGATGATATATTGATTTGAAGAGAGGAATATATTTTTATCAGTTGATAAATTGATTTTAAAGAAAAAAATATTCAACAGTCAGATACAATTCAAGATTTCAGGAATATAACAACCAAGCTCGATAGCTGAAAACATTTTCCACGGCAATACTGTAAGTATTAAATCGCAATATATATTTTTTTTTTCCATTTTTTAATTCAGCTACTTAAGCAATTTCAAAACTAAATTATTTTTTCTGAGTTTGTATTATTTTGGGCTTTCTGTTCCCTGTATTTCTATGTATGTGTCTTGTTTATGCGAGTTGTAAATGTTGGTTAAGAACACATGTTTTTGTTTTGGTATAATGTATTGTTTTGGTAATTTATAAACATTTTAAACGGCCTTTTTCTTTTCAGGTTAATTTATTTATCTGTGTTCCAAAACAGATGAGCCGAAAAGCGATGAAATCACCCATTGGGACCCACACTCCCCAACAGATGTTGCTTGCAGCTGGGGTGAGTGTCACAAAGTTGTATTTATCTCTTTCTCCACTTCATATATTTCTTTTTGCTGAAATGTGTGTGTGTGTGTGTGTGGTGTATTTGATGGACTCTTTAAAATTGCATATTGCTGGTGAAATTAGAACTGCTGGAATTAGCCATGTTTTCCTCGGGTGAAATTATTGTGAAATTAATATGAATGGTGAAAGGTAGTGGTAATACGAATTGTCCATCGGACCTTACTAATTGTAGAGTAATAACTGTTATTGTAATGCGATAGGAAGATAGTCTTTTTTTTTTAATTTTTGAAATTCGATTATAAAGAAAGTAATTTACTTAGAAATAGTAAGTCACCGATCGTGTCAAATGGGGGGGGGGGGCGTTTTAAACGTGAACGCGGGAGTAATTCATGTGTTTATTTATGCATTTATACGTCATATAACGACGCCGTCGGTAACTCTGAATATACCGTCGATTATTGAATAATGGGTCGAAAATAAAGCGACCGTGGCGTGGTTTTGATACTTTATCGGTATTTGCTTGAAAGGACTAAGGAAAACCGCGAAGAACTAAAGGGTAGCCGGTCTAAGGGCCCTCCCGTCCGGTCCCACTCTTTTGTATCGTACTGACCGTCCGTCTCATGTTCGACTACCTTATTCTCGGACACAGTTGCTGCCTGTTTTGCTCCCAGAAACACCAATATTACGTTTTGCTCCCACAAACACCAATATTAGGTTTTGCTCCCACAAACACCAATATTACGTTTTGCTCCCACAAACACCAATATTACGTTTTGCTCCCAAAACACCAATATTATGTTTGCTCCCACAAACACCAATATTACGTTTTGCTCCCACAAAATCCAATATTATGTTTTGCTCCCACAAACACCAATATTACGTTTTGCTCCCACAAACACCAATATTACGTTTTGCTCCCACAAACACCAATATTACGTTTTGCTCCACAAACACCAATATTACGTTTTGCTCCCACAAACACCAATATTACTTTTGCTCCCACAAACACCATATTACATTTTGCTCCCACAAACACAATATACATTTTGCTCCCACAAACACCAATATTACGTTTTGCTCCCACAAACACCAATATTACATTTTGCTCCCACAAACACCAATATTACGTTTTGCTCCCACAAACACCAATATTACGTTCGACCGACAAATTTTGGAAGCCGGGATAATGGGATGGACGATCAGGTTTCGAAGGTCCTTAGGGGTAAGAGATTCTTCCCCTCTCCTATTCGTTCATACCAACTCTGGGGCCCAGCCACCCTCCTATTCATTGCATACCGGAGTTCTTTCCCGGGGGTAAAGAGGCCGGTGACGTGATAATGACCACTCATTTCCACCTTGCCTCCATCTCACCTTAACAGTGTGGACGGAGACACATTTACGTTTTATCGACAAATTTCAGTGCACAACAACGATAATTATACTCCAGTGGCAACTACTCGCTTTGTCTTTCGCATGGAAAGTTTTGCCAATTTTCTTTCAGGCAGCCTTGAGTATGAATGATGTAGGGACGAAAATGTCTGTTTGTACATTTGTTTGATCACAAACATATATCTGCAGCGTGACAATTAGGTCAACAGTCTAATCTTCTTTCTGAACTGGTGATTCATAACATTGTCAAACACGACTGTAATTCATTGTGCAAAAAAAAGAAAATATTGTTTACAACACGCTACATGTTTCGGCCCAAAGTGGCCGTAATCAGGCTTTATATAAAGATAACTGTAAACGATTTATGTGCAGAGATCTCACAATAAGGACGAAGTATGTAATAAAGCCCATTTGTATTTTTTAAATAAATCCCGATGATGGCTCTTTTGGGCCGAAACATGTAGCGTGTTATAAACAAGACATTGTTTTAAAAGTAATTTACAATTGTGTTTGATGGTGTTGTTGTTAGTCCGTATTTATATATAAAACACAACGGAATGTCATTCATAAATACTTCTGAACTGTTGCTTTGTGAAAGGACCCCCCCCCCCCCCCACGTCTACTCCTCAGCACAGTCCACCAACCACAAAAGAAGACACTGTACATCTAGATAAGCTACGAGTTATATTTTCGGTGTTTATTTTTCTGCGAATTTCTTTTGGTAAGTATCGGGACGCATTCCTTTTTTTTTCTTCCAGAACACAGAAGTAAAGTGTTTCTAAATGCATGGCAATAAATCTCCGAGGCAGGTAGATAGCGCTTTTGTACTTAAAATTGTCAAAATGGGGGGGGGGGACAGAATTCTTTAGCTATCTGTACCACAAATAATATAGAGTGTGGAAAATAACTTGTATGCAGAATATGCCAAAAATCGAGGGGAAAAAGTCTCCGCATACTTACTATTTACCTGGTAATCCAAGTCGAAAATTTATATAGTAATAATAGTGTACAGCGCCTGCTTTCCTTTCAGTCCTAATTTAAAATACAAGGTTACCTGACTCAATGGTTAATGGTAATGGTCAATGGTTACCTGACCGGGTTACGGACTCAACAATAATAGAAATGACATTTGATTATGGGAAAAAGCCAAATAGCTCTTTTCTTTAAAGGGTTCAGACAGGCTGTGGAGCTTACCCAGTCTCCTAATCAACGGGTAAAGCGGGTTCTTTTCTTGGATAAAGGATCGTTAATCTCCAACTGTTTTAGAGATTGTGAATGGGTGGAGCTTTATGTCAAAACCCCCCATATATCTTTATGGCGTGTTATTTAGTTAACAAAAGATAAACTGTTACTTTACAATACAGTACGGCTACATACTTTTGAGCTTGTGAAATCTACCTGCGTCACGTGTGAACACTTCCAAAATCTTCCTAGGTAGGGTTTCCTTCTACAGGGTCTTGTAAATAAACAGCGTCGCACAAAGAAAAAAGGTTTAATGTTTAATTTAATACATCACACAAAATATAGGGGCATTATTTTTTTTTTCAGGAAATATGGGTTTTCACTTCCTGTCGGCTCGTTTGTATTATTAACTTAGTCTACTCGGTTGACCGCACGCGCGGTAGAGTAGTGGCAGGACGTGATAAGTCATAGTTGTCAGATAAAATAATGGTGTTGTATAACAAGTTAGCAAACGTAGGCGTAGCATGAATCTGACGCCTTTGCATGCTTCTGTTTAAATTATCTCTAAAACTTTTGAGACGGAAAGAGAGTGCCACGTGTAAAAAGTGTTTTGTTCTTCTGTACAACTGCTGCTCCAAACATTTGTCTGTCTGATATACTTACCTAGTTAGTTTGAGGTGACAGTAGAAATGCATGTTACGTCGTTCTATAAATATCCGTCGTCGTTGTCGTCGTCGTTGTTGTTGTTGTTGTTGTTGTTGTTGTTGGTGATGATGATGACGTTGATGTTGATGAAAGTCTTGCGTGATTGGAGTATGCCGACAGTTCTTTTTGTTGGTAAAATTCTTCAGTGTGAGGTCCCATGACTTGCGTTGAGCCTGCTTGAGTTACTGCATGCGTAAAATGGGAATTTAATTGATGCATTTTCCAAACTTTTCTTTGCGAACACGCAGAATTAACGAAGTGTCAAATGGACCGTGTCGCGTTAAAAATACCTTGCCCCGTGTTCCGTGAAATTTTCCCGAATCCCCCGTAATAACAGAAGCAAAGTTGTATCTACAGGATGGCGCAAAAACTCATTTGACACTAGAGGCTACATGTTACATATCTAATGTCAAGTGGGTTTTGTGACACTCTGTATAGTGGCATTTCGAACGTCTTGTAGAACCGAATCTGTATGACAGTTAGGCAGAAGTGAACTAGTATTTAGTGATGTTAAGAAAAGTAATTGTCCTTTATAAGCCATGAAGTCATATGGGAGAGTGGAGGTATAGCTCCAATTTTGTTAACCTCTGCTCTAGTTCGGGGTGAGTTTTTAGCATCACGCTCGGACCACTTTAGCCTGGGGAAAGCGCCTCCGGTTCCCATTGAATAGAAAGCTGGTTGGGTCCTAAAGTCAGTCTGGACGTTTTGTAGAAACGTTTCTTGCCTATTCAGGGAATCTAGCCGTTGTTTCTCGAGCATGAGGCCCTTAGCCTAGTCACGATATCAGCTGCACTATTACTACCTTAGCCTAGTCACGATATCAGCTGCACTATTACTACCTTAGCCTAGTCACGATATCAACTGGAGTATTACTACCTTAGCCTAGTCACGATATCAGCTGCACTATTACTACCTTAGCTAGTCACGATATCAACTGCAGTATTACTACCTTAGCCTACTCACGATATGAGCTGCACTATTACTACCTTAGCCTAGTCACGATATGAGCTGCACTATTACTACCTTAGCTAGTCACGATATCAACTGCACTATTACTACTTAGCTAGTCACGATATCAGCTGCACTATTACTACCGTAGCCTAGTCACCATATCAGCTGCACTATTACTGACTTAGCTAGTCACGATATCAGCTGCACTATTACTACGTAGCCTAGTCACGATATCAACTGCACTATTATACCTTAGCCTAGTCGATATCAGCTGCACTATACTACCGTGCTAGTCACGATATCAGCTGCACTATTACTACCTTGCCTAGTCACGATATCAACTGCACTATTACTCTTAGCTAGTCACGATATCAGCTGCACTATTACTACCTTAGCTAGTCACGATATCGCTTGCACTATTTATTAGCTAGTCACGATATCAACTGCACTATTACTACTTAGCTTAGTCACGATATCACGCATATACTCTTAGCTAGTACGATATCAGCTGCACTAATACTTAGCTTAGTCACGATATCAACTGCACTATTACTACCTTAGCTAGTCAACGATATTCAGCTGCACTATTACTACCTTAGCCTAGTCACGTTGAGCTGCATATTACTACCTTAGCTAGTCACGATATCAGCTGCACTTTTACTACTTTAGCTAGTCACGATATCAGCTGCATATTACTACCGTAGCTGTCACGATATCACGTGCACGTATTACTGACTTGCCTGTCACGATTTCAGCTGCATATTACTACCGTAGCCTAGTCACGATGTCAACTGCATACTACTACCTTAGCCTAGTCACATATCAGCTGCATATTACTACCGTAGCCTAGTCACGATATCAGTGCACTATTACTACTTAGCTAGTCACGATTTCAACGCACTATTATACTAGCTAGTCACGATATCAACTGCACTATTACTGCCTTAGCCTAGTCACGTATAACTGCACTATTACTACCTTAGCTAGTCACGATATCAACTGCACTATTCTGCCTTAGCTAGTCACGATATCAACTGCACTATTACTACTTAGCTAGTCACGATCAACTGACTATTATACCTTAGCCTAGTCACGATTCATGCACTATTACTGCTTGCCTAGTCCGATATAATGCACTATTATACTTAGCAGTCACGATATCAACCACTATTACTGCCTTAGGCATAGTCACGATATCAACGCATTTATTACTACCTTGCCTAGTCACGATATAATGTCTATTACTGCTTAGCTAGTCACGATATCAACTGCACTTTACTACCTTAGCCTCAGTCACGATATCAACTGCACTTTACTGCTTAGCTAGTCACGATTCACTGCAATTACTACCTTAGCCTAGTCACGATATCAACTGCACTATTACTACCTTAGCCTAGTCACGATATCAACTGCACTATTACTGCCTTAGCCTAGTCACGATATCAACTGCACTATTACTACCTTAGCCTAGTCACGATATCAACTGCACTATTACTGCCTTAGCCTAGTCACGATATCAACTGCACTATTACTACCTTAGCCTAGTCACGATATCAACTGCACTATTACTGCCTTAGCCTAGTCACGATATCACTGCAGTATTACTACCTTAGCCTAGTCACGATATCAACTGCACTATTACTACCTTAGCCTAGTCACGATATCAACTGCACTATTACTACCTTAGCCTAGTCACGATATCAACTGCACTATTACTGCCTTAGCCTAGTCACGATATCAACTGCACTATTACTACCTTAGCCAGTCACGATATCAACTGCACTATTACTGCCTTAGCCTAGTCACGATATCAACTGCACTATTACTACCTTAGCCTAGTCACGATATCAACTGCACTATTACTGCCTTAGCCTAGTCACGATATCAACTGCACTATTACTACCTTAGCCTAGTCACGATATCACTGCACTATTACTGCCTTAGCCTAGTCACGATATCAACTGCACTATTACTACCTTAGCCTAGTCACGATATCAACTGCACTATTACTACCTTAGCCTAGTCACGATATCAACTGCACTATTACTGCCTTAGCCTAGTCACGATATCAACTGCACTATTACTACCTTAGCCTAGTCACGATATCAACTGCACTATTACTGCCTTAGCCTAGTCACGATATCAACTGCACTATTACTACCTTAGCCTAGTCACGATATCAACTGCACTATTACTACCTTAGCCTAGTCACGATATCAACTGCACTATTACTACCTTAGCCTAGTCACGATATCAACTGCACTATTACTGCCTTAGCCTAGTCACGATATCAACTGCACTATTACTGCCTTAGCCTAGTCACGATATCAACTGCACTATTACTACCTTAGCCTAGTCACGATATCAACTGCACTATCACTACTGTCGTGTATGTTATCTCCGCGCAATGTAATTTGCTAATTCCGTGCAGCAGAGTCCTTCCTGAGAAGCTAACAGTTTCACAGCTAGTCAAGAAATTCTCTACATTTTATTAAACCCGAAGGTTCATTAACGCATTCATAAGCGCCCGCCACCTGTCCCTATCCTGAGCCAGAACAATCCAGTCCATGCCTACTCATTCCACTTCTTGAAGTTTAATTTTAATGTTATCCTCCTGTTTATCGTTAGGCCTTCCAAGTGGTCTCTTTCCATCAGGTTTCCCCACCAAAACTCTGTATGCACTTCTCCTGTCCTCCCCCACAATGTTTACACAGCGATGAATGAAATTGTATGAGATTTATGAATGGCGGCCAGGTATACGTTTGGAAGGAGGAAGTCTAGCCATCTTCATAGGTAGCATAGGCCTACTCTGCCGACAGTGATCTGTCTAAGGAAGGTCCTTGAAGCTGTCCTCTTTAGCGGTTCGTCGGCTCAAGAAACCTCTCTCAATTGCGGAGAGAAGTATCCGTTTTTAAGGTTTGCAGTAGCCAGAAGCAGGTACCTAGCCTGCAACACTTCTTTCGTGGCTCTACAGCCCGTTGTGGCCTCTTCAACGATTTTCCGCAGTTGTCTCGATTCTGTGCCAGTACTTTCCAATTCCTGTATCCCATTTTCCGTAAGTCTTCCTCAACTCCATCCAGCCACTTGGTTCTCGGTCGACCACGCCCTCTTTGTCCTCCGGGGTTTTCCGCTTAATATCTTTTTAGGTATCTCTGTATCGTCCATCCGTGCCACATGTCCTGCCCATCTCAATCTTAGTGATTTTAATATTCTTCTGATGGGTGGATCTTTATAAATGGAGTACAGCTCGTTATTGTACCTCCTTCTCCATCTTCCAGCCTGCAACGCAGGGAACATAAAAACACTCTTATACGTGTTCACAAAAGATTTCGTCATATCAGCGTGATGTCTGTCTGTTGTCTGTCTGTCTGTCTGTCTGTTACCTTCCGCAGAAAATTCGATTTCCACCGGGCGGATTTTTGTGAAATTTCATATTCCTGGTTTTTTCATAATATTTCTCCAATTCCTCCGATTTTGGTTATGATCGGACAGAAGTAACCGACGCTTTACATGAAGACTTACGAATAATTATGATCTCTCACTGTGATCGTTCTTTACAATTGAGAGAGGTTTTTTTTTAAAATTATTTATTGGAGATTACAATTAACAGCATGAACAATGTACAAGGAACATAACAAGAATTGTACCTGTAACCAATTTAACTAAAATGAATACATGAATCTTAAAGTTATAAATAAGGAAAAAAAAAAAGAAATTTGAAAATAATATTAGTGAAAAAAAAACTACAAAAAACACTATGTTGGATGGTGAACTGGATTACAATAGTATATGTTTTGGTCGTTTGTGTTTATAGCGGTTTGTTTGTTTGTTTGTTTCTCTGTCACGTACAAGATCAGGCCGAAGAAATATGTGAGCATTCTTTATGATTGAGACGGACTGCGTTCTATTTGAGGTAGGAGCTCAGGTTGAACAAACAGTTGAACGTTAATTGAGCACGATCGACTGTGAACAGCTGGGTAGCTGTGTTTAGGAGATATACTCGTACAGGGCATACACAAAAGAATGGTGCGGTTTTAATAGTGAACACTATTAAAACCGCACCATTATTTTGTGTATGCCCTGTATATACCAGAAGACTGTAATTTGATACGGAACAGTAAGAAAATTAAATATCTCAAGTATTGTAATTCCTGCTCATTGTGCAAAATTTTCTTTTCGTGAATAAAATCATCAAGCGATGACGCACGGAAATATACCTGAAGAAGTAATTAAAAAACTAAGTTGAAAATACGTCATAACTGTTTATGTTCTGTAGGTCACTTCGTTTTTTAGAAGTGGTAAACAGAGAGGAATAAGAGATTTACGGTTCTCACTGCCACGTGCTCAAGAATCAACTCTTCTGGGATGTTACACTGTGTCGTTGGCTAAATAATACCCGACGTTTCGTAGGATATTACACTGCTTGACCCTAAAGAAGGCGGCACTACCATCGTCTACATCTCGATAAATGTTTACCCAGCGATAGAGCATAACACCGCAAAGACTTGATTTTTACGTACAGGAAGTTACATTGTATGTCCGGAACTTCAACGATAAGGCTTGTGGAAATGAGAGGACGTAATTAGGGGCAGGGATAGAAGTGATCGTGGATTTACCCAACCGGAGATTGTTATGGAATGGCCCAGAGTGGTA
This sequence comes from Reticulitermes speratus, assembly GCA_021186555.1. Lineage (NCBI taxonomy): Eukaryota > Metazoa > Arthropoda > Insecta > Blattodea > Rhinotermitidae > Reticulitermes > Reticulitermes speratus. The sequence continues at coordinate 6,221,361 of JAJKFL010000008.1, forward strand.
TAAATACTTTTCTTTCTTGTGCTACAGATATTCGAAAGAGCATTGCTGTGTTTGAGTGTTCTCAGGCTTCTACCGCTGATCTTGCTGATAAAATGTTATTAACATGAAGATGAGTATGGAACATTGGTGGAATAATACCTACAGGAGAAAACTGAATTACGGGGAGAAAATCCTGTCTCAATGTCACTTTGTCCACCACAAATCCCACATGGACTGACCCGGGATCGAACCCTGTCCTGCGCTGTGAAAGGCCGGCGACTAACCGCCTGAGCCATGGCACGGCTTTTTGAATAGTAAAGAAATATAATAATATATATTTTTCAATTACCTTCTATAACCGAGACGCCATTGCTTGGGTTTCAAGGTTCCCAAGCTTCTAAAGCCTTCAATCATCATCTGTCACGAGTTACGCCTTAATAGACCTGTTTCGACCTCGTCTAATACTCTCTTCAAAATTCTTCCACGTCATCGTGCATTTGGTATATAATTCAGCTTTTGAAGACTAAAACTAATTGATGTTGTATATAACTGTTCTGTCCGTACCTCACAGAGAGCACAGTGTGCTTCCATTAGAAAGACCCATCTGTGGATGCTGTATAGAGAAACAATTGCTCTTTCTTACGAATAGTAATAACACATAAAGGCAATGTGTTAAGAAAATTCACTTGTTGGTATACACACACACACACACACACACACACACACACACACACACACACACATACACAGTGCTTTTCTTATCGCTGTCTTGAGCACCGTAGGTTTCACGGGATGTCCCAGCGGATGCAGGTTTTCTATCCGATAAAGCTGCCATGCTCGGTGCGTGATTAAAAAATCCTTTATTAACTGCTGAGTTTTAAAGATTTGCTATATTGTTCGGAGGTAAAAAAAAATGCTATACGTTTCTTAATGCTTTCGCAGAGCAAATTTCAAGAAGTGCACCTGTAATGTCTGCTGATTGTGTGTATGTCTGCTGATTGTGTGTATGTCTGCTGATTGTGTGTATGTCTGCTGATTGTGTGTATGTCTGCTGATTGTGTGTATGTCTGCTGATTGTGTGTATGTCTGTCTGCTGATTGCTGTAATCCTCACTATGTATGTCTGTCTGCTGATTGCCTGTAGTCCTCACTATGTATGTCTGTCTGCTGATTGCGTGTAATCCACACTGTGTGTATATGTCTGTCTGCTGATTGCCTGTAGTCCTCACTATGTATGTCTGTCTGCTGATTGCGTGTAATCCACATTGTGTGTATATGTCTGTCTGCTGATTGCCTGTATCCTCACTATGTATGTCTGTCTGCTGATTGCCTGTAATCCTCACTGTGTATATCTGTCTGCTGATTGCCTGTAATCCTCACTATGTATGTTGTCTGCTGATTGCCTGTAGTCCTCACTATGTATGTCTGTCTGCTGATTGCCTGTAATCCTCACTATGTATGTCTATCTGCTGATTGCCTGTATCCTCACTATGTATGTCTGTCTGCTGATTGCCTGTAATCCTCACTGTGTGTATATGTCTGTCTGCTGATTGCCTGTAGTCCTCACTATGTATGTCTGTCTGCTGATTGCCTGTAATCCTCACTGTGTATATTTGTCTGCTGATTGCCTGTAATCCTCACTATGTATGTATGTCTGCTGATTGCCTGTAATCCTCACTGTGTATGTCTGTCTGCTGATTGCTGTAATCCTCACTATGTGTATGTCTGTCTGCTGATTGCCTGTAAATCCTCACTGTGTATATCTGTCTGCTGATTGCCTGTAATCCTCACTATGTATGTATGTCTGCTGATTGCCTGTAATCCTCACTGTGTATATGTTGTCTGCTGATTGCCTGTAGTCCTCACTATGTATGTCGTCTGCTGATTGCCTGTAATCCTCATGTTATTTGTCTGCTGATTGCCTGTAATCCTCACTGTGTATGTTGTCTGCTGATTGCCTGTAATCCTCACTATGTATGTCTGTCTGCTGATTGCTGTAATCCACACTGTGTATATGTCTGTCTGCTGATTGCCTGTACCTCACTGTGTATATCTGTCTGCTGATTGCCTGTAATCCTCACTATGTATGTATGTCTGCTGATTGCCTGTAATCCTCACTTGTATGTCTATCTGCTGATTGCCTGTAATCCTCACTATGTATGTATGTCTGCTGACTGCCTGTAATCCTCACTATGTATGTATGTCTGCTGATTGCCTGTAATCCTCACTATGTATGTATGTCTGCTGATTGCCTGTAATCCTCACTATGTATGTATGTCTGCTGATTGCCTGTAATCCTCACTATGTATGTCTATCTGCTGATTGCCTGTAATCCTCACTATGTATGTATGTATGCTCTGACTGCAGGAAGAATAATTTTATTTCTCCGCGAAGTTGAATAGTTTTATGCACTTTATGAACATGGCCTGTGCAGATGGCAACTTGTTCGACACGTCTGTAACGTGAGGTTGCCTAAATATTATGCTCATGCTTTATGTTGCCTGTCTTGCGACAGATCTGTAGCCTCTTCCCAAGCAACATCTCCAGAGAGCGCGATCTAGTGCTGTCTCATTGAAGTTTCAGTGTCTTGTCTTTGACTTAAGGTTATATGGTAGCTGCGTTAGTTAGGTGTAAATTATCTTGTTTCTCCTACAAATTTGCACGTGAAATGTTTTCCTACGATAAATAATTAGGAAGTTACTTGAAAATGCTGCCAGAGATATATTTAGCATCTTTAAAAAAAGTGACATGTCATTTTCAATCGGTACTGGAATGTGGTGACAGATTTCACGTTGTGTTCGCCGTGCATCTTGACATTAACTTTCAATTCCTTCAACCAACGAATGCACTTTTTATTTCCGTTCAGTTCACCCTACATATGTTTCGGCCGTGACTCGGCCATCATCAGGGGTAAGTTGATAAGTTCACAAGTTCACTTCACTGTGAAGTGAACTTATCAACTTATCAACTTATTGTAAGTCACTATCACTGAGTATCACTTATCTTCTTGTTCGTAGTGAAGATAAGTGATACTCAGTGATAGTGACTTACAAAAATTATATGTTGTGAAAGTGAACTGGATGCATTGAGGATTGTGAACTCTCGACGACACCCCTGATGATGGCACAGGAAGTGTCGAAACATATGTAGGGACAGATAACACAAAAACAGTGTAGTGCATTTGTTGGAATGAAATAATTACTTAATTACTGAAATGCACGGTATGTATATAATATAAAGTTCTTATTTGTAACTTTCCTTTGAAACCACTAACCTGTTTATAACGTATTACCCTTTCCGCTTTATGACATGGTGTAGCCTAATAACGTGGTTAACGAAAGCTATGGAGGAATATATCGTTTCCATTTTCAGGGTGGGTGATGGATGTACGATGCTCTCCCAAAATACACTGGTATCTGCCAGACTGTACGGTGTCATATCTCAGAAGGCTACACAGTACCATTTCAACACCGCAACCCTCTTCACGCCACCTCAATAATTTTACCCTGCATTAAAGTTTCAAAACAGGAGAGTGGGGAAGACTTCGTAACGAGGAGATTTATGATCTGTGCTCCTCACCAAATATTATTCGGGTGATCAGCTCGAGAGGAAAGACGTGGGCGGGGCATGTAGCACGTATGGGGGAGAGGTGCATGCAGGGTTTTGGTTGGGGAGAATTGAGTCAAAGAGACCACTCAGAAGACACAGGCTTAGATGGAAGAATAATTTTAAAATGTCTTCAAGAAGTGGGATGGGTAGGCATGGACTGGATTGAGCTGGCTCAGGATAGGGACAGGTGGCGGGCGCTTGTAAATGTGGTAATGGACCTACGGATTCCATAAATTGCGGGGAACTTCTTGACTGGCTGAGGACCTTGTTAGCTTCTGAGGAAGAACTCTGTTCCATGTAATTAGTTAGTCAGTTAGTGTTAGTTAGTTAGTCAGTTAGTCATTAAAGTCTGTCAATAATTATTGATTCCGAATGGGCTAGTATAGGTGGTTAATATGATGCGTGTGAATCATTTCTTGTCGTTAAAAATAGTACATTCAGCCTCTCTGTGGGGAGAAGATTGTCATCTGTCCTTTGCGATGTGCTCGGTGCACTTACACCGAGGTCGCGTGGCCAAGCACACATCGTAACACACTGACTGCGTACACGTTTTTCTGACGTGGACTCCTAAACGTCGTGGCCAGGAGTGTCCAGTACAGACATTTGATGCTGTGTTATAAGCTGTGACGCCGTGTAATCTGGTAGAAACTTGCAGAGAGACTTTTTCGGAGGAAACGTGATTACATGTCACGACATTCCAGAAGGCGACACATTTTATAACCGCTGTTGTGAGAACTGTAGTCCCAGGCTTACAAACAGTAGTCCCAGGCTTACAAACTTTAGTCCCAGGCTTACAAACAGTAGTCCCAGGCTTACAAACTTTAGTCCCAGGCTTACAAACAGTAGTCCCAGGCTTACAAACTTTAGTCGCAGGCTTACAAACTATAGTCCCAGGCTTACAAACTGTAGTCCCAGGCTTACAAACTTTAGTCCCAGGCTTACAAACAGTAGTCCCAGGCTTACAAACTTTAGTCCCAGGCTTACGAACTATAGTCCCAGGCTTACAAACTGTAGTCCCAGTTTTACAAACTGTAGTCCCAGGCTTACAAACTGTAGTCCCAGGTTTACAAACTGTAGTCCCAGGCTTACAAACTGTAGTCCCAGGCTTACAAACTGTAGTCCCAGGCTTACAAACTGTAGTCCCAGGTTTACAAACTGTAGTCCCAGGTTTACAAACTGTAGTCCCAGGCTTACAAACTTTAGTCCCAGGCTTACAAACTGTAGTCCCAGGCTTACAAACTGTAGTCCCAGGCTTACAAACTTTAGTCCCAGGCTTACAAACAGTAGTCCCAGGCTTACAAACTTTAGTCCCAGGCTTACAAACAGTAGTCCCAGGCTTACAAACTTTAGTCCCAGGCTTACAAACTATAGTCCCAGGCTTACAAACTGTAGTCCCAGGCTTACAAGCTTTAGTCCCAGGCTTACAAACAGTAGTCCCAGGCTTACAAACTTTAGTCCCAGGCTTACGAACTATAGTCCCAGGCTTACAAACTGTAGTCCCAGTTTTACAAACTGTAGTCCCAGGCTTACAAACTGTAGTCCCAGGTTTACAAACTGTAGTCCCAGGCTTACAAACTGTAGTCCCAGGCTTACAAACTGTAGTCCCAGGCTTACAAACTGTAGTCCCAGGCTTACAAACTGTAGTCCCAGGTTTACAAATTGTAGTCCCAGGTTTACAAACTGTAGTCCCAGGCTTACAAACCGTAGTCCCAGGCTTACAAACTGTAGTCCCAGGTTTACAAACTGTAGTCCCAGGCTTACAAACTGTAGTCCCAGGCTTACAAACTGTAGTCCCAGGCTTACAAACTTTAGTCCCAGGCTTACAAACTTTAGTCCCAGGCTTGCAAACTGTAGTCCCAGGCTTAGAAACTGTAGTCCCAGGCTTACAAACTTTAGTCCCAGGCTTACAAACTGTAGTCCCAGGCTTATCAACTGTAGTCCCAGGCTTACAAACTGTAGTCCCAGGCTTACAAACTTTAGTCCCAGGCTTACAAACTGTAGTCCCAGGCTTGCAAACTGTAGTCCCAGGCTTAGAAACTGTAGTCCCAGGCTTACAAACTGTAGTCCCAGGCTTACAAACTGTAGTCCCAGGCTTAGAAACTGTAGTCCCAGGTTTACAAACTGCAGTCCCAGGCTTACAAACCGTAGTCCCAGGCTTACAAACCGTAGTCCCAGGTTTACAAACTGTAGTCCCAGGCTTACAAACCGTAGTCCCAGGCTTACAAACTGTAGTCCCAGGCTTACAAACCGTAGTCCCAGGCTTACAAACCGTAGTCCCAGGCTTACAAACCGTAGTCCCAGGCTTACAAACCGTAGTCCCAGGCTTACAAACCGTAGTCCCAGGCTTACAAACCGTAGTCCCAGGCTTACAAACCGTAGTCCCAGGCTTACAAACTGTAGTCCCAGGCTTACAAACCGTAGTCCCAGGCTTACAAACTGTAGTCCCAGGCTTACAAACCGTAGTCCCAGGCTTATAAACTCCTCGCTTTAATTAACAAATTTTACGTCGGTAGCCAAAGCACTTATTTTGGTGTCGTAATTAACAATTTTTAAAGCACGGTGGCAAAAATATTTGTGCCACGTGACCTGAAATTTATTTTTTAAATATCTGCATTTTGGCCACATGATGTATTTTATGTATTTCGTATGATTCTTACAACAAACACAGACACGCCTTTGTAATTGGGACAAGTGTGTTTTCTTTGAAGTAGTACATGAATTTTCAAATATTATGTAGATAAATTCCATCTCGTGGTCGTGTAATAGCCGATTAGCTTCAAAGTCAGTCTTATTATAAAGCGTGAAAGATTTAACGTTAAGTGTTCCAGTGACTTGGTCTCATCTCAGAAGTTCGCAAGCAAGTGACGTCTGACTGATCAATATATAGTAGGACGCATCGTAAATGTGTAGGCCCTAAGCTTGTTATGCACTGCGGAAACAAGTGAAGAGCAATCAGCGAAGAACACAACCCGTCGCTGTGGTTACTAGTTACGTTAAACAGGTGACGTAATAGCTTTTGACACTCGTCGTTAGCTTAAGGTAAAGTTTCCTACTTCAAAAGGCTGCTTCCTTATCTGTGTGACAGGCAACATCGCAATAAACACCAACCTGGCGCCGCAGTAATTTCGTCTTGACGTACGCCATTATCACGTGATTACGTTAATTGAGCACAAAATTAATTGTCACTGAATATGTCCCTGGCATCTTAGCACTCAGCCCTCTCCAGATGTGTTAACAGTGCCTAGTTCTACGAATAGCTTAATTACGTATGCTTCTGCATAATGCGATTCTGCACGTTAAACACTGTTACAGTCTTACAACACTGACGTTTGTTATCTTGATATATAAAAGAATACTAACACTTTATGTTGTGTGCTTATATATGTTGTAAGTATTTATGAAAAGGAGTACAATATGACGGCAATAAATGGCAGTGGAACATGGGCTGAGGGTTTTTTTTTTTTTTTTTGTGTGTGTGTGTGTGTGTGTGTGTGTGCAGAGGCTGCATTTACGGAAAATGTGGCATAACTCTAGATGGCAGCAGTGTTTAGTGAAGTCTGTTACTATATCCGGTTAATTATATTAGTATACACAGGGCTACCTCGGGGCACGCGGTGGCGCAGTTGGTTGAGGCACTACGCTACAAACCGGAACGTCGCGGGTTCGATTCCCGATGGTGTCATTGGAATTTGCCATTGACATAATCGTTTCGGTCGCACTATGGCCCTGGGGTCGACTCAGCCTCTAACAGAAATGAGTACCAGGGATCTTTCCTGGGGGGTAAAGGCGGCCGGTGCGTAGGGCTGACAACCTTACCACCTTCATGTGCCGATTGTCTGAAAATCTGGGAGCCTCAACCTACTGGAACCCTCAGGGCCTGTAATGGGATTGCTTTACCATATGTCCTCTCCTACTCAGACAAGTCCTCTATTTTAGCCAAAAATTTCCTTCCGGACGAGTTTGTTAATTTTGTAGAAAATGTCCGTTTTTTTTTTTTTTTGACTGTTTGTTATTTCTTAAAGCTTTTGCATATTTTAGTGGTACTGAAAGTTAATAAATATATTTTTACTATGTTGTTTATGAAATACATATTTATAATACATTATCACTCTCCGAGTCAAAAATAGTAATATATGACTTCAGCAGTTGAACTTCGGAATGCCTCGCGAAACTTCGGCGCGGGAATTCTGACTGACTTGGAACTCTGTAATAAGCATACTTAAAGAACGACTCACACAGGGTGTCATAGCCACGAAATTTAGAGAATAGTAGTAGAGAAAGGCATGCAACCTGACAAGCAGGCGTAGTGAAACTTTACATATGACATGCCTTTGTGTTATATTGCGAAGTAATGACGAGATGAAAACCGTCAGTCGCAAATATATTTATATTATTTTATTGCTACATGTTTCGGCTTTTTGCAGAAAGCCATAAAAGCCGAAATACTTATCATTCATTCCGTGCACTGTCAATAATCAACTCACAACACTCATTCCAACAAACTGCACTATATTGTTCCCAGCTTTATTACAAGTTCACTTTGAACACTGCTACATGTTTCGATCCTAAAGGGATCATCATCAGGGAGTCAAATGAAAGCAACGCCGCACAAAATCAAAACCTTTGCGTGTTTGGTCTTTTTTTACACCTTTATACTGTATGGAAAGGTTGTTGGTTTTGTGTGGTGTTGCTTTGATTTGATTCCCTGATGATGATCCCTTTAGGATCGAAACATGTAGCAGTGTTCAAAGTGAACTTGTAATATATCTGGGAACAATATAGTGCAGTTTGTTGGAATGAGTGTTGTGAGTTGATTATCGACAGTGCACGGTGTGACAGTGTACAGTGCACGGTGTGAACAGTGTACAGTGCACGGTGTGAACAATAAAAGTTTATATATATATATATTATTTTTATTGTTAAGTATTTCGGCTTTTATGGCTTTCTGCAAAAGCCGAAACCTGTAGCAGTGTTCAACGTGATATTGTAATGTAATACAGGGCATACACAAAAGAATGGTGCGGTTTATATGGTTTATTCAATTGATACCGCACCATTCTTTTGTGTATGCCCTGTATATCTGGGAACAATATAGTGCATTTTGTTGGAATGAGTGTCGTGAGTTGAATATGAACGTAGTTACGATTCACGTTTTTCTTCTTCGCAGATGTTGTAAAACTAATAGGTACATTTTTTTTTTGCCAATTTTTCCTTTGTCAACTCGCCAGGAATTACTTTTATAATAATTACAGTTGATAGAATCGATAGTAATATAATCGATAGTTAAGATAATCGATAGATAAGTCCACGTAGCTGTCTTTTTAAGTCTATATGCTGTAATTTTTAAAAGTATGTTTGACACTATGCACTTTCTTGCTTAAATTATTCGTGCTAATTGCACTGCTGTACCTCCTGCTTCAGTATCGTTCTGTGCACATGGTTGCCAGTTGTACGATACAAGTCACACTAACTTTTGATACTCCATTACTTTACACGTGCTAAAGATGGAACTTGTCAATAGAGGCAAGTCTTGAGTTTGTTTCCCCTAGTGTGTTTAGAAATATACGACTGCGTATGTTTATAAACTTCGTTCAGAATACTCTTACCAACTACAGGATGAGTGAGAACTCTGTTTAACATTTCTGAAATTCATTCAGAAACGATCGTACAAGATACAGTACAACATCCGGATGTCAGCACTGTTGACACTCATATTTCAATGACTGAAGGTCAGTGTGATTTATCTTGCCAGGTTGTTTCACAGTAAATTTCCAAAATAGTGAACATAATTTGTGCTCGCGCAGTATATAAAATCGGACTCGGTTATAACGTCAAGGAGGGGACTGAATATTTTGTGTCGTTATAAACGAGTGTCGTTATAACCGAGGAGTATAATGTTATGGTTAACAGTGAGAAACTGACACCACAGAATATCTGACGCTATATACGGGTTGTCGCATAAACCGATGTCGTTATAAGCGGGTTCGACTGTATTTTGAATCTGTGGCTATGAAGTAAGTAACTGAAGGACAGATCTTACTTAGGCCAATCTGTAACGTGCATATTGTTATTCTGTTATGTTAGCAGAAATAAAGGGGGGACAAGGTTTGTGTGAGAGTTTGTTGGGTTTGAAGTGGGGTCTAGTACCTTAGATCAGCGGTCGCCAACCATTCGGACCTCACGGACCACTAAACTCACAATTTTGAATCCCGCGGACCACTAACATGACTTTTTTTTTAAAAAGGTACAAACATCTATAAAATAATGATCATAAAATTTCCATTTTTTTGCAATTTGATGCAACGTAATAAGGCGAAAATTGTCAGCGATCCTGTGTCGGTGACACGAAGACGAATCAGAATATAATGAAACAGTATAATAAACATAAAAATTGCAAATAATGTCCAAATTTCTCCACGGACCACAAAAATTTTCTCGCGGACCATCAGTGGTCCGCGGACCACCGGTTGGCGACCGCTGCCTTAGATTGTGTCTTTGTATTGTCAGTGACGGAATTTCGAATCTGTTAGCAGAGAGATGGTCGTTGGTGGTTATTTTGTCAGAGGGATACTATGTTGGTGGTTCTGTTACCGGAGAAATATTAAGTAGAGATGGTCCTGTTACCATGCAGATAGTGCCTGTGGTTCCGAGTTTGTAGGTTGTGTGTTGTTTTGCCAAAGATATGGCACGTTGTTTCTGTTACTACGGAGCTACCGTGGTGGTAACTTTTTTATATCATCTGAGGAATAGTTTATATTTTCCTTACCGTGCGTTATAATTCCATTTTTCTTTATTATTATCCAACAAATGCACTTAATTGTCACAGGTTGATAATAATATATTTAAAAAATATTCCACTGCTACATGTTTCGGTCCCTGTCGGTCCATCATCAGTGAGAATATCAGACGCTATTTTATAGAAGTTACATAATAATACTTGGTCTGTTGTATATGTAGATCTGCTGGTAATTATTCCATACGAATAATTACCAGCAGATCTACGTATGCAACAGACCAAGTATTATTATGTAATTGTACAGAGTGTTTCATAAATCCCTCCGGGATTTCGGAGGTCTGTAGCTCAGGAGCCAAATCACACACGGGGGATGAGAGCATGTCAGTGAAAAGAGTACATATCCAAGTTTTGAACCTACCTTACAAATGTTCAATATGTCCCCCTTTGGTGACTCGACAGACGTCAATCCTGTAATCTAGTTCCTGCCACACACGTTCCAACATATGAAGCTTTCTGTTCACCTGAAAACGCCATGTTTGCACACCACTGCCTCCTAGCGGAGAAACGGGTAACTACGCCATCGCATCTGTCACGAAAAAAACTTTTACATTTCCTCTATCCGTTGGCATGCTTTTATCTCTTATATGTGGGTTTGCTACTGCACGGCCAAGCCTCTAAATCCCGGATGGACTTATGAAACACGCTGTATTATACAATGGCGTCTGATATTCTCCCTGACGATGGACCGACAGGAACCGAAACATGTAGTAGTGGAATATTTTTTTTAAATATATTATTATGAACCTGTGACAATTAAGTGCATTTGTTGGATAATATTGAAAAAATATCGGAGGAATACTTCGCAGATGCTTGTTAACAGAGAAATGGTATAAGATGGTTTTATTACAATTGAAATGATACTGGATGGTTTTGTTACACGACTAATGTATATGGTTTTGTATCCAGAGAAAGTATGAATCATGCGCACATTTACAGACGTGTTCTTTCATGGAATGCACGTGTAAATGTATTCTGCGACTTTTGCGCAATTTGTTGGCCTTGCCATGAATGTATTGCAGATAAGGCGTATGTGCAAATCTTATCACAGTACTGACAGTTTGCTGTATAGTGACACATTATTTGAATTTGCGCTTCCTTAACATTCCTCATGTCGGAACCTGACACAAAGAAATATTCCCCACATAATAATATCTAAATCTCATGTCAGGTATCATTGTCTTTTGTGACGAAATTTTTCCCAATGACGAAATCGATATAATTGTATTCTCACCGAGTAGGCTGACGTAGCGGTAACAACCTACACATGTATTTAGACGACGCCCGTTTCGAATTTATGCCAGAACGCTGGTTACCTTGACAGGGTCCTTCCGTGGTTTTTTTTTTTATTCTCTTCATGCACATTTCGGGACAGTGCCTAGATTCCGTCGCGGCCCCCTTTTTTTTTTCAAATCATAATTTACTACAGGTGTGTACAAATCCCGGGCGTCGGGTCGCCATTGCGAGATTTTCCGCACCCGTCCAGACCGGCCCTGGGGCCCACCCAGCCTCCTATACAATGGGTACCGGGTCTCTTTCCCGGGGGTAAATCGGCCGGGGCGTGGAGTTGACCCCCCCAATCTAGTTTCAGGGTTAAAGAAAGAGTAGAGCTATACCTCTACTCCCCCGCTGGGCCTTCATGGCCTGTTCTAGGGAGAACTTTACCTTTACCTTTACCTGATGCCTAGAATTTTGAGGTGGCTTGGAAAATTTGTGCATACCTGAGTCAATAATTTTCCTACCCAAAGGTCTATCAATTTTTGCAAAAATCTGGACGCCAGAAGGGTGACATGAAGCAAGTTCGTTGTGAAGGACAAAAATATTAGGCGCCACACTACAAAATTTAGTTGCCCGGACGACTTGTCGCCCCTTGGTCCTACCACCTGTGCAATTTGGCCTTAAAAACTGACAGAATCGCAGAAGAACATAAAGACATTTTATTTTTTGTGTAGAAAGTTGGTATTACGTAAAAATTAATACCGAATAAATTTCAAGTAGTAAATTCTGTCACTGAAAACATACAAAAACACAAATCAAAGAAACTGCGAACAGCGTGTGGTCTGAGTATAATAAAGCTGCCCAACTGCCCTGTACGACACTCTAAATCCCCGAAGAATTTCGGTATTCCTTCCTCCGTTAGTTTCAAAACTTCTCCATAGATGTCCCAGTTTCCTGTGTCCATATTTAACAACTGCAGAACGGCCGAACGGATTTTAATAAAAATTTGTGGTCGGGAGTTTTACTAAAAATTGTCCAGACAATTCAAAATATTTTTATTTTGATTCCTAGACACTCAAGACAGAGGCGGTACCCTCCTCCGAAACGTCTTTTAACTACCAGTCAACACTGCTTAACACCCCAGAAGATTTTAAGCTTAGCTTAGATAGCTTTATTTGAAAGACTGCTTTAAAATGTACACGTGTGTGTGTGTTTTCGCACAGGTGATCGTTTGAATCAGTAGACAGTTAACATGCCTGCTCTGCGCATGCGTGTGCCAAAACCCGATACAGTGGAGCCTCGAACTTCGAACACAATCCTTTCCAGGAGACAGTTCGACTTTCAAGTTGTTCGACTTTCGAGTTAAATTTCCCCATAAGAAATAATGTAAATTGAATTAATCCGTTCCAGACCCCCAAAATTTACCCAATATAAAACATTTTAAGTGCCCATTTCAAAAGACCATAATGATAAAACAAGTATATTTAATTTCAATAATTGAAAATTTTTATTTATAATATTACATACATAAAAATATTGTATAATAATCAATCAATAATAATAGTAGGAGGGATATTACTGTTCACTGGAAGGTGAATTACCCTTCTTTCATCTGGACCAAGCAGAGAGAGAAGGCGACCACGTGACGACCACGTGATTCTTTGTTCGACTTTCGAGTTTCAAAACCGGATTTTCCTCGAATTTTTTGTTCGAGTTTCAAGTTGTTCGAACATCAAACCGTTCGAAGTTCGAGGGTCCACTATATATTCTCTTGATAATTTGGTGTTTGCTTCTTATCCGAGACACAGTACAACAATCGAGCATTACAGAAACTGCTCATTGATTGTAGGGCTGTTGCTGTGACCTGTAAAGGAGCGAAAGTTCCATAATAATTAGTCTAAGCACAGTTTTTGTTAACTCACATGTCTTCAGGATACAGGGCTGTAAGTACAGCGCAGAGCTGCGACGGTTTATCGCAGATATCGTGATGCATTGTTGGCCGGACGATCGTGCCTTAACAGCTGCAGCGTGCAGCGTGAACTTCACTTAACTACATTCACGACATTCGACACCGTTAGTCAGGGTTGTACAACATACTGTCTCATCTGACAGCCATCTTAATAAAAACCGATTCTCTTCTCTTTCTGTCTCGAACTCATGGAAATCGGTGAATAGAAGGCCGAGGAATCGAAAGTTCGTATCCTATTAGCACCGCGAAGCCTTTTTCCTCGGGGATAAGGCGGCCGAGGCCTCAAGCTGGCTACTAATCTCCATGTAGTAGCGAGGTTAGGAATGTGTGGAGCTGTACTTACATTCCCCATTTGTCTTTTCAGGCATATATAGGTCTATATATATAATATCGATAGTTCCAGGTGAACAGGAGGGAGGTTGCCACGAATTACCGAAAAATTTCGGACTTCGCAGATTAATTTAGAACATATTGTTACGTATATATGATATAGATATTGTGTTAGTACGTACATTGTATTAGAAGATAAATATGTACAGCAATACAACAGAATTAGACCGCGCTGTTAAGTTAACACTGTAAAGAAATAAAGAGCCTTCCTTGCCATCAAAGTGAGAAAAATTCTTTAAGGCGTCGACTTCGACGAAACGGAACCTCGAACTATTCGGAACTCGGAGAATCGAGACTGTATGTGTGGTGTGTGTGTGTGTGTGGCGCACAAATTCCGGGCTTGAGGTCACCCTGGCGACTAAATTTTTTATATTTGCGCCTAATTTTGTGGGTCTTCAGTGTGGAACTTCGTTATGTCATCCAAGTGGCGGTTAGACCTTTGAGGCGGCTCCTACATTTTTGAAAAATCTGTACACCACTGTATATATACTACATATATATAACATATATATATATACTACATATATATTACATATATATATTATACTACATATATATATTATACGCAACGCACAGACACACGCTAAGGGCCAAATTCGGCCCATCTGAATGTTAACACAGCATTTAAATTCACCCTAAAACAGGCCATGAAAGCCCAGAGGAGTAGAGGTATAGCTGTACTCTTTCTTTAACCTCGGCGCTAGATGATGGGGTGGGTTGTCATTGCCACGCTCCGGCCGCTTTACCCCCAGGAATGACCCGGTACCCATTGTACAGAAAGCTGGGTGGGTCCCAGGGCCGGTGTGGACGGGTGAAAATAATCTCGCCTCCACCGGGATTCGATTCCCGGACAGTCTCGCCCGTAGCGAGTCGCTATACCGACTGAGCTATCGCGGCTCTTTAACGTAGGATATACACAGGTAATAGGCACTGCGGTCTACAGAGATGCGCGGGTCCACGGCCGAATTAGGACGACGGAGCACTGAACGCGGTTTGCGTCACCCCTAAGAAAACACGTGTGTGTCCTTGTGTGTCATGCAAATGAAACAGCACGCTGCATGCAGTCGTAAAATGTTTCGTGCCTGCAATTCAGTAAGTTCATTGTGGTGTCGCGTTCCTCATTCTACAATTCAGGCGGGAGTCGTCGTATCATTCAGTGCGAGTCTACGTTATGGCCTGGATCGATTCCAGTCAGTGTCGACAGATATTTATTTTTTCGAAATCGTCCCTACTGGCTCTTGGGCCCACCCACTCTCACATTGAGTAAGAGCGGCCCTTTCCCCGGGGATAGAGGCCAAGGCGTGAGGCTAACCACCTGGATCTATACCGAGGCTAAAAATGCGAGGAGCTATACCTTCACTTCAACATACACCTTTTTTTTATTTGATGCTTAATTAACCTTGAAAGACTAAGTAAAAACAGTTTTCTATACAATGCTCCCCGATTTCAGAAACAGCATTGCTTTTTGGAAGGTTCCCAGGCTTCGCTCGTTTGTCTTTCTGGTAGAGCAACATGTAGATGAAGATGAGTATGGAGCATTGGTGGAATGATACTGACAGGGAAACTGAAGTACTGGAAGATACCTGTCGCAGGTGCCGCTTTGTCTACAAAAATGTCACATGGGCTGATATAATAACTGAATTATGTTAGACTCAGTCCGTACGGCAGTAACACACTCGTTAGTTATACAAACCAGTTAGTTATGCTGTACGTGAAAAATCGTGTTTTTGAGATCCACAACACATAATCAGTCCGTACCGCGCAGTAAACACACCCGTCTCAGTTATACAAACCAGTCAGTTAATGCTGTACAGTGAAATAATCGCTGTTTGTTCTGAGATCCACACAAAACACAAATACAGTCCGTACCGCGCAGTAAACACACTCCGTCTCAGTTATACAAACCAGTCAGTTAATGCTGTACAGTGAAATAATCGCTGTTTGTTCTGAGATCCACACAAAACACATAAATACAGTCCGTACCGCGCAGTAAACACACTCCGTCTCAGTTATACAAACCAGTCAGTTAATGCTGTACAGTGAAATAATCGCTGTTTGTTCTGAGATCCACATAAAACACATAAATACAGTTCGTACCGCGCAGTAAACACACTCCGTCTCAGTTATGCAAACCAGTCAGTTAATGCTTGTACAGTGAAATAATCGCTGTTTGTTCTGAGATCCACACAAAACACATAAATTCAGTCCGTACCGCGCAGTAAACACACTCCGTCTCAGTTATACAAACCAGTCAGTTAATGCTGTACAGTGAAATAATCGCTGTTTGTTCTGAGATCCACACAAAACACATAAATACACTGTGTGGGCAGAACGTATAATATTTGAATGTTAATTTTACTTCGATGGTTATCCCGTCGTGTTTTTCACTGTCGTTCACTAAAAGTCTGTCTAAACACAATTTTAATTTTATATTCCAAATCATTTACATACAAGTTTCGATCCCAATTAGAATCATGTAAAGGCCTGATGATGAACCGTATTGGGTTCGAAACTTGTAATAAAATATATAACAAATATAAAATGAAGCTATATGGTTTATCTTTTTACTACCAAAATATTGACGAACTTTATTTAAGGATTTTATAATCTGTGTTTTATATATTTAAAGACAAAATTGTAAATAACTGTAATATAAATGATTATGAAGTTTGACTACAAGTGATACATAACATAATAGCAGACAAAAACAATGGATGTAAAGTAAATGTACATTACGAGCCCCCTGAAGATGGCCTTGTAAGGGTTGAAACATATGTAGGGGTTAAAGAATAAAATGTGAAAATATAGTGCATTTTGTTGGTGTGTAATTTGTGAGTTGTTAAAAACGCACGGTGAAGATAATAATACAAAAGTAGTGAGAAATGTTAAGTTTACTGGCAGGCGGTTCCTTGGGACCCACTGGGGGGGGGGGGGGGGGTAGAGGGGTAGGGGGGGGTCGCTTATGTCTGGTTTGCAAAGTCATTGACACTGAATTACTAGGTTAAGCTTACATGTTGTAATTTGTGCAGTAATCTTCAGATAGGTACGATGTCTTCGTAGGATTATTGTGAGCGACTACGGCGTGAGCTGTTTTACCGACGGTTGTTATAGCGATGAGTAGTGGCCGCAGTCTGGCGGCTTGACACCGAGTTCCTGTGACGTCATGGAAAATCACGGCTCATGCGGTCGCTTTTTTATTTGGACAAGTTTAGCGGCCAGCCCTGCTGCTGGCTTTCATCTGTTGCTGCAGGCCTACCAACTGTGCGCGTTTATTCGAACTGTACGTCTGCAGAATGTGCCACTACCATAGCGTGAAAGTTACAATTGTGCTTCATAAATCATATATTTTTTCTTCTATGTTAACATCCGTGTGTCTTCATCTTCCCGTTTAATCTTGTCCGTATATTTTGCGTCTTCAGGTCTGTTTCTTCCATTTCGTTACTGATTCATGCACACTTCTCATTAGAAATTCTTAATTTTTACATTAATTTAAATTATGCCTCTTTGTTGATTTTTTTTTCTCCCTTCTGTAAAAGGTGAAATTCTACATGCGGTAACCCTTTAAAGCAGTGGTTCCTAACCTCAGGTCGTGACCCAAATCAGGGTCAAGGGGGGTCTGATGTAGGGTCGCGAGAGGGCTTTATGGAGAACTCATAATTATGAAAAAAAAAAAGAAAATCAAAATTCTTATCTGAATTCAAACAGAATGATCGAGAAAATGTAGTTATTGAATCTGTGTTTTGTTAATTTTAAACATATCGCAGGAGGCACTAAATTTTGACATTATTTTTCTGTTCATTTTATGTAACGTTCCAAACGTTCGGTATTTCACAAGTTTTTTATTTAGAAGCAAATTATTTGTCTAACCAGCACATGTGTGAGTTGTTTAAATAGAGATTTGTGTCTTACATGTTTCGTGTGTTTAATATTGTCACAAAAAAATACTGAATTTGACAAATAACATTAAAAATTTCATATTTTTAATAAGTGCCAATGTTAAGCAGTGTTCAAGTAAAGGCATTAGTGTTAGTTCATTTACAGTAAATATCACTGACTTTGCCGTTACCATAGTACGGTCACATACCGTTTGTTACTTTAGGGTCACACACGTAAAAGTTGGGAGCGGCTGCTTTAAAGGGTAAGAAAATGAAATCACTTCTCTGTACAATACCCCAGATTTCCGAAAGAGCGTTGCTTTTTGAAAGGTTCGCAGGCTTTGCCCATTTGTTTTTATGGTAAGAGCAACGTGTTTATGAGAATGAGTATGGAGCAGTTGTGGAATGTTAACCTCAATTTCATACAAAGACTCAGTCCGTACCGCGCAGTAAACACACTACGTCTCAGTTATACAAACCAGTCAGTTAATGTTGTACAGTGAAATAATCGCTGTTTGTTCTGAGATCCACACAAAACACATAAATACAGTCCGTACCGCGCAGTAAACACACTCCGTCTCAGTTATACAAACCAGTCAGTTAATGTTGTACAGTGAAATAATCGCTGTTTGTTCTGAGATCCACACAAAACACATAAATACAGTCCGTACCGCGCAGTAAACACACTCCGTCTCAGTTATACAAACCAGTCAGTTAATGCTGTACAGTGAAATAATCGCTGTTTGTTCTGAGATCCACACAAAAACACATAAATACAGTCCGTACCGCGCAGTAAACACACTCCGTCTCAGTTATACAAACCAATCAGTTAATGTTGTACAGTGAAATAATCGCTGTTTGTTCTGAGATCCACACAAAACACATAAATACAGTCCGTACCGCGCAGTAAACACACTCCGTCTCAGTTATACAAACCAGTCAGTTAATGCTGTACAGTGAAATAATCGCTGTTTGTTCTGAGATCCACACAAAACACATAAATACACTGTGTGGGCAGAACGTAAATTGTTGATGTTAAACGTAGTGGTACATATAGTAACCACTGGGCTTTAAAGTAGTTTAGCACGACGCCATGAAGACATTTGGGGAGTGGAGGTGTAGCGCCACGGATTCGTAACCATCCACTAAATGGAGATGAGTTGTCAGCTTCACGCCCCGACAGCTTTATCTCCACGAATAGAGCCCCCGGTATTCATTGAATGGTAGGCTGGGTGGGTTCAGGGCCCAGGGGAAGTTTGATGTTTTGGAGAAGACAAAAATCTGCCTTCCCGGGAGTAAACCTGATTCATAGGTCTTTGACTCTGTTGCCTTGTCAATATACCGACTGATCTATCGTGGCTGTCACAGTAGTGAAGTTCATGATTATCTGGGTTGTGACACCGTGTAGTCTAGTAGGTGGGAACCAAATTTCGGGGAATGTACTGCCTCAATATTGCACAGCGGAGCTGATAGAAGTGGCTGAGACGGTTAATGTGTGATAAAATGAAATGTAATTAGTGTCACATACATTGTGAAATAAGTTCATGGAAGACGTGCTTGGTAGAAATCACCGTTCACAATCTTCCTGACATACCAGATAATTGAAACAAAAGAGTCGTTAACTAAATTGAGAAAGAAACACTTTCTCTGCAGTTGGACACTCTGCTGGTTGCTCGCCGAACCAGGGCGTACACCGGTCTATTAATACACGATTCTCTTGCCACTAGTATTGGCGGTGCTGGCAACTCCGGAGGTTAAATACGAAAGTCTGAGTTAAAATAAAGACTTGCATTGTGGCTCTAGTACACACAACGTAGTACGCATGCGCACTGCGCGAGACGTACTTATAAATGGAACTGGTTTGTTAACACACTTCGGTAAACTTCTGGTTGTGCGTATAATGTCCGCGTAATCGTCTGTACCCCTTCGGCTTTTCTAACACCATGATAACATTTCACTCGACGGCTTTTATGGCGATGTAATGTCTTCGTGTAAATGTACCCCGATATTTTTGCTCGATTTTAATCAAATGTGGGGGTTTTTGACAGATTTTCATAAATGTACCAAATATCAAATTTAATGTAAATCCGTCCAGTGCAGCCGAGCTGTTCCATGTGGACAGACAGATGGACGGATATGACGAAGGTAACAGGCGCTTTCCGAAAGTATCCGAA
Source organism: Reticulitermes speratus (assembly GCA_021186555.1). Lineage (NCBI taxonomy): Eukaryota > Metazoa > Arthropoda > Insecta > Blattodea > Rhinotermitidae > Reticulitermes > Reticulitermes speratus. Next base: position 6,241,367 of record JAJKFL010000008.1, read on the forward strand.
CGCCCCTAAAAATGATGGTTAGAAGATGCACTAATTACTCCTTAACCCTCTAAAGCCCAGTGGTTACTATATGTACCACCACGTTTAACATTCACAAATTCTAAGTTCTGCCCACACGGTGTATTTGTGTGTTTTGTGTGGATCTCAGAACAAACAGCGATTATTTCACTGTACAACATTAACTGACTGGTTTGTATAACTGAGACGGAGTGTGTTTACTGCGCGGTATGGACTGTATTTATGTGTTTTGTGTGGATCTCAGAACAAACAGCGATTATTTCACTGTACAGCATTAACTGACTGGTTTGTATAACTGAGACGGAGTGTGTTTACTGCGCGGTACGGACTGTATTTATGTGTTTTGTGTGGATCTCAGAACAAACAGCGATTATTTCACTGTACAACATTAACTGACTGGTTTGTATAACTGAGACGGAGTGTGTTTACTGCGCGGTACGGACTGTATTTATGTGTTTTGTGTGGATCTCAGAACAACAGCGATTATTTCACTGTACAACATTAACTGATTGGTTTGTATAACTGAGACGGAGTGTGTTTACTGCGCGGTACGGACTGTATTTATGTGTTTTGTGTGGATCTCAGAACAAACAGCGATTATTTCACTGTACGGCATTAACTGACTGGTTTGTATAACTGAGACGGAGTGTGTTTACTGCGCGGTACGGACTGTATTTATGTGTTTTGTGTGGATCTCAGAACAAACAGCGATTATTTCACTGTACAACATTAACTGATTGGTTTGTATAACTGAGACGGAGTGTGTTTACTGCGCGGTACGGACTGTATTTATGTGTTTTGTGTGGATCTCAGAACAAACAGCGATTATTTCACTGTACAGCATTAACTGACTGGTTTGTATAACTGAGACGGAGTGTGTTTACTGCGCGGTACGGACTGTATTTATGTGTTTTGTGTGGATCTCAGAACAACAGCGATTATTTCACTGTACAACATTAACTGATTGGTTTGTATAACTGAGACGGAGTGTGTTTACTGCGCGGTACGGACTGTATTTATGTGTTTTGTGTGGATCTCAGAACAAACAGCGATTATTTCACTGTACAGCATTAACTGACTGGTTTGTATAACTGAGACGGAGTGTGTTTACTGCGCGGTACGGACTGAGTCTTTGTATATTAGCCCTTGAAAGCCCAGTGGTTACTATATGTACCACCATGTTTAACATTCAACAATTCTACGTTCTGCCCACACAGTGTATTTATGTGTTTTGTGTGGATCTCAGAACAAACAGCGATTATTTCACTGTACAACATTAACTGATTGGTTTGTATAACTGAGACGGAGTGTGTTTACTTTGCGGTACGTACTGGGTCTTTAAATAGAACACATTACACTTCGTCCTTAAAGTGTTAAGTAATGGATAGCGAAGTTACTGCTAGCGGGCTAGAGCCTGGTCTGTACGATGTTAGTTCTCATATAAGGAGCCAGGAGACTGACTAGGCCATGGCTGGAAGATCTGGTGCTCGATTCCCGGCAGGGGCAAAATATATTTGTTCTCCAAAACGTCCAGACCGTCTCTGGGGCCCACCCAGTCTCCAACAGGTACCGAGAGCTCTTTGCTCGGCGGCAAAGCGGTCGGGGTGTTAATTTGACCATTCACCTCCATCTAGCGTCGAGGCTAAGAATGAGTGGAGGTATACCTCTACTCCCCCTATACGTAAGACTTCATGGATTGGACAGGGACAACTTTACTTTCACGAGATCTCGTGTGAGATGTGTCTATTACTGTCGGTGGATATAAAGTTGAATGGAAATTTTTCTATGAACCTTTATTATACAGTGAAATTATTTTATCTGGCAACTGCTGTTTGTCACTTCCCCTCGTCGCTGCTCCACCGCGCAGGTGGGCGGTCGGCTGAGTGGGTTAATTCGCATATAAGAAACGAGCTGTCAGGAAGTGGGAACCGAGAGTTGCCGCATAAAATAATGATTATATATTCGTTGGTAAGAGGTTTTTAAGTTGATTTAGGCCGAAGCACTGTGCCTTACTTTACTTTAAGTACAAAATTTCTATCTCCAACTCTGGTTTCTATTCATCCATCCTTACCCTCGATCCTTCAGTACGACAGGATGTTTTAGGCAAGTACTGCTCTCTATGTACACATTCATTCATTCTTTCATTCATTCATTCATTCATTCATTCATTATTTCATTCATTCATTCATTCTTTCATTCATTCATTCATTCATTCATTCTGTAGTCTATCTTACGACAGGTCCGTAGCCTCTTCCAAAGCCAGTTCTCCACAGTGTGCGATCTAGTGCTCCCTCTTTCAATTTCCAGTATCTTCTCTTTTCCTTAAGGTCATCCAGTAGCTGCTTACGCCTTCTCCCTCGTCTTCCCGTCATTTCTATCCTTCCCTCTAACTTTCCTTCAATGACGTGTTTCAGAAGGCAGTTTCTACGCAAGATGTGACCAATCCAGTTACCCTTTCTTCTTTTTATTGTATGTACGATATTCCTCTCCTCCTTCACTCTGTGTAATACTTCTTCATTTCTCACACGATCGGTCCAACTGATCTTGTCCATTCTTTTCCAGCACCACATTTCAAAACTTTCCAGATACTATGTACACATCAGGAACTATAATAATGATGCAGTGATGCTGCCTACAGATAACGGTTTTCGGTCAAGGCCGAGGCTGCAGTACCGGTCGAGTTATAGATACACTCGATTGTTGATTGTTTTTGTTAATCAATGCCACATGGTGTACGTTTCAGTAACTATAAGAATGGTTTCATACATGGGGAAAATAACGACGAAATATGTATGTTAACCATTGTTACACATACACTTACACGTAGCACAAGCACACATATCACTTTCCTTAACATTTTTCCTACACTGTATTTAGATATTTCGTCAGATTTTCACTTTAAAAGGCGATTATTTCCCTAAACGACAAACAGTTGGCTTTTATAATGCTGACTGCGAGTGTTTACTGCGCGGTACGGACTGAATTATCGTATATTACTTGAACAGATAACCTGCATTACCATAACGCGCGGTGAACAAAAAGTTAAGTTGATTACTTGGAACAATTTCAGGCTTAAGCCCTCCCCAAAAATTATCTTCAAAATTTTTTTTCGCCAAAATGCATCCCTCCAAACATCATCAAAATTTCGTCTTAAAGCTGCTGTACAAACACAGAACTCAACCCAATCGCTCAACTTCTTTCCTTTGCTGTAAGCTCCAACAGTCCACCCCCAATTGTACTATCTTCTTAACTTCCCAACGCCTTACCTGGCCTCCAGCTTACCTTTACCAGAAGGACGAGCGGGAACTACATGGGAGCCTTGAGAGCAGTAAACGTTCCTGGTTTCCCCGTAACAATCATGTTTCTAGCCGTCGTCAGCCTCTTATCGCAGAGGTCCAATTTCGATCTTAGACCAGTCCATGTGGGATTTGTGGTAAACAGAATGGCACTGTGATAGGATTTTCTCCGAATACCTCAGTTTTTTCCCCTCTCAGTATCTTTCCACCAATGCTCCATACTCATTTTCATCTTAATAAGACTATTACCAGAAAGACAAACGGGTGATGCCTGGGAACCTGCAAACCAAGCAATACCGTTTCTGGTATCGCGGAGCACTGGACAGAAAGGTACGTTCAAATTCTGAATAAAAATACCTACATCAGTAGCTCAGTTGGTATAGTGATCAGTTTAGGGTCTGGGTAATGGCGTTCTTTCCCATTGTTCAAGCGGCGGTTACATGGAGGTAACCACTAACATAAAGCCGAAATTTAAGAATGCGTGGAGTTTTATCCCCACTTCTCCATATCTCTTTATGGCGTTGTGCCTAATGAAGGACGGGAACACATTTGTCTTTAGCTACGACTCAAATCTGTTGTGCTGTGTAGACTCACATTTGTTGTTCCGTGTAGACTCAATCGGTTGTGCGGTGTAGACTCACATTTGTTGTTCCGTGTGTACTCACATCTGTTGTGCTTTGTAGACACATATCTGTTGTGCTGTGTACTCACATCTGTTGTGCTGTGTAGATTCACATCTGTTGTGCTGTATAGACTCACATCTGTTGTGCCGTGTAACTCACATCTGTTGTGCCGTGTAAACTCACATCTGTTGTGATGTGTAGACTCACACGTGTTTTGATGTGTAGACTCACATCTGTTGTGCTGTGTAACTCACATCTGTTGTGTGTGTAGACTCACATCTGTTGTGCTGTGTAGACTCACATCTGTTGTGATGTGTAGACTCACATTGTTGTGATTGTAGACTCACGTGTTTTTGCTGTGTAGACTCACATCGTGTTTTGCTGTGTAGAATCACATCTGTTGTGCTGTGTAGACTACATATGTTGTGCTGTGTAGACTGAACGCATTTTTGTATTTTATTGAATGATGAGAAATAGGACAGTTCCAGTTTGAATGCCTTTGTCCCATTTAATCGCTTGCCAAATCTCTGACTGTGTCAGGATTCGGGACCATTTGACCCAATCATGCTTCTGTGTGCAAGGCATTGCACGCCGTTCGTCATGTTTTGTTTCCTGTGCCCTTTACTGTACTCCAGTTCTTTTGGACGCTGTCCCATTTGCTAAAATGAAGGCGCAGAATGCTATGTCTGTGATAGCGCCAAGTACACAGACACACATTAGCCTTACCTAAGATGTATTCCTTGTTCTGTGACGTTTCTATGGCAGCCACTTATGACGCATTGTGTTGTGTACTTGTTGTCGTTTGTATTACAAGTTTACAGACTTGTGCCGACTAAGGTTAGCACAGCGATACCGGTCTGTCGACACGGTGAGAAAATAGCGACAGAAATTCAAATATCAGGCCTTTATATAAACAGCTAGTTAGACAGACAGATAGATAATGATTTAGTTTTTTTAATGGCGCAACGCCACTAGGGGGCCTAGACCTCCTCATTTATCGAGGCTTCACGATCACACTCAGACACACCACACTCGGTAGGACTCCTCTGGACGAGTGACCAGCTCGTCGCAGAGACCTTTACCTGACAACACACAACACTCACAACAGACAGACATACATGTCCCTGGTAAGATTCGAACCCGCAGTCCCAGCAAGCAAACGGCCGCACACCCACGCCTTAGACCGCGCGGCCACTAGGATCGGCAGTTATTTAGTTAGTCAGTTATATAGTCGATCAGTTAGTCAGTGAGTTAGTCAGTCATCCAGCCAGTCAGACAGTTAGTTAGTTGGTTGGATGATTGCTTGAAATAACCTAGAAGACCCACAGATTTCATCAAAATCGCTGCGGAAGCCTGAAATCAAGGATGATTGCTTGGTTGGTCAATCAGCCAGTCAGCCATTTGGTCAATTTCATTACCGTATTCACAAGAACCCTGTACTTGTCCCTATCCAGAGCCAGATTAATCCATTCCACTCTCTCTCATTCTGTTTCTTTAAGATTTGTATTAATATTATTCTCCCATCTACACCTAGATCTTGTAAGTTGTTTTTTATAGGCGAAATACAATTTCACATGCACATAAACATTTTTTTTTTCTGAATAGAATTTATGTTTCATATTCCACGCAGAATTTTCTAAGAGCAAATTTCGTGTAAAATTTAAATGTTTTTTTTATGTGACGTACAAATAAATCTCTGAGTATGTCTGTAGATAATGAAGGTCTTATCTGAAACTTAATCCGGTGTGAGACGCACAGGCTTGCAGTAATTAACACGAATATCACACCAGCCTGTCTTTATGATAAAGTGACACTAAGGCCCTCAGGAAGATAAATATCTTCTGTCTTGTGTTGTCAGTTTTGATTGGCATATCATAAAGCTGATATAATTAAGAGTGTGCTGGTGAAGAGCAGCCTAAGAGCAGCCTAAGAGAGGCCTAAGAAGGAGGAAGTAACATGATACTGGAGAAAAATTCATAATTATAATCTCTGTGACTCGTACTGCCCACCATATATGATTTGGGCGGTCAAATCATGAAGAATAAGATAGGCGGGGCATGTGGCACGAAAGGGGAGAAGTGAAACTCGTGTAGGTTTTTTAGTTGGAAAACCCAAAGGAAAGAGACCACTTGGAATACCTGGGCGTTGATGGGATGATAATATTAATATGGATATTAAAGAATAAGGATTGAGGGGGCTTGGACTGTATTAGTATGGCTCAAGACAGACATGCGGCGCGCTTTTGTGAAAACGGTAATGAACCTTCGGGTTTCCTAAAATGTGGGGGAATTACTCGACTAGCTTAGGAACTAGTAGCTTCTCAAGGAGGACTGCTGCATGGAGTTGTAATTATCTTGAGTCTACTCTATGTGGGCCGGGATAGCTCAGTCGGTATAGCGACTCGCTACGAGCTGGACGGTCCGGGGATCGAATCCCGGTAGGGGCGAGATTTTCCGCACACGTCCAGACCGGCCCTGGGGCCTACCCAGCCTCCTGTACAATGGTTACCGGGTCATTCTCGGGTGTAAAGTAGCCGGGGCGTGGAGTTGACCACCCACCCCCATCTAGCGCCGAGGTTCAAGAAAGAGTAGAGCTATACCTCTGCTCCCCCTCTGAGCCTTCATGGCCTGTGCTAGGGTGACCTTTACCTTTACCTCTACTGTGTAGTGTGACAAAGCACGCCAATACAAACGTCAACTGCTTTGCGTCTTAATCTTTGTCGGTACGTTTGGTGGTATTCTTCTGTCGAAATTTCAACACGACGCATGTCTGAGCCACACCTATGTGTGTAGCAGTCTTATCGCCTGCCTTCATTGCAATTTCCACCTCTCTGTTTCCTACATTCCTAAAGATCTGATTGCAATATTCACACCCTGATTACAAAGTCTATTGTAACTTTTGTTTTGTGAACAAAATTATCTTACACCCTACTGGCACAGTTCCGGGCCGCTACTTAAGATAACAATAACTGTGCACCCATCTGCCCAGTAGCGTAGGAGTCCCGCCAACGTGGCCATTAACCTCATAAAGCTTAGTGGTCAAGATATGTACCACATGCTACAACATCAACAACTGTGACGTGGATAACCGTTAAGGGTCTCCCACGACTCGATAATCGGGGCCCGCCCCCCTATAATTATTAGCGAAGTTGCTCCCAGATGTCATAACAGGGATCCAGAATACTGCCGTCTGTCATAAGAATGGAATCCAGTGCGATAGAACTAACAACAAATTTGATATTCCGTACTCAGGAGGGCCCTTACAGCACTGGATGGTTTTATGGCATGAACATAGATTAATTTGCCCAGAGACCACATTATAAAATGAGTGTTAGACAAACACGACGCGAAGAATTATCTATCTATTACAGATTTCCAGTGTACACTTTTTACCGGTTCTCACTCGCTTTTCGCCATATTTGACGGTTTACTGCATCTTCATCTGTTAGATCGTGAAGGATTTATGTGCCTAAAAATAGGCCCCAGTGGTGGACTTTGGTGATTAGCCTAAGGCCGGCTTAGTAACTGGATAAGGAGTTGCGTGGTGGTATTAGCACTATCTGCAATAGTACTTTAATGCTTTGCGCTAATTTTGACGCAGGACGCGAGGCGCCACTATTTAAGCATCACCCACGCTTCTGTCGTGGTTGAACGGGTACACACTTCTGCAACAAACGCAGTCAGCGACCTCGCATGTCACTCCTCGGAACTACGAACCTACTCCACAGGTTTTTGTTCAGTGACTCCTCAAGGTCTTCTACAGACCAGTCTTTGCATTCTTAATGAGGTCTCGTTTCCTTTTTGACTTCAGGTGTACAGGGTTATGTAGCATGTCTCAAGGTAGTCTGGTCTAGTGCGGTGCTAAATGCCCATAAATTCCACTGTAACAGGGATCAGTAACCGGCAACCAGGCAGCCGAATTTGGCGTCCGTTTGGTAATGCGTTGCATGCGGTTTTGGTGTTACAGATGTACATACTTACACCTGTTATATCGCGTAGCAAGCACTACAGTGCTAACGTCGCAGTAACGAGAGCGAGATCAACGATTTGCCGAGAATGCAAACATATTTGTAGATCTTTATATTGTTCACATCGTGCACTGTATATTGTTCACACCATGCACTGTATACTGTTCACACCGTGCACTGTATCTGTTCACACTTGCAACGTCACTGTATACTGTTCAACCGTGCACTGTATACTGTTCACAACCGTGCACTGTATACTGTTCACACCGTGCACTGTATACTGTTCACACCGTGCACTGTATACTGTTCACACCGTGCACTGTATACTGTTCACACCGTGCACTGTATACTGTTCACACGTGCACTGTAACTGTTCACACCGTGCACTGTAAACTGTTCACACCGTGCACTGTGTACTGTTCACACCGTGCACTGTATACTGTTCACACGTCACTGTACCAACCGTGCCTGTATACTGTTCCACACCGTGCACTGTATCTGTCACACCGTGCACTGTACTGTTCACACCGTGCACTATGTGCGTGCACTGTTACGTTCACACCGTGCACTATGACTGTTCACACGTACAACGTTCACACTGCACTGTATACTGTTCACACCGTGCACATGTAATATGCTGTTCACACCGTGCACTTATCTGTTCACACCGTGCACTGTCGAAATCAACTCAACCACTCAGTCCAACAAAATGCACTGTATTGTTCACAGATATATTATATTACAATCTCACGTTCAACACTGCTACATGTTTCGATCCCTCATGGGATCATCATCAGGGAGTCAAATCAAAGCAACACCGCACAAAAACAACACCTTTTATACTTATGTTGGGTTTGTGCAGTGTTGCTCTGATATCATTCCCTGATGATGATCCCATGGGGGATCGAAACATGTAGCAGTGTTCAACGTGATATTGTAATATAATATATCTGTGAACAATACAGTGCATTTTGTTGGTCTGAGTGTTGTGAGTTGATTATTTGTAGATTGTCGGATACTGCCTAATCCAGATGTGCACAAATCTCGGGATCTCGGTCGCCCTGGCGACTAAATTTTGTTTTGTTGCGCCCAATATTTTAAGCGCAATTATTGTTTTTTTCCCTTACGTAAAAGAATGTGTATCCAGTTCACATGCACCGAGCATAAAGCGCCAAATGACTGAATTTTACAGGTTATGTCACCATTCTGAGGCCTAGAATTTGGAGGTGGCTCCTAGATTTGTTTGAAAAATTTGTGCGCACCTGGGCTCTCTCACCTGATTTCTCTTTTATCTGTTCCTTTTTTGGAATTCAATTCGTAAGTTACCTCTAGTTATATGTGTGTAGAAACAAAGTTAGAGGTATGTAATCAGTTAATAGAGCGACGCATTTAATTCCGGCGTTCAAGAGGTCAGATATGAAATACAAATGTAAAAAAAAAAAAAAAAAAAAAAGGAACGAAAATTGAATCGAAAACTGACTAGAAAACACAAGATTCTTACAAATAATACTCTGACCGCCCCTTAGAAATCTAAAAACTCTCCATTACGAAGAACAGCTTCTGAATTCTGTTAAGGGAAATAGTCGGTGCTTACTATTACACTAAGGCGAAACGCAGTTTATTAAATATTAAAGCAGGTGGTACATATAGTTACCAGTATGCTTTAAAAGTTTAGTCCCAAAAAACCTCCATTTACTCTGTTCTTAAAAGACTCGTTTTCCGTTTCATCCTTCAGAATTGTAAATTGCGCCAAGCGGTAAGGACTTAATTGCACGAGGCACCCGACCCTTGACCTGTAGCCGGTTCCAAGGATATCTTCTATACCTGCACATGTAACGTAACACTGATGTGCACAGTGAGGTAATTGATCTCTGACAGAGGGAAGTGCAGTATGTGACATAATACGGCCAAGGCTGCCTTAGTGTTGCGGCCGCTAGGTTAGCCAGTCTGTCGATAGTTTGCTAGATAAGATCGATTTTATATGTGCGTTGTGTGGGGGATTAGATCACATAATTTATTTTTATATAATCTCTCCTATTTATTTAAAGAATGTAATTTTTATTGGTTTTATACGCTAACCCTTTAACATGAATTATATACAAAGACTCAGTCCGTACCGGGCAGTAAACACACTCCGTCTCAGTTATACAAACCAGTCAGTTAATGTTGTACATTGAAATAATCGCTGTTTGTTCTGAGATCCACACAAAACACATAAATACAGTCCGTACCGCGCAGTAAACACACTCCGTCTCAGTTATACAAACCAGTCAGTTAATGTTGTACAGTGAAATAATCGCTGTTTTTTCTGAGATCCACACAAAACACATAAATACAGTCCGTACCGCGCAAGTAAACACTCCGTCTCAGTTATACAAACCAGTCAGTTAATGTGTACAGTGAAATAACGCTGTTGTTCTGAGATCCACACAAAACACATAAATACAGTCCGTACCGCGCAGTAAACACACTCCGTCTCAGTTATACAAACCAGTCAGTTAATGTTGTACAGTGAAATAATCGCTGTTTGTTCTGAGATCCACACAAAACACATAAATACAGTCCGTACCGCGCAGTAAACACACTCCGTCTCAGTTATACAAACAGTCAGTTAATGTTGTACAGTGAAATAATCGCTGTTTTTCTGAGATCCACACAAAACACATAAATACAGTCCGTACCGCGCAGTAAACACACTCCGTCTCAGTTATACAACCAATCAGTTAATGCTGTACAGTGAAATAATCGCTGTTTGTTCTGAGATCCACACAAAACACGTAAATACACTGTGTGGGCAGAACGTAGAATTGTTGAATGTTAAACATGGTGGTACATATAGTAGCCACTGGGCTTTAGAGGGTTTGAGTCCGTACCGCGCAGTAAACACACTCCGCTCCGTTATAAAAACCAGTCAGTTAATGTTGTGTAGTGAAATAATCGCTGTTTGTTCTGAGATCCACACAAAACATAAATTCACTGTGTGGGCAGAACGTAGAATTGTTGAATGTTAAACCTGGCGGTACATATAGTAACCACTGAGCTTTAGAGGGTTTGAGTCCGTACCGTGCAGTAAAAACACTCCATCTCGGTTATACAAACCAGTCAGTTAATGTTGTATAGTGAAATAATCGCTGTTTGTTCTGAGATTCACACAAAACACATAAATACACTGTGCGGGCAGAACGTAGAATTGTTGAATGTTAAATCTGGCGGTACGTATAGTAACCACTGGGCTTTAGAGGTTTGAATCCGTACCGCGCAGTAAACACACTCCGTCTCAGTTATAACAACCAGTCAGTTAATGCTGTACAGTGAAATAATCGCTGTTTGTTCTGAGATCCACACAAAACACATAATTACACTGTGTGGGCAGAACGTAGAATTGTTGAATGTTAAACCTGCGGTCTACATATAGTAACCACTGGCTTTAGAGGGTTTGAGTCCGTACCGCGCAGTAAACACACTCCGTCTCAGTTATACAAACCAGTCAGTTAATGCTGTACAGTGAAATAATCGCTGTTTGTTCTGAGATCCACACAAAACACATAAATACAGTCCGTACCGCGCAGTAAACACACTCCGTCTCAGTTATACAAACCAGTCAGTTAATGTTGTACAGTGAAATAATCGCTGTTTGTTCTGAGATCCACACAAAACACATAAATACAGTCCGTACCGCGCAGTAAACACACTCCGTCTCAGTTATACAAACCAGTCAGTTAATGTTGTACAGTGAAATAATCGCTGTTTGTTCTGAGATCCACACAAAACACATAAATACAGTCCGTACCGTGCAGTAAACACACTCCGTCTCAGTTATACAAACCAGTCAGTTAATGTTGTACAGTGAAATAATCGCTGTTTGTTCTGAGATCCACACAAAACACATAAATACACTGTGTGGGCAGAACGTAGAATTGTTGAATGTTAAACATGGTGGTACATATAGTAACCACTGGGCTTTAAAGGGTTGATGCTTTCGTGGCGTAGACAGGGACAGTTTTTTTTATTTTCGGTTTGTTTAACGACCCTATCAGTAACGGGGATAGTGCGTAGAACTGTGGGGTGATAATTACAAAAAGTTCCACAGGGTGATCGTGGCCTAATTTGAGGTACTATCCCAGGGTTTGAGTGGAGGACCTGAGAAAACCCTCTAAAATTATGTTATCGTAGTCCGTTTGAGCCGAGACTGGAAGGCAACAGCGCTACATTCGGCAAGACAGTAAGGAATACCGGCCTAATCGATAGCGTAAGATTTTCTCCAATACATAAAACAGTTTTTATTTGTGAGATCTCACGTTCTGACGGTGGTGACTATGAATTGAATATGACACCGTGTAGTCTGGTAGACATTTACCAATTTTTTGAGAAAGTTTATACTTTCAGCTACCCTGAACTAGAATCAGAATGTTTCTACTACACGTCGCTAAATGTTTACCAGTCTACACGGCGTCTCATACCATAAGTCCATGTTCTTCAGTTTTCACTGACCTTTAAACTTTGCGGCGATTGAATCCTGAATTTGATTTAAAATATGTAACAATTTGTGTTTTCAAGCTTCCGCCGCGATGTAGATGAGATCTGTACTCTTCTGGGATGTTACGCACCGTCGTGTGGTAGTTTTTTTTACCTTGAAGATGGGACCGATAGTTTGTCCCGAAACGTCGGTAGAGAAATACCACTCTACGCTGTGTAATATCCCAGTAGAGCGCAGATCTTACCTATATAAGAATTAATTTACCATCTCACAGTAAACACACTCTTCATTACAGATACCAATCAGTTAATTCAGTTTAGGGAAATCACATAAATACACTGTGTGGACAGAATGCAGGCTGTTTAAATGTTAAACTTTGTGGCGCCAATAGAAACTGCTGTATCACCAAATATTATTCGGGTGATCAAATCGAGAAGAATGAGGTGGGCGGGGCAGGTAGCACGTATGGGTGAGGGGAGAGGTACATACAGGGTTTTGGTGGGGAGACCTGAGGGAAGGAGACCACTTGGAAGACCCAGGCGTAGATGGGAGGATAATATTAAAATGGATCTTCAAGAAGTGGGATGGGGGGGGGGCATGGACTGGATTTATATGGCTCAGGATAGGGACAGGTGGTGGGCTCTTGTGAGTGCGGTAATGAACCTTCGGGTTCCATAAAACGCGGGGAATTTCTTGACTAGCTGACGACCTTTTAGCTTCTCAAGAAGGACTGTGCTGCATGGAGGTAGTTAGTTAGTTAGTTAGTTAGTTATAGAAACTGCTGTGCTTTAGAGGGTTAAATGGCCTTCCAGGAAAGTCAGTAATAATAGAGTGCGGCAATAGAATGTGACAGATTTTCGGTCCACTGTTTTGATGAATTGGGTTGCATATAAGAAACACAAAATATTACGGATTATCAGCAGTAAAATGCCATTTAATAATATTCGCCTTCTACTTATTACAAATTACGTCTCTAAATTGGTCTCCTGGCATGCAATACATTCCTGTAATCGTGATGGGAAATTAACCGTAACCGCACAAAAGGCACACAACTTGTCCCCGACGTTGCGGTACGTTAGTTACAGTTCAGTTCTGAATATCGTCACGTTAAGGGACGAAAGGGCACGTCAGGGTCGAAATCAGAGCCACTGATAAACGTCTGCTGCGAAGTTATTGTTAACTGTCGATCATTGTTACAGGAATGAACTGCATGCCAGGAAGACCACTTAGGAGACGGAATTATTACAAAATATAAAGCATATATTAAATGGCGTTTTACTACCGATACTCCGTAATTTTTTTTTTCTTATATTCAGTCCGATTCATCAAAACAGCTATCTCAAAATCGTCACATTCTGTTGCCTCGCCCTTGTATATACTGATAAGATAGGTTAATAAATTAAGGCGCCATATGAAGGAACTGTCATGATCCGTTATCATTATCTTAGCTCATCCGACTCAAATACTCGTCTGATACTACGCCATGTGCGGAAGGTATGCAGTGGACTGAAGAATAACCTGAATTATGTATAAAGACTCAGCTCGTACCGCGCAGTAAACACACTCCGTCTCAGTTATACAAACCAGTCAGGTAATGCTGTACAGTGAAATAATCGCTGTTTGTTCTGAGATCCACACAAAACACATAAATACAGTCCGTACCGCGCAGTAAACACACTCCGTCTGAGTTATACAAACCAGTCAGTTAATGTTGTACAGTGAAATAATCGCTGTTTGTTCTGAGATCCACACAAAACACATAAATACAGTCCGTACCGCGCAGTAAACACACTCCGTCTCAGTTATACAAACCAGTCAGTTAATGTTGTACAGTGAAATAATCGCTGTTTGTTCTGAGATCCACACAAAACACATAAATACAGTCCGTACCGCGCAGTAAACACACTCCGTCTCAGTTATACAAACCAGTCAGTTAATGTTGTACAGTGAAATAATCGCTGTTTGTTCTGAGATCCACACAAAACACATAAATACAGTCCGTACCGCGCAGTAAACACACTCCGTCTCAGTTATACAAACCAGTCAGTTAATGCTGTACAGTGAAATAATCGCTGTTTGTTCTGAGATCCACACAAAACACATAAATACAGTCCGTACCGCGCAGTAAACACACTCCGTCTCAGTTATACAAACCAGTCAGTTAATGCTGTACAGTGAAATAATCGCTGTTTGTTCTGAGATCCACACAAAACACATAAATACAGTCCGTACCGCGCAGTAAACACACTCCGTCTCAGTTATACAAACCAGTCAGTTAATGCTGTACAGTGAAATAATCGCTGTTTGTTCTGAGATCCACACAAAACACATAAATACACTGTGTGGGCAGAACGTCGAATTGTTGAATGTTAAACCTGGCGGTACATATAGTAACCACTAAGATGAATTTGTAAAATACCTGATTTGACTTTGCCGGTAGGAGGAGGGTGGGCGATCTTCATCCCTATAATACAGCCGTGAAATAGAACATGCCTATTTTCCAAATCCTGACCTAGTTACCTTCCACTATATGTATATATATATATATATATATATATATATATTCGGACCTAACAGAGAACACACCAACAATGGTGTTTCAGTTACTCCGTACTCTTACCAATGTGTACGGTAACCACGACTGTTAAAGCGATGTGTATGTATTACGGTATAGTTTTGGATGCGATTCGAATCCTGTCAGTGTTTCATTGACATTAGTGAAGTTACATTTCTTAATCGGAGTTTTGTTTAAAATTGTAGCTACTCTACGTTTTGACATTATCAGAAAGGAAACTATACGCAGATAAAGAAAGGGTATTCTTCCCTGCAATTAGAAGCAAATCACTGAACGAACTCAGTGTTTAGATTCTTAATTGGAATTGGATAATTGATCTGAATTATTTCCCTAAATAATTCTTAAATTAACATTCTGTTTATTGCGGGAAGAACTCTTTATTGTGTAGGTCATCATCATCATCATCAGTATCCTCCTCTTCCATTATTCAAGTATTGGGTGCTTAAATCGCCTTCAGAGGATCAGAACACTTCACATTTATCTCGCCATGTACATCTTTATGTTCCTATGTTTTATGTCCCTAGGTTTAAATATGCTAATGTTGGTAGTCTGATAAAATGAGCCGTATTTACATGTTTCCAACTTAACAAATGTTTATTTAATTCTGTTAACATATTCTCAGTTTACAGTAGCTGACTGCATTACTTTCTGCAGCTTTCATTCCGTGTTAGTTGCTCCTGACAACGACCTCAGTAATCTCTTAATGTTTTTGCCCTACGCAGCACTATTACATTCGCAAGCTTTACACTGGACCGAGTTATTCTGGCCGCAACACAGGCTGACGCTGCTGTAACAGAGCAAAATCATGTCACTTAGCGTTACAGAAACTGGGCAAGAGCTGCTGAAACACATTAACATTGAAGTATAAAATGCATACAGAATTTTGGTGAGGAAATCTCTTGTAAAACAGCAAGGAAGGGAGACGTAATTGGAGTGTAACATTTAGTAAGTTCTGTTCTGTTTATTTCAGGCTTCCGTCGCGATGTTGATTTAAATCTGCGGTCTTCTGGGGTATTATGAAGATGGGACCGATACGTTGTCCCGAAACGTCGGTAAACAATTACCACACGAAGCCGCGTAATACCCCCAGAAGACCGCAGATTTTCAAGTTCTATTCTCTTCCGTCTTCTCTGTCCTCTCCTCGCCTGTTGATACTCTGGAGATGTCGAAACGTCGGTAAACAATTACCACACGAAGCCCCGTAATACCCCCAGAAGACCGCAGATTTTCAAGTTCAATTCTCTTCCGCCTTCTCTGTCCTCTCCTCGCCTGTTGATACTCTGGAGATGTCGAAACGTCGGTAAACAATTACCACACGAAGCCGCTTAATACCCCAGAAGACCGCAGATTTTCAAGTTCTATTCTCTTTCGCCTTCTCTATCCTCTCCTCGCCTGTTGATACTCTGGAGATGTCGAAACGTCGGTAAACAATTACCACACGAAGCCGCTTAATACCCCAGAAGACCGCAGATTTTCAAGTTCTATTCTCTTTCGCCCTTCTCTGTCCTCTCCTCGCTGTTGATACTCTGGAGAGTCAAGTTGCTCATTGTAGGCAGAGTGAGGTGTTTCAGTTTTGCGCTTTTAAGCGTGTTGCGTGCCTTAATTATGCGTAGAAGCTAGTAGTTGGACAGTTACGCAGTTAATATGCCAATAATTCACTTAGGAGCCACAGCTCAGGCGGTCATTCGTTGAGGATTGGTGTCAGTTCCGTTGCAGTCCATTTGATCGCGATGTTTTGTGACAAAGTGTGTTAATTGGCCCTATAAACACAAGAAATGTGAAACTATTTTTCTATCCAATGCTCCCCGATTTCTGAAAGAGCACTGCTTTTTTTTGGAAGGTTCCCAGGCTTCGCCCGTTAGTCCTTCTGGTAAAAGCAACATGTAGATGAAACTGAGTATGGAGCATTGGTGGAATGATACTGACAGGGGAAAACTGAAGCACTGGGAGAAAAACATCTCCCAGTGACACTTTGTCCACCACAAATCTCACATGGGCTGACCTTGGATCGAACCTGCGCCTCCAAGGGGGGCAAAGCCTCTGAACCTTCCAAAAAAAAGCATGGTTCTTTCGGAAATGGGGGAGAATTGGATAGAAAAGTACTCTCACTTTTCTCCTTGAGAGGCAACCGACTAATCCCGAACTGTAGAGAACCCGTTCATAGCGGGCAGTAAACGCACTCCATTACGCATATCTAACGCACTCCATTACACATGTCCTTCAGAGGCTCAAATAAAGATTAGGTAGAAGTATTTGGCTAATACGGAAACCAAGAGAACCAGAGTGTCGACATGGTAGAGACACGCCAAGCCGCTCTGTTGATAAGAGCCATGAACTGTCACACCTGTGGCGCCAGACAGGGAAGCGTCGCTTGTTGACATGACCCCTCCCCCCATTTACGTTTCAAGCAGCCATCTCAGACATTCCTAAGCTGCCCCTACATTCCAGAGAATTTCCATTCACTCCTGAGGATCTCTGCCCCCACACACACCAACCCCCTCTGACAACCACCCAAAATCGCTGGTTACTGCATGAACGAGAAGCATAAGACCTCGACGGAGATATGAGAGGGTGTCGATCCTTGAGACTCCTTTCTGTCTCCCTGAGGCCAGTACGTAAACTTCAAAGTCGGATATTTTGCTAATCAGCTGGCTAAGGTAAACGTGAAGTTGACCCTAGAACAGGCCATGAAGGCTCAGAGGGGGAGTAGAGGTATAGCTCTACTCTTTCTTTAACCTCGGCGCTAGATGGGGGTGTGTGGTCAACGGCACGCTCCGGCCGTTTGACCCCCGGGAATGACAGGTGCCCATTGTACAGGAGGCTGGGTAGGCCCCAGGGCCGGTCTGGACGGGTGCTGAAAATCTCGCCCCACCGGGATTCGATCCCCGGACTGTCCAGCCCGTATCAGCTGGCTAGGCAATTAGTAAATTGGTTTTCGCGTTCAGCCGCTGAACGACCTGCCAAGCGGATTCAGTTTACAGCACAAATATATTGACATAAACGAACTGCGGTAAGACGCATACCGTCCCTTTAAGACGCATCAGTTCATTCTCGTGACGGTGTCATTGCCACGAACAGTGACTCACCGCTCCCGTCAAGCGACTCCTTTTATTCCCTTGTCCATTCATTCTTTCCATGTCCGAAGAGACGCAATTACCAGTTTCATCACATGCTGGATGGCGCAGACAAAAGACGTAATTAGCATTCACACAGCCTTCGCCAGCCACACGCTGACCCTATCGATACTGCAGTAATCTGTAATTAATACAGACGGCCTAAAACATAAACAGATCACGATTTAGAGCTTTGGGCAACCCTGATGTTGACTTAACCTCCTGAGTCAGGGCAGTTTGCACATTTCGACTTTCTTTACGATGAAGGAATTGTCAACATTATGATGTCATACTCACTGGAGTGCAAATTCGTTGAAAACCTGTTCAAATATAGATTTAACAGAACAGGTTTCAGTAGATCTGGGACTGCATGCAAATTTCCGTTCAGAGTGTTCATTTATGATTTATTTAACGACGCTCTCTGTATTTGGTCTTATAACCTTGAAAGGCGGGATTGTTTACTGGACAATCACATGGAAGGAAGCAGCCGTGTCGTAACTGGAAGCACCGTCTTGGCGTCTGAGGAAAACTGTGACGTATCAGTGAGGACGGCGGACCTTCGGACAGATTCGAGCTCGGAACTTCCTCTGGTATGAGACAGAAGTGACAGAATACCTGCTGCTGTTTGTTCGTCACGAATACTAAGACTAAAGTACGAACAGTTCTGCCAACCGAACACACCTCTGCTCATTCACATGCATGGTCATGTCTGTGGTTCGCTAAAGTGACACTTGGCGTGTCACGATCGTAAGGATAAACTTACAGTGTTGGGGGCTTCCCTGTAGCCACGTAAAATCAGGATTCTAGGTTATAGATATAAATGATAGATTATGTGGATATGTTTTATGATTCGAGCCTCGTTTAAGGTTACAAAACAATTAGGTCATTTAGCCTAAGCAAATAGCTATTCAATCTGTGATTAATGCAAGTTGTTCTAACCCAGGGTCACCCTACGTTAGACATTCAGATGTATCTTCTTTGACGACACGTCCAGCGACATTATCAATCTGAATCCTGATATACGAAGTACTTCCGGTACACAGTCTCCATTGCATAGACCAGTCCGTTATTTCCGCTTCTGGAAATAATCGCTGTTTATTGTGAGAATGACACAGAACACGTAAATATAATGAGTAGGC
This sequence comes from Reticulitermes speratus, assembly GCA_021186555.1. Taxonomy (NCBI): domain Eukaryota; kingdom Metazoa; phylum Arthropoda; class Insecta; order Blattodea; family Rhinotermitidae; genus Reticulitermes; species Reticulitermes speratus. The sequence goes on from JAJKFL010000008.1 coordinate 6,260,575, forward strand.
AAAATGGAAAGTTATTAATATTGAAGCTGGTGGCATAGCAGGAATAATTTCACAAAGTCTCCAGCTCAGGTAACGTTAGTGAGCCTAGGTTGGTGTCACAAGTCGGGAGAATGCGCGAAGTCGTGTGCGCGTAGGTCAGTGTGTTTGTGCAGTCAGAGCGGTGGAGGTGCCAGTATTGGTGTGCTTACGTAGCAGCTGCAATCACGTGACTGAGGTAGGAGGGCCGTAAGGTTTGAGACTCGCGCTGAAGGTTGTCATGCAAAATGACGGGGACTTTGTGGATGTAATCCTGTTATACGTATAGTTTGTTGAGATATCTTTTCATAAAACGAAGACTCATTTCAACTAGCAGGACCTACTGATATATTTTCCGCATGTAATTCGTTTTGCCCGCTTTAATTATTTAAGTGCATTTTCCCCCCAAATTCTCTGTTCGTTGTTCGTTGCGCCTGTTATTACAGCAGCACTGCAAACTTGTTTTTGGAATTCCTGAGCCACTTTAAGTTATCAGAAAAACTGTCATTGCTGGAAAACTCGCTTTTAATACTGACAACTTTTCTGCTGATGTCAAGCTGGGAGCAGTAATTTGATGGGTACAGGGGCGTAGTGGGGACACGCGGTGGCGCAGTTGGTTGAGGCACTGCTCTACAAGCCGGAAGGTCGCGGGTTCGATTCCCGATGGTGTTACTGGACTTTTTCATTGACATAATCCTTACGGCCGCACTATGGTCGACTCAGCCTCTAACAGAAATGAGTACCAGGAACATTTTCCTGGGAGGGGAGGGGTAAAGGCGGCCGGTGCGTAGGGCTGACAACCTTACCACCTTCATGTGCCGATTGTCAAGAAATCTGGGAGTCTCAACCTCCTGGAACCCTCAGGGCCTGTCCAGGCCTGTAATGGGACTGCTTTGTAGGGGCTTAGTGGGAGGATTTAATTCTCTGTATAAGAAGGCATGGAAATTTATTACGTAATTTGTGAATGCTTACGGATTTTGACGGCTACACACCAAGGCAGTGCCGTCTTATTGTGTCATATGTCATACTATATTGTATGTCATGTCATATATTGTGTGTCGTCGTATATTATGTGTCATATGTCATATTATATGTGTCATATGTCATATTATATTGTGTGTCATGTCATATATTGTGTGTCGTCATATATTGTGTGTCATATGTCATATTATATGTGTGTCATATGTCATATTTATTGTGTCATGTCATATATTGTGTGTCATGTCATTATATTTTTGTCATGTCATATTATATTGTGTGTCATATGTCATTATATTGTGTGTCATATGTCATATTGTGTCATATGTCATATTATATTGTGTGTCATGTCATATTATATTGTGTCGTATGTCATATTATATTGTGTGTCATGTCATATATTGTGTGTCATATGTCATATTATATTGTGTGTCATATGTCATATTGTGTCATATGTCATATTATATTGTGTGTCATATGTCATATTGTGTGTCATATGTCATCTATTGTGTGTCATATGTCATTATATTGTGTACTATCTTTCCCAAAGGAAGTGTATACTTCAGTTGGAAAATCCTAATAGAATAGATAATTTGGTATCCTTAGTGCATGGGGTAGGATAATGTAGTGATGAAGTTGTCCATATGCTTCCATAAAGATGTATGGGGGGAGTGGGATGTAGTTCGATGCATAATTAACCTCCGGCACTGGATGTATATGATTGATCAGCTTCAAGCTGCGGGCGTTTTATTTCCGGAGATTTAAACGCTGGTAGCTACCGACTGGACGGAAGTTTAGCAAGGCGCCTGTGCAGATCTGGAAGCTGTAGGGAAGAGAGCAAGCAGTCTTGCAATGATGTGGGAATCTAGCCGCGTGACATGCGGGCTGGCCACTGTGCTGAGACAGCTGAACTGGGTCGAGTGTGAGGCAGTGCACGCCGCGCGCAGTCGGCATTCCGGTGAGCCTTCTTTCCTTTCAACAAGGTAGTGGAAAGTTTCTGAATTCATTATGGTAGGCGTTTAACCTTAAAAAGCCCGCTGGCTGCTTGATGCACCAACAGGTTTGACATGAAAACACTGTACGTTCTGCCCACACAGTCTATTTATGTGAGACGGAGTGTGTTTACTGCGCGGTAAGGACTGAGTCTTTATATATATAATTCAGGTTAATGTTAGTCTGTGGTTACTATATGTACCACCACGTTTAACATTCAACAATTCCACGTTCTGCCCACACAGTGTATTTATGTGTTTTGTGTGGACTTCAGAACAAACAGCGATTATTTCACTATACAGCATTAACTGATTGGTTTGTATAACTGAGACGGAGTGTGTTTACTGCGCGGTACGGACTGAAACTTTGTATATTAACCCTCTAAAGCCCAGTGGCTACTATATGTACCACCACGTTTAACATTCACAAATTCTACGTTCTGCCCATACAGTGTATTTATGTGTTTTGTGTGGATCTCAGAACAAACAGCGATTATTTCACTGTACAGCATTAACTGATTGGTTTGTATAACTGAGACGGAGTGTGTTTACTGCGCGGTACGGACTGTATTTATGTGTTTTGTGTGGATCTCAGAACAAACAGCGATTATTTCACTGTACAACATTAACTGACTGGTTTGTATAACTGAGACGGAGTGTGTTTACTGCGCGGTACGGACTGTATTTATGTGTTTTGTGTGGATCTCAGAACAAACAGCGATTATTTCACTGTACAGCATTAACTGACGGGTTTGTATAACTGAGACGGAGTGTGTTTACTGCGCGGTACGGACTGTATTTTGTGTTTTGTGTGGATCTCAGAACAAACAGCGATTATTTCACTGTACAGCATTAACTGACTGGTTTGTATAACTGAGACGGAGTGTGTTTACTGCGCGGTACGGACTGAATGTTTATATGTAATTCAATTTAATCGGCCTTTACACTGCGTAGGCCGGCGTTCGATTCGTGGTCAGTCCATGTGAGATTTGTGGTGGACAAAGCAGCACTGAGACAGATTTTGCTCCGAGTACTTCGGTTTTTCCCTGTCAGTGTCATTCCACAAATGCTTCATTCTCATTTTCATCTACATGTTGCTCTTATCAGAAGTAAAAATGGGCGAAGCCTGGGAATTTTCCTAAAAGTAGTGCTCTTTCGGAAATCCGGGAGCATTGGATAGAAAATTGCTTTTCACTTTTTAGTCTCTGAAGGGTTAAAGGATACAAGTGGCACCAAAATGGCGCTGCGGGAGGCTTGATGGACCCCATACAAAGTTTCAGTCTTCTGCAGAGCCCCTCACCAAAATGATCTCAATTCGCGGATTTCCAGTTGATAGACACACGCACACTGATGACGCAAGGCTTCTTAAGGCAGCCTCGCAGTAGACAGCGTTACGACAGCAGAGCGCGCGGTCGGAAAAAGGGACCAGCGGAGTGACGTAATATCCTGTGATTTTCGCTGAAGAAGATAGTGCGAGTTGCACGCAGGAGAGCGACAGATGTAGATATGCTACGTGCGGTACGGCAGATGTAGCTATGCTGCGTACGGTACGACAGATGTAGATATGCTACGTACGGTACGACAGATGTAGATATGCTACGTACGGTACGACAGATGTAGATATGCTACGTACGGTACGACAGATGTAGATATGCTACGTACGGTACGACAGATGTAGATATGCTACGTACGGTACGGCAGATGTAGATATGCTACGTACGGTACGGCAGATGTAGATATGCTACGTACGGTACGGCAGATGTAGATATGCTACGTACGGTACGACAGATGTAGATATGGTACGTACGGTACGACAGATGTAGATATGCTACGTACGGTACGAGATGTAGATATGCTACGTACGGTACGACAGATGTAGATATGCTACGTACGGTACGACAGATGTAGATATGCTACGTACGGTACGACAGATGTAGATATGCTACGTACGGTACGACAGATGTAGATATGCTACGTACGGTACGACAGATGTAGATATGCTACGTACGGTACGACAGATGTAGATATGCTAGCGTACGGTACGACAGATGTAGATATGCTACGTACGGTACGAGAGATGTAGATATGCTACGTACGGTACGACAGATGTAGATATGCTACGTACGGTACGGACAGATGTAGATATGCTACGTACGGTACGGCAGATGTAGATATGCTACGTACGGACGGCAGATGTTAGTAGAATATGCTACGTACGGTACGGCAGATGTAGATATGCTACGTACGGTACGGCAGATGTAGATATGCTACGTACGGTACGGCAGATGTAGATATGCTACGTACGGTACGGCAGATGTAGATATGCTACGTACGGTACGCAGATGTAGATATGCTACGTACGGTACGGCAGATGTAGATATGCTACGTACGGTACGACAGATGTAGATATGCTACGTACGGTACGACAGATGTAGATATGCTACGTACGGTACGGCAGATGTAGATATGCTACGTACGGTACGGCAGATGTAGATATGCTACGTACGGTACGGCAGATGTAGATATGCTACGTACGGTACGCAGATGTAGATATGCTACGTACGGTACGACAGATGTAGATATGCTACGTACGGTACGACAGATGTAGATATGCTCGTGCGGTACGACAGATGTAGATATGCTGACGTACGGTACGGACAGATGTAGATATGCTACGTACGGTACGACAGATGTAGTATGCTACGTACGGTACGACAGATGTAGATATGCTACGGTACGGTAGCGACAGATGTAGATATGCTACGTACGGTACGACAGATGTAGATATGCTACGTACGGTACGGCAGATGTAGATATGCTACGTACGGTACGAGCAGATGTAGATATGCTACGTACGGTACGCAGATGTAGATATGCTACGTACGGTACGGCAGATGTAGATATGCTACGTACGGTACGGCAGATGTAGATATGCTACGTACGGTACGGCAGATGTAGATATGCTACGTACGGTACGGCAGATGTAGATAGACGTACGGTACGCATGTAATACACGTACGGTACGGCAGATGTAGATATGCTACGTACGGTACGGCAGAATGTAGATATGCTACGTACGGTACGGCATGATGTAGAATAAATGCTACGTACGGTACGGCAGATGTAGATATGCTGACGATACGGTACGGAGCAGATGTAGATATGCTACGTACGGTACGGCAGATGTAGATATGCTACGTACGGTACGCAGATGTAGATATGCTACGTACGGTACGGCAGATGTAGATATGCTACGTACGGTACGGCAGATGTAGATATGCTACGTACGGTACGGCAGATGTAGATATGCTACGTACGGTACGGCAGATGTAGATATGCTACGTACGGTACGGCAGATGTAGATATGCTACGTACGGTACGGCAGATGTAGATATGCTACGTACGGTACGGCAGATGTAGATATGCTACGTACGGTACGGCAGATGTAGATATGCTACGTAGCGGTACGACAGATGTAGATATGCTGCGTACGGTACGACAGATGTAGATATGCTACGTACGGTACGACAGATGTAGATATGCTACGTACGGTACGACAGATGTAGATATGCTACGTCGGTACGACAGATGTAGATATGCTACGTACGGTACGACAGATGTAGATATGCTACGTACGGTACGCACAGATGTAGATATGCTACGTACGGTACGACAGATGTAGATATGCTACGTACGGTACGGCAGATGTAGCTATTGCTACGTACGGTACGACAGATGTAGATATGCTACGTACGGTACGACAGATGTAGATATGCTACGTAACGGTACGCAGATGTAGATATGCTACGTACGTACGACAGATGTAGATATGCTACGTACGGTACGACAGATGTAGATATGCTACGTACGGTACGACAGATGTAGATATGCTACGTACGGTACGACAGATGTAGCTATGCTACGTACGGTACGACAGATGTAGATATGCTACGTACGGTACGACAGATGTAGATATGCTACGTACGGTACGACAGATGTAGATATGTTACGTACGGTACGACAGATGTAGATATGCTACGTACGGTACGACAGATGTAGATATGTTACGTACGGTACGACAGATGTAGATATGCTACGTACGGTACGACAGATGTAGATATGCTACGTACGATACGACAGATGTAGATATGCTACGTACGGTACGACAACCTCGCTGCAAAATTCGCGCGCGCAGCGAGAACTCGGTGCCTCCCCGCAGACGACTTTTGTAACATAATGTATGCTGAGTGTCATGCGAGGAAGCTATTGCATAGCAAGCAATAACCATCATTAGAAATCTGTACTACTACTACTGTTACCGCCACCACCATTACCACTACTGCTGCTACTACTACTACCACCAACACCACGACTACTACCAACACTACTACTACTACTACTACTACTACTACTACTACTACTACTACTACTACCAACACTACTACTACCACCAACACTACTACTACTACTACTACTACTACTACTACTACTACTACCAACACCACTACTACTGGTACTGATACAACACAACTACTACTACTACTACTACTACTAATAATAATAATACCAACACTACTACTACTACTACTACTAATAATAATAATACCAACACTACTACTACCACTACTGCTACTATTACTACCGCTTCTACCACCACTACTACTACTGCTACTACTGTTGGAGCCGAGATAACTCGGTCGGTATACTGACTGGGCTACGGGCTGGACGGTCCGTGATTCGAATCCCGGCAGGGGAAGAGATTTATCTCTTGTCCAAATCGTCCACACTGCCTCTGGGGCCCATGCAGCCTCCTATTGAATGTGTACCTGTGGCTGTTTCCCCAAAGTATAGCGGTCGGAGTGAAGGTATAACTCCACGCGTTTTTACCAGAGACATTGGGTTGAAATAAGTGTTCAGTGTGACGGCTACTTGGTCTTTTTAACACTTCAGGAATTCCTTCATTTTTTACTTAATTTGATTAATCATTCAAAGACGAAAGAAGTGACAGCATTTTTCTATGCAGTCCTCCCCGATTTCCGAAAGAGCATTGTTTTCTAAGGTTGCCAGGCTTCTACAATTTGTCCTTTGGCAAGAGCAACATGCAGACGAAGACGAGTGTGGAGCATCTGGTTACGGACAAAAGTTAACCTGTATTATATTTAGAGATCCAGTCCGTACCGCGCAGTAAACACACTCCGTCTCGGTTATATAAACCAATCAGTTAATGTTGTACAGTGAAATAATCGCTGTTTGTTCTGAGATCCACACAAAACACATAAATACAGTCCGTACCGCGCAGTAAACACACTCCGTCTCAGTTATACAAACCAGTCAGTTAATGCTGTACAGTGAAATAATCGCTGTTTGTTCTGAGATCCACACAAAACACATAAATACAGTCCGTACCGCGCAGTAAACACACTCCGTCTCAGTTATACAAACCAGTCAGTTAATGCTGTACAGTGAAATAATGGCTGTTTGTTCTGAGATCCACACAAAACACATAAATACACTGTGTGGGCAGAACGTAGAATTTGTGAATGTTAAACATGGTGGTACATATAGTAACCTGCCGTGTTTTAATGTAGAAAATTGCAGAAATTACAATTTTCAGCTTTAGAATACACAAATTGAACGTTAGTTTCAGTGACTCGTTATTGTTGAAGGCATCAATGGAACTGGTGGAAGGTTTTGAAGATAACGCAGGCCAAACGACTGATGCGTGTTAGAACATAATTATCCACATCTGTTTGTCTGCTAGTTAAGGCCAATCTGATACCTTTCACACGGAAATCAGAGCGATTTAAGGGGTCCGCCTCGAACGGCCTTGATGACACAATCTTGCTCATCCGCCCGCCATTTTATTACAGGATCCCAACGGTCCCTTTCAGCGCAAAACTGTGCCCTGTGTCTGCAGAAGCGAAAGTTGCATAGACATTGCAAATGGATACGATATAGTAAGGGAAGAAGACACATGGGAGAGACCAAGGCGTAGTCGGAGGATAAGAATAAACTCTGTCCCCCTACTTCACAGTTAAGAATGATCGGAGCTTTACCTCTCCTCGCCTTATAATAACTGCATGGCTTGCACAAAGGCACCCTTTAACTTGTACACATTTTATGCGTGTTTACTGTGAAACTTACACGAAACACGCCAGCAAAATCTTTGGCGCAGTGCGCGGTATTAATTCGTTAACAGAAACACTCTGCATCAGAAGTCGTACCTGCTAATAGAGCAAAGTATCGTTGTACATGTCAGGTGCTAAGTAGCTTAGTAATGTGACTCCGGCCTCGCTTGTCTGCATGTACGGACAGGGACCGTCACTGGCACCTGTGTTCTAAGGCAGCGGTCTTCAACCTTTTTTGTTCGCGTACCCCCAGATATAATTTCTCTTCGACTTTGTACCCCCAAAGTTGTTTGTGCATAATTCAAGTTATACACAGTCTATAATCTACATCTAAAATAAGTTAAATAAATTACATCCAAAATAATGTGTTAAATATTAAGTTTTAAATGAGAAAAAGGAGAGTCAAGCTATTGAATAACAAATATATTATTGTCTATCGTATAAAAATTAATAAAGGAACAGAGGTATTTTAGCAAAGCAAAATTATTTGCACTATGTGGAATAAAATGAAACTAGATGCTCAGATAAGAATCGCATAAAGGAGAGAGAGAGAGAGAGAGAGAGAGAGAGAGAGAGAGAGAGAAATGGCGCTCCCAAATCGCATGTCCTTACGTCCGGTCTCTTGTGACTAACCCTAAATCTGGCCCTGATTATTCTGTGTTTATCATGAATATATTTATTTTTTTTTAATTTTACGTACCCCCTAAGATGTCTTCGCGTACCCCCGGGGGTACGCTTACCCCAGGTTGAATACCACTGTTCTAAGGTACACTGTCACATAGCTTTATTCCAATGGCCGCGCCGTTCTAAGTCGTGGGTCGACGGCCGCTTGCTGTCTGGGATTGCGGGTTCGAATCCCGCCAGGGCATGGATGTCTGTCTCTTGTGAGTGTTTGGTGTTGTCAGGTAGAGGTATCTGCGACAGGCCGATCACTCGTACAGAGGAGTCCTACCGAGTGTGGTGTGTCTGAGTGTGATCTCGAAACATCAAAAATTAGGAGGCCTAGGCCCACTAGGGGCTATCGAGCCATGAAAAAAATCGTATAGCTTTATTGCGACATGTTTCGGCTCACATTACAAAGCGAATTAAAGGCACCAAAGAAAAAATTGTGATTTACACGACACTGAGGCATTTTCATTATAATTACAGTTTTTAAATGTTAAATATGGCGAATTCGTATCATACTTTAATGTAATTTACATGAGAGTTTTTAGTTGGTGTCGTTAATTCGCCTGATGATGAATTTTTATTGTAAGACGAAACATGTTGCAATAAATCTGTAAGATAACTGTGTTAAACGATGGCTGTGATTGACAGTATCTGTTCTACATGTATTGTATCTACATCACAGTGAGATATCGCACTTAAAGGCATTACAGAAGGTCATTCATTTCGTAAGCACTAATGGGAGTGACTATGACAACGACTGGAGAATGGCCCAGAGATTTTATTGAAGTTACAATGATTGCCTTAAAGAAGAAGCCCAAAGCTACAAAATGCAGCGACCATCGCACAATCAGCATCATCGCTCATGCAGCAAAGATAGTAGCGAGGATACTTAGAAGAAGGATTGAGAGGAAAATTGAAGATGCACTTGGAGAAGATCAATTTGGATTTAGAAGAGGAAAAGGAACTAGGGATGCAATTGGGATGCTGAGAATAATATCAGAACGAACCTTGGTCATAGATGAGGAATTGTGTGCTTGCTTCATAGACTGGCAGAAGGCATTTGACCGTGTCAACTGGACCAAATTAATGCAAATCCTAAAAGGAATTGGGATAGACTGGCGCGAAAGAAGATTGATCAGCAAATTGTACATGGAACAGAGTGTCAAAATATGACTGGACCAAGGGGAGACGACAAGTGTGAAGATTGGAAGAGGAGTTAGACAAGGTTGCTGCTTGTCACCGATTCTGTTCAACTTATACAGCGAGTAACTTACCAAGGAAGCTCTTGAAGGGTTTGGAGACTTCAAAATAGGAGGACAAGTAATTCGCACTGTGAAATATGCAGATGACCTTGTGGTACTGGCTAGGGAAGAAAAGGTGCTACAGGGCATGATTGATAGACTAAGTGAAATTGGAAGACGCTATGGAATGGAAATGAATGTGGGAAAAACTAAAGTAATGAAAATCTCAAGGCAACCATCCCCAATGAAAATTATGATAGATCAAAAACAATTGGAGAATGTGGAATATTTCAATTATATGGGTAGCATGATAACAAATGATGCAAGGTGTACACGTGAAATTAAATCCAGAATTGCCATGGCAAAAACAGCATTCAACAAGAAGAAAAATCTTTTCACCAGCAAACTGGAATTAAATTTAAGGAAGAAACTAGTAAAGTGCTACATTTGGAGCATAGCTTTGTGTGGTGCTGAAACGTGGACACTTCGGAAAGTAGATCGGAAGTATCTGGAAAGTTTTGAAATGTGGTGCTGGAGAAGAATGGAGAAGATCAGTTGGACCGATCGTGTGAGAAATGAAGAAGTATTACAGAGAGTGAAGGAGGAGAGGAATATCGTACATACAATAAAAAGAAGAAAGGCTAACTGGATTGGTCACATCTTGCGTAGAAACTGCCTTCTAAAACACGTGATTGAAGGAAAGTTAGAAGGAAGGATAGAAATGACGGGACGACGAGGGAGAAGACGTAAGCAGCTACTGGATGACCTTAAGGAAAAGAGAAGATACTGGAAATTGAAAGAGGAAGCACTAGATCGCACCCTGTGGAGAACTCGCTTTGGAAGAGGCTACGGACCTGACGTAAGACAGACTACAGAATGAATGAGTGACAACGAATACAGATTCGGGTTTAAGACAACTTTTCTGTTTTAGTAACACAATGAAACAACTGATTTGAAATCACGACTGGGTGTTAGTGGTTAATATGTTTACCACCGCCGATCCCAGTGGCCGTGCTGTCTAAGGCATGGGTCAACGGCCGCTCGCTTGCTGGGATTGTGGGTTCGAATCCCGCCTAGGACATGGATGTCTGTCTGTTGTGACTGTTGTGTGTTGTCAGGTAGAGGTCTCTGCGACGAGCTGATCACTCGTCCAGAGAAGTCCTACTGAGTATGGTGTGTCTGAGTGTGATCATGAAGCCTCGAAAAATGAAGCGGCCTAGGCCCCCCAAGGGGCTGTCGAGCGATTAAAAAAAAATGTTTACCACCAGGCTTAATTTCTTATATTCAGAGCATCGCCACTAACTAACTAACTAACTAACTAACAAACTAACTCCATGGAACAGAGTCCTTCTTGAGAAGCTAACAGTTCCTCAGCTAATCAAGAAATTCCCCGCGTTTTATGGAACCCGAAGGTTCATTACCGCACTCACAACAGCCCGCCACCTGTCCCTATCCTGAGCCACATCAACTTAAGTTGTACCAAAGAATCAGTCCAGGTCCGAGGCTTTGTCAAATGATTCGTAACGTGATAATTTTCTTACGGTGAGTTTTTAGCACCTCGCCCAACCCCCACACTTGGCAAAAGCTCGCGGTAAGCCAGCTGAGAACCAAACCTTAAGACAATCTGTTCGTCGATGTCTTACATCGCTGTATCAACTGTTGATACGGACACAGTTTGTGGGATTTGCCAAGTCGAGTTACATGTCATTAAAACATAGCTATGAGGAAGGCCACGGCCGGCTTCAACTTCTCAGTGCTATAAAAACTTGGTGGTAAAAAAAAAAAAACTTGTTCTTTGACTTTCGAAACCGGAACTAGGAGAGCAAACCGAACACATAGTTCCAATTCCTTACGGATATAGTTCTGTTATGGAACATTTTACGTAAATAACGGAGACGAAAACTGTAAGACACGTGTAAAATTTAGTGGCAGTTTATTGTGTCGTACCGCAAAACAGAATATGTTGAGAAAAAAGGTCATGACCCTCGATATCTAGTTGGTATAGTGACTAGGCTACGGGCCTGGCGATCCAGGGTTCTATTCCCGGCAGAGGCAGTAATGTCTGTCCTTCGATACGCCCAGACCGTCTGTGTCTCGCCTATTTTCCTGTCCAGTGGCTACCGAGAGTCCTTTCCCCGTAGATACAGCTGCTGGAGAATGAACTTGACTACCCATCCAGTGCCGAGGTTAAGAATGAGTGGAGGTATACCTCTATTACCTCTATATGTCCACATAAAGTGGACAGGGACAGCTTTACCTTTTTTTTTTTTTACGAAAGCAGATTTAAATGATACATATGCCCACGATATTCTACAATCTGGAATTTTTCTAATATTGTCAGGTTTTCAACCAATAGGTCTACCTTCTGCCTTGTGAGGTTTCGGGTTGGCACAGCAATGTTGATGATTCAAGTCTTCAGAGTTGTTACGCAGTGTAGGCTGGTAATAGTTACCAGTCTACACTGCGTCATATCCCAGAAGACATCTTCACTTGCTGTGTCGTTTCGTCCTGCATTACTGTGTAGTTCCGTTAACACAGTTGTTTAACTTAATTAGTTTTCACGGTTTATCTCCGGTGCTCCAGCCCTTTTCCTGCGTTAATATTCTGTATTTATCCGCTCTCACACTACAATGTGTCAGAATTCAGAGTTCCAACTTTCGAATTTTATTTACCGTAACGAAGTTTATACTTCAATTTCCCATACATATGCTATGTGGCATTTTAGAGCGTTCCGCTGTTCTCTCCTTTACCCAGTTTATAACATGGATATCCTATTTGTCCTCAAACATTACGTAACACATTCAGATGTTAAAGTGTCGTTAAATAAACCAAGCATTTCAACATCCCCCACCCTCGAGTTATCATTATTTTCTAATACTTTCCTTCTCCTCATTAACTCATTTCTAAATATTCGTAGTGGGGTAATTTTTTGATAAACTAATAGCTCAAAGAATTGAAGAAACTCCCAAATTCCTGTCCGATTATAAAAGCCAGAAGATTCATTACCACATTTAAAGGATTATACTAGTGGTCCTTATCCTATGCCAGATTAATCCAATCCACGCCCTTACAACGTATACATTAAGGTCACATTTAGTTTCACAAAATCATATTTTCATGAACAAAATTATTACTTTTTTTCCCGCCTGCCGTGCGTGTCCCTTTGTTTTGACAAATTTTCTTCTCTCTTGCAATGTTATTGCATAACCTCTTGTACTCCTCCCCTCACCCTTCATGTGGGCCCTCGAGTCTGTTTCAACATTTTAAGACATTTCACAGACTTCCCGACTGTCTACACAGCGTGACACCAGTTTAATTTATAACAGTTCTATGTTAGGTTTCTTCGCGTTCGTGCCTTTGAAATGAGAATTTCAAGGAAGTAAATATTTATAAAATTAGTTCGTACCTCACAGTAAACACTAAGAGTCTCAATTACGAAAAAAAAAACCGGTTACTGCTGTTTAGAGCAATAACCGCTCCTTATTCTGAGAATTATAAGAAACATATATACACCACGTGCGCAAAATGCAGAGTTATTTAATGTTAAAAGCCCGTGGTATATGTCATAATTACATATACTACATATATATTATACATACATGTACTGAGCGCTGGGCTTTATGCAGTCAAGATATAGACGGAATTTTAAATGGCGCAATGACATGAACTGCAGATTACACTCAGGAGACGTGTGTGTGTCGTCATTGGACTGAAACTGTTATGCCTGGTTTTCTTTATTGCTATCAAAATATGTGGACATAAAATTTATATGTATATGAACTCGGTCTGAAGGGACAACGGAGATTGAGAGTGTCTGATAGCAGATTGCTGGAAGGAAAATTTAACCTATTAAAGACTAAGTGAATGTACTTTTTTGTTTATTCAATTCGCCCAGATTTCGGAAACAGCATTGCTTTTTGCAACGTTCTCACGCTCGCCCGTTTGTCCTTTTGGAAAAAGAAAAATGTAGGTAAAGATGAGTATGGAGCATTGTTGGTCAAGACTAAGATTAACCTGAATTATATTTAAAGATTCAGTCCGTACCGCGCAGTAAACACACTCCGTCTCGGTTATAAAAACCAGTCAGTTAATGTTGTACAGTGAAATAATCGCTGTTTGTTCTGAGATCCACACAAAACACATAAATACAGTCCGTACCGCGCAGTAAAACACTCGTTCGTATAAAACCAGTCTTATGTACAGTTTAATAATCGTGTTTGTTCTGAGATCACACAAAAACATAAATACATCGTACGCAGTAACATCGTTCAGTTATACAAACCAGTCAGTTAGCTGTAAGTGAAATAATCGTGTTTCTGAGATTCACACAAAACACATAAATACAGTCGTCGGCAGTAAACACACTCCGTCTCAGTTAAACATCATTATGCTGTACAGTGATATCGCTGTTTGTTCTGAGTCACAAAACTATCAGTCCGTACGCGCAGTAAACACACTCGTCTCAGTTATAAAACATCAGTTAATGTGTACAGTGAAATAATCGCTGTTTGTTCTGAGATCCACACAAAACACATAAATAAACTGTGTGGGCAGAACGTAGAATTGTTGAATGTTAAACCTGGTGGTACATATAGTAACCACTGGGCTTTAAACTGTTAAAGTGATGAGGGAGGAAAAATGAGACCAGCTAAGAAAACTGTATAATTAATGATGGACTTAAAGATAACTTTGAATTGGTGGTGTTTTATTGAGGTCAGCATGCTTAACTTCCCATTGTCTCTCTTTGTTGAGCGCACAAAAGTTTTCGACAGCTGTTTCAACTTCCGTCCACAGGTAAATTGCAGATTTTGAGACCTAATCTTCTGGGTCCATTAGCTGGACATAGTCACATCGGGCGCTTAATATACCTAGGCGCAGAATTCAAGTTGTATTTGCCTTCTGCCTCATGTATAGTCCGTACGTGTTTCCTGTTGCGTGCTTCATGACCCATCGTAAACTGACGCTGAAATTAGTTTTTGACAACAGCGCTACATTTTTCCGCCTGCGCTGTTGTTTGTCACATCGCCAGATTTTGTCAGATCCCGGCGGAAATTTCGGGGAGTTGGATGATTCGTGAAAGGGAATGTTGCGTGGTATTAACTGCGTTGAAACTTCTGGTCATTGTTAGTTGTGGCAGAAATTGTGTGGTTTGTCGACCCCTGAGAAGGGAGTGGTTGAAGTAATGTCTACAAATTGGTGAAGTGAGCCTCTGAAGGTCAGCTAGCCTGTGGTCACACGGTCGTGTCCGGCCCTTGTCAAATATATGCAAGGTCGCTTCAGTTCGTCGATCTCTTAGCTGTTCCTAACCAAGGGCTGGAACGATGCATCTATCTCTACAGGATGCACAAAAAAATTAGTTCTCTTTGTTTTCGTTCTACACATTGAATGCATGGGAACTGGATTCATTCTGTGTTTATGTAACGCCATCTCTCCATTTGCATGGCTTAAGTCACTACACTTCAAGAAATTTCCCTGTCTTGTATGTAATACCGAGGATCAGTACAGTCTTAAGGTGATTCATAACCATTTTGTTTGAAGTATAACAAGAAATGCAAATAAACACAACTTACAGATAAAACCAGCTACGTGTTTCGGCTAATGACGTAAGCGTCATCAGTCTGATCAAATAAAATATTTAAAAAATGTTTACAGGTGCATTAGTGGTTAGAGATCTCGTAGCTTACAAGTGTAGTGTTGTGTAACACATAACACGTAAAACATGGAGCTTCGCTAATAATAATTTACGAAGTTTATAAAAATGTTTAGTTGTGTAATTTAAACAATTGTGATTGTGTGTTGAATATATTCAATTCAATTCAGTGGGTATTTATTAACGTGCAGACTTAACAGAACAAGTGCCAATTACAAAGCCAGCACAAAAGCACAAATAAAACACAAAACAGTACAAATACACAAGACAAAACACAAAACAGTACAAATACACAAGACAAAACACAAAACAGTACAAATACACAAGACAAAACACAAAACAGTACACATACACAAGACAAAACACAAAACAGTACAAATACACAAGACAAAACACAAAACAGTACAATACACAAGACAAAACACAAAACAGTACAAATACACAAGACAATACACAAAACAGTACAAATACACAAGACAAAACACAAAACAGTACACATACACAAGACAAAACACAAAACAGTACAAATACACAAGACAAAACACAAAACAGTACACATACACAAGACAAAACACAAAACAGTACAAATACACAAGACAAAACACAAAACAGTACAAATACACAAGACAAAACACAAAACAGTACACATACACAAGACAAAACACAAAACAGTACACATACACAAGACAAAACACAAAACAGTACAAATACACAAGACAAAACACAAAACAGTACAAATACACAGACAAACACAAAACAGTACAAATACACAAGACAAAACACAAAACAGTACACATACACAAGACAAAACACAAAACAGTACACATACACAAGACAAAACACAAAACAGTAAAAATAACAAATACACAAGACAAAACACAAAACAGTACAATACACAAGACAAAACACAAAATAGTACAAATACACAAGACAAAACACAAAATAGTACAAATACACAAGACAAAACACAAACAGTACAATACACAAGACAAAACACAAAACAGTACACATACACAAGACAAAACACAAAACAGTACAAATACACAAGACAAAACACAAAACAGTACACATACACAAGACAAAACACGAACAGTACACATTACACAAGACCAAAACACAAAACAGTAAAAATACAAAATACACAAGAAAAACACAAAACAGTACAAATACACAAGACAAAACACAAAATAGTACAAATACACAAGACAAAACACAAAATAGTACAAATACACAAGACAAAACACAAAACAGTACAAATCACAAGACAAAACACAAAACAGTACACATACACAAGACAAACACAAAACAGTACAAATACACAAGACAAAACACAAAACAGTACACACACACAAGACAAACACAAAACAGTACACATTTCACAAGACAAAACACAAAACAGTAAAATACAAAATACACAAGACAAAACACAAAACAGTACAAATACACCAAGACAAAACACTAAATAGTACACATACACAGGACAAAACACAAAACAGTTACAAATACACAAGACAAAACACAAAACAGTTACACATTACACAAGACAAAACACAAAACAGTAAAAATACACAGACAAAACACAAAACAGTACAAATACACAAGACTAATACACAAAACAGTACAAATACACAAGACAAAACACAAAACAGTACACATACACAAGACAAAACACAAAACAGTACAAATACACAAGACAAAACACAAAACAGTAAAATACAAAATACACAAGACAAAACACAAACAGTGCAAATACACAGACAAAACACAAAACATTACAAATACACAAGACAAAACACAAACAGTACAAATACACAAGACAAAACACAAAACAGTACACATACACAAGACAAAACACAAAACAGTACACATACACAAGACAAAACACAAAACAGTACAAATACACAAGACAAAACACAAAACAGTACAAATACACAAGACAAAACACAAACAGTACAAATACACAGACAAAACACAAAACAGTACAAATACACAAGACAAAACACAAAACAGTACACTACACAAGACAAAACACAAAACAGTACAAATACACAAGACAACACAAAACAGTACACATACAAAGACAAAACACAAAACAGTACAAATACACAAGACAAAACACAAAACAGTACAAATACACAAGACAAAACACAAAACAGTACAAATACACAAGACAAAACACAAAACAGTATCAAATACAAAGACAAAACACAAAACAGTACACATACACAAGACAAAACACAAAACAGTACAAATACACAAGACAAAACACAAAACAGTACAAATACACAAGACAAAACACAAAACAGTACACATACACAAGACAAAACACAAAACAGTACAAATACACAAGACAAAACACAAAACAGTACAAATACACAAGACAAAACACAAAACAGTACACATACACAAGACAAAACACAAAACAGTACAAATACACAAGACAAAACACAAAACAGTACAAATACACAAGACAAAACACAAAACAATACAAATACACAAGACAAAACACAAAACAGTACACATACACAAGACAAAACACAAAACAGTACACATACACAAGACAAAATACAAAATAGTACAAATACACAAGACAAAACACAAAACAGTACACATACACAAGACAAAATACAGAATAGTACAAATACACAAGATAAAACACTAAACACACAAAACAAAACAAATATGAAGTAAAACAATATAAAAGAAGTACTGGAGCAGAAATCCAATACCTGACAGAACATAGATGACTTGATTGAAAAATGTCGCAGTGACCTAATAATAATAATAAATATAATAATAATAATAATAATACGTATCACTTCAAATGATTAAAATTAAGGTCAAGCAGTCCAAGACGAACTGCTTAACCCTTGAAGATGGGGCCCACATGTTGTCCCGAAATGTCGGTAACTAACTAGCAATCTATGCTTGCGTAACATCGCAGAAGAGCGACGATCTCAGTCTGACAGAAGCGTATCAGCGTGCTGGAGGAAGCTGTGTAGCCTCCATCATCAGTTTATATTCCCTCATCTACCCCGGTCACGGAGGTATCAAGTTCCTTCGAAACGTCGGTGCAATTCAGCGTCACATCCCGGAAGACACGTCTGCATAAACAGCGTCGCAAGAAAGTCAAATGTTAGGCCTGTCCCTTCTTACAGGGTTTTTGTTTCAGCCAAAACCTTAAATATCCTTTTCCTCTTTTTTTTTTCTCCTATGCGTGCTACATGCATAAACCGACCGTAGTGTTCTTTAGGTTTATGAGGAAAGCGTGGTTAAACGGGCCCAGGGTCTGATCCGTTATAATTCAAGTTGTACATCCCTGACTTCCAGCCCCAGAAATATAGTAACACTAGTTGGATAGCATTCGGCACTATGATACTAATACAGGGCATACACAAAAGAATGGTGCGGTATCAAAAGTGAATTCTTTTGAAACCGCACCATTCTTTTGTGTATGCCCTGTATAATTTTTTTACTTTACTCAAAACATGAACTACTGAAAATTAAAGTGAAGTCTTTCTCTTATTGTCTCTTTACACTCAGCCCTTGTTTTACGCCCGTTTTACGCCTTTCCAAGTTACACCACTTCTTAATTTGTGCTCTCATATTTTCGGTTTAACGCCTTTTGACTGGCTGTGTCATATTACCCCTTATTTCTGATGGGGAGTATTATTTTTTATTTGCGCCCACTTTTTTCAGTGGACTAGAACATAAAACAAGGGCTGGGTGTGCTGCTTTACCTCTGCCCCATCATCTGTCGCTAGTAGGGTGTCTCAAAATATTATTCCCTACGACGACACTTTGCTGATCCTGGAACACAGGTGAAGTGAAATATAAAATTCTCACTTTCGTAGATCTAACTTATGTACGAGATAGCACCTCTTTCAGACCCGAAACATCTTCATCAGCTCCCTGCTCTTGTAAACCTTCAGCCTGCAACGCCTCAGTATTAACTTCCGTCGTTCCCATTTCGGTGGAAGACAGTTTGAGGCTAGGAAAGAATCTGCTGTTAGTTTTCGGTGAAACTGTGCCAAAAATAAAACCCAGCCATTATTTGCTCCCACATTCGAATGGGAGTATTGACTTGCTCTGTTGCCTGGCATCGCCGGTGTAGTGTTTGCCTGACTGCGTCTGTCCAGTAAACAAGATCGATTCGTAGACAAATATCGATCTAACAAAATAAGTTCAGTTGCGCGAAAAATTTGACTAATATTTGGGTGCCCAAATTTCATATTAATAGCGTATAAAATTCGTTTCGAAACTAACTCAACGGAACACAGTTGCACTTGATAAGCTAACGGTTCCTCAGCTAGTCAAGAAATTCCTCGCATTTTATGCAACCAGAAGGTTCATTACCGCATTCACAACAGCCCGCCACCTGTCCCTATCCTCAGCCAGAGCAGTCCAGTCCGTGCTTCCCCATCCCACTTCTTGAAGACCCATTTTAATATTATTCTCCCATCTAAGCCTAGGTCTTTCAAGTGGGCTCTTTCCTTCAGGTCTCCCCACCGAACTCCTGTATACACCTCTCCTGTCTCCTATACGTGCCACATGCCCTGCCCATCTCATTCTTCTTGATTTGATCATGCGAATAATATTTGGCGAGGAGTACAGAGCATGAAGTTCCTCGTTATGTCGTTTTTTCTCCACTCCCTTTTTTTTATTTATTGAAGGGTCCCCAGCAGAAGCTACGGACGCACCGCAGCCTTGAGGCTTTTTGTTGGAACCCTGTGATGAAGATGATGGAGTTTTTTCTGCGTATCCATTTTAATGGAGCACCGGTGGAATGAAATTGACAGGGGAAAACCGAAGTACTGGAGAAAAACCTGTCCCAGTGCTACTTTGTCCCCACAAATCCCACATGGACCGACCCCCGGATCGAACCCGGGTCTCCGTGTTGTCTGAGCCATAGCACGGCCTTGTCCAATCCGTTGCTGAGGCTACTAGATGTTCTGAAAATGTATGCACTCCTGCACTAACAATAATATGAATTGACGTTTAGGCTGAGCTATCGACAGTCGTTAAATGAACCGTAAGGAAAAAAGTAATTGTACCAGTGTAAAGAAGGAAACCAGCCTGTGGGCCGGGACCTGACACAGCAAGAGGTTTGTGGACCTTCTGCGGCCTACGTGAATTGACGGCGTAAAGGGCTCTGACAAATTGGAGCAGCGCTTTGGACTCACGTGGGACCAGGAGAGGATGCAGTAATTGGCGAATGGGAATAGTTTGGATGTCCTTGGCAGGCACTTGCCTGTTAGGCAAAATCGCTCTCTTCCACCTCTAGCGTTTCGTGTAAAAACGAAATAACTCGCTTCTTATAGACATGTCGTAGTATTGTGTGACGCCAATATGTGTGTGTGTTGCCAGGGTCCGTACACACGGTATGACAATTTTAGCCTGCTTACCTTTCTAAAGAATTCAGGAAATGAGGATTCCATTGTTCCGGGATATCACGCTGTGCGTTCAGACTTTTGGTAGCTTCGAAACGTCGGTATATGATTAATCATTGATGGGAGAATCGTATCTCAGAAGAACGGATTCCTTATACCGCTGAAAAGACCTCAAAACTTGTCAGTTAAGGAATGTCCACATAAGGTAACGCTTGTGGCGCGCTGACCCGGTTACTGGGCCTAGATTTTGGGTTTGTGAATAATTAGAAGAAGAACTCTGAAAATTGGAGTGTCGTGCGTCTTTCCAGGTTTTACACAGCACACACTGTAAGGTTTCTGCGTGTCTTAGCAACAGATCTACAATAGATTGTAATCGATATCTCGTAAACACTGGAATATCATAAATAGGGATATTTACTGCCAAAATGCTGGAATATTACGTTTCGATCGTTAGCTGTTTCTTCGGCCTCTAGGTCGTACCTCATAGAGAACACTCAGTTTGAAGACCGGTAACGGCGAGATAAATCTTAGTGCAAAATGTGTGTTACTTGTGCCAGATTGTAACAAAAATTGAGGTAGTACACAGTCTGTCCTTGATTAACCACCACGCCACGAAAACGAATGGGAAGTTGAGGCGTAACTCCACACATTCTTACCCTTGGCTTTAGATGGAGATCAATGATGAGGTTCACGTCTTAACTGTTTTATCGTATTGAAAACGGCCGTTTGTACCTGTTTGCTTGGCCGTGCCATGGCTCAGGCGGTTAGTCGCCGGCCTCTCACTGCGGAGGCCCGGGTTCGATCCCGGGTCAGTCCATGTGGGGTTTGTGGTGGATAAAGTGGCACTGGGACAGGTTTTTCTCCGAGTTGTCGGTTTTACCCTGTCAATTTCATTCCATTACGTGTAAAACTTGGTAAAAAAACTGTTCATCTTCATCACAGGGTTGCACAAAAAGTCTCAAGGCTGTGGTGCGTCCGTAGCATCTGCTGCGGGGCCCTTCACCATGTAAAAAAGAAACCCTGTTTGCTAGGAGGTTGAATGGGCCCTCGGCCTGGCCTGGACGCTGTGCGAAAGACAAAAATGTCTGCACTTGTCTGCAATCGAACTCCGATTGTTAGGTCGTTCTTTCCCTAGAGCAGGCAAGATACAGACTAAGACAGTTTCTAATAGGAGTGTTGGTGGCAGAAGGTTATATAACACACGTGTTTACTGATCGTGTAATTACTATTTGTGACTGATTTCATTTGTGTTAGACACACATGTATGAGGTACTAAATAATAAAAATGCGCGGGCAGCTTCTGACCGTGACCCTAGATCAGCAAAGTAAATTATACGCTAGTTTTTTGCTGAACTCTCAATTCGCGCCAAACCACGCTCCGTTACGTTGACGTAGTGGTTTCTTTACGTGTCGCGGTATTGGCTAAGACAAACAATTTAACGAGTTGACATCAAATTTCTTATAGAACTGAAGCAAACTGCTACCGAAACCTTCACTTTATTACGTGAGGCGTATGGAGGAGGAGGAGGCAGAGTTAGTTAGAGCTCTGCTACAGAGTGACGTCAGGGGGTGCTTCGAGGTCTGAAAGGCTCGTATATGTTCTGATGGAAATTACTATGAAGGGGATAACGCCTCAATAAAATATATTTATTATGCAGCTTTTGAAACTAAAATTAATCCAGATTATAGATAAGGATTCAGTTTGTACCTCACAGAGAACACATTCTGTGTCTACTAGAAAGACAAATTGATGAATGCTGTATAGGGAAATAAGTACTGTTTTTATGAGGATCATACGAAACACATGACTACGCTGTGTTTAGGCAGGATGTAGAGTTTCTTAATGTTACATTAGGTGGTGTATATAGTAACCACTGGGCTTTAAAGGGTTAAGAGTAAAATGTTTACCCCAGAACATGCCGTGAAGACTCAGAGAGGGAATAGAGGTATATCTCTATTATTTCTTTAACCTCGGCGCTAGATGGGTGTGGGTGGTCTACGCCACGCCCCGGCCGCTTTACTCCCGGGAAAGAACCCCGGTACCCATTGTATAGGAAACTGGCCGGTCTGGACGGGTGCGGAAAATCTCGCCCCCACCGACGCTCGATCCCCGGACCGTCCATCCCGTAGCGAGTCGCTATACCGACTGAGCTATCGCGGTCCACAAAGGGTTAAGAGTACGTTTTTGAAACTAGCCTCGTTAATAGCCACACCTTTTATCTCGTTATGCTGTTTTTACCTGTAACTTGGGGTACAACCAATGAGCAAAGTTTCCGTTCTATAAAGGTCCGTGTTTGTTCATGCTGAATAATGACAAGCATTTCCTGCAGTGCATACAAAACGGAAGGCCGGTTTTAATATACAGTAACTCAGGATAGCTGGAAGGCCCTTGATATTGAGAATATCACAGGTTCACGTATGTTGGAGGTGGTGTAACAGTGTATGGGTTACTGACGACGTAGCCTGTAGCTCTATAAATCGTGTTACAGGGTGACTAGTAAAATGGTAAAGCAATCCCATTACAGGCCTAGACAGGCCCTTAGGGTTCCAGCAGTTTGAGGCTCCCAGATTTCTAGACAATTGACACACATGAAGGTGGTAAGGTTGTCAGCCCTACGCACCGGCCGCCTTTACCCCCCCCCCCCAGGAAATATTCCTGGTACTCATTTCTGTTAGAGGCTGTGTCGATCCCAGGGCCATAGTGCGACCGAAAGGATTATGACACCATCGGGAATCGAACCCGCGACCTTCCGGCTTGTGGCGCAGTGCCTAAATCAACTGCGCCACCGCGTGCCCACACAGGATGATTAGTGCAATAAAAAAATGCAACGGATGTGCAATGGAGGCACTATGTCAGTATTTGGCTGGAGTGACTGAGGAAAAACAAACCCTCCGGGCCGAGATACACATGTATGAACCTGTGGGACATCCAGAATACGAAGTTACCGACGTAGAGAAAAGTATTTCGGTATGATATGTTACCGTATTTCGTTACCGTATTAACGACGGCCTACCACTGGTTCCTGTCCTCAGCCAAACGGAAGCAGTTCATATCGTCACATTCTACGGCCTATTTTAATATTATTCTCCCATCTACGACTAGATGTTCCAAATATTTTCTTCTATCAGGTTTTACGAAAAACATATTTTCCATGCGTGCTACGTGATCTGTCCGTCTCATTTTTATTGATTTATTGACCCTGATGCTTTAGGGTTCATCTTTAAGTGACAGATATTTTTTTTTCCACTTCCTGTCGGCTCGGTTATCGTATTAACGCAGCCCACTCAACCGATCGCCCACACGTGGCGTAGTGTGGGAGGGAAGTAATAAACGATAATTGTCAGATAAAATGAAGGCCGGCGTATTTGGTGAATCTTTTCGAAGCCTCAATCGTAGTGTTTCAATCCAGTAACAGTCAAAAAATCATCTTAGAAATATATATATATATAATAGTCGCCCTCGGTGGACTAGTGGTTAGCGTGCTCGCCACTGGACCCAAGGTTCGCGGGTTCGATCCCGACCGAGGTCGATGGATTTTTAAGGGTGATAAAAATCCGGAGCACAACTTCCTTCGGAGGGGAAGTAAAGCCGTCGGTCCCATGTCGTAGATTTACGACATGTAAAAGAACCTTACGGGCATGAATAAAAATGTTGCGTAAGCCAAATTGCCTACATTTCTCGCCCAAGTCTCCTGACTGCCTGCCAGATGGCTCTGGCGGGCACATCAGGATCGATAGAACAGCAGCGCGGCCAGTTGACCAGTCACCAACTGCCACGAATGCGCATGACTTAGTAACCTCGAAAAGAGGAGGCCCGGGCCCATATAGGGCTGTTGAGCCATGGTTTATTATTATTATTATTATTATTATATATAATATTCACGAAAAACACCTTCTGTCAAAATGCTGTCAAATTGCTTCTCCTTATTTTCGTAAAAACATAACATGCTTAATTGTTGGTCTATTGGATTAGTTAATTCCTGTAGCTCCTTGCGGAGCATAGCGCCTCCTTTCAGAGGTTTCTTGGTCTGGAAGTGTGCATTCTGTAGTGAGTGACCAGTCCACTGACTGCACAATTTCTACTCATCCTGATATGACTGCCAGAGCCATCTAGCAGTCAGTTAGGAGACTTGGGTGAGAAATGGCCGCTGAATTTTGCTTACGAAACATCTGTATTCATGCCCGTAAGGTTCTTTTACATGCCGTAAATCTACGATATGGGCCCGACGGCTTTACTTCCTTTTGAGGATTACATAAGTTATTTTTGTCCCTGTAAATTTGTTTATCGGTGAGTTACGAAAAATTGTTATTTCATGAGCGATATATATATATATATATATAATACATAATAGGAACATAGGCTGAGGGTGTTCGAGAATAGGGTGCTGAGGAGGATATTTCGGACTAAGAGGGACGAGGTAACAGGGGAGTGGAGAAGACTACATAACGAGGAACTTATCTGTACTCATCACCAAATATTATTCGGGTGATCAAGTCAAGAAGAATGAGCTGGGCGGGGCATGTAGCACGTATGGGTGAGGGGAGAGGTGCATACAGGATTTTGGTGGGGAGACCTGAGGGAAGGAGACCACTTGGAAGACCCAAGCGTAGATGGGAGGATAATATTAAAATGGATCTTCAAGAAGTGGGATGGGGGGCATGGACTGGATTGATATGGCTCAGGATAGGGGCAGGTGGCGGGCTGTTGTGAAGGCGGTAATGAACCTTCGGGTTCCATAAAACGCGGGGAATTTCTTGACTAGCTGACGACCTGTTAGCTTCTCAAGAAGGTCTTTGCTCTGTGGAGGTAGTTAGTTATACATAGTATTATATAATATACATAATAATACATAATATACATAATATTATATAATGTACCTTTCAGGAATTTTCTTCAGGAAGTTGTTAAGCTGTTTTTTTATTACGCAAGAACATAACTTTGCTAAAATATTTCTAATATTCTGTATTTAGTGTAGATGTCCTGGGGAAGATATTTGGGCTTAAGAGGGACGAGGTAACGGTGGACTGGAGGAGACTACATAGCGAGGAGCTTCATGGCTTGTACTGCTCACCAAATTGCGAGAGGGTGAGATATGGGGGTGGATTGATGTGACTCAGGATAGGGACAGGTGGTGGGCTTTTTGTGAACACTGCAATGAACTTTCGGGTTTTATAAAAAAACGTGTCGAATTTTCTTGACTATCAACGGAGCTTCAACTTTCTAAGGATTCTGCTACATGCATTGGGTTATGATTAGCCTGTTTGGTATAGTTCTTTCTCTCTTTTTTTTTTCAAATTTCTTCGAGGTTTGAGTTTTATCAAAAAATATTTTCCCGCTCTTCCGTATAACTTCCACGCACCTGCCCCCCCCCCCCCCCCCCCCCCCTCGACCCCCCCCCCCCTTCGCCAACACTATCGCCACAATCTATGTGAATGCGTGTAACCTCACTGTGCATGACGCAGACACACCGTACAGGTAGCCAACAGCGACAAATATACATTTCCGGTTTAGACGTCGCCGGATTAACACGTGTCAGCTATGCTCTCTCTGGAAGTGGTGAGTCTAGAAATTCTTTAATTCGTGATGCATTGCACACAACAACACCTGGCAGTTACAGGTGTTTACACATAATTGTTTAAACATGTAATTTTAATTTGAATGCTTTTACTCCGTCATATTCAAAGTACTTTACATTCAAACACACAACAATCGATCAACAAATCTATTCTTATTATTTTATATATTACGATCTATATAAGCTATTTCAACATGTTTCGATCCCCTCCTGGGATCATCATCAGGACTCTTGTGAGTGTATGAATTACACAAACATAACTAACAATATAAGTACAGTACATGCTAAAAATATGAAATGTGTAAAAGACGTTTAAATTGTAGACTATGTTTTGTGGTGGATCCTTGGACTACTGTGTAACGAAACTGGTTGTTTATATGCGGATGGATAAGACAGTACTGTCTTTTATATACTTATATGGTTAGTTTTGTTTGTGTAATTCATACTTTCACAAGAGTCCCTGATGGGCTAGCTTACAGAGATTGTAATATATGATATCGTGTATTTGTTGGATGAGTGTTGTGTGTTTGATCAGTGACAATGCACGGTGTGAATACTGTAACATACTTTAGAATTCTTAGGCCATAATACACTGTAACAATATCTGAAGGTGTGAGAATAGGGGTTTTAATTCCATTCAGAAGAAAAGGTTTTTCTGTCCTCCGAAACGTCCAGATTGGTTGGCTCTTCATCCGAGCGTAAAGCGGCCGGGGTGTGAAGTGACCACTAGCCTGCATCAAGTTCCGAGGTTAGGAATAAATGGAGCTGTACCGCTACTTCCCCTCTGTATGTTTTCATAGGGTGCACAGGGACAGTTAAATGTATCTTTTTTTTTTAGCAAAATGAAAGCAGCGTCTCGTTTTCAGCGTCTGTAGCGTCAAAATATGTGGGGCAGCGTCAAAATATGTGGGGCAGCGTCAAAATATGTGGGGCAGCCTCAAAATATGTGAGGTAGCGTCAAAATATGTGGGGCGGCGTCAAAATATGTGGGGCAGCGTCAAAATATTTTTGTGGCATTTAATTGCCAGTACCTGCTAGCAGCTAAAATATTATGAGACAATATTTCCCCCTCCCCCCCAAAAAAAAGTTTTTTGTTTGTTTTTGTCGTACAGTTCTCACACCAAACAACTTTATTTCATTAACGGGTCTCACAGAAAACTGCGGTTCCATTACAAAGAAAAACTTGTTAATGTCGTATAAAGGAAATACAGGCATACCTCGCTAATACGGCGGGTCAGGTTCCAGACCACCGCTGTAAAGCGAATATCGCCGTAAAGCGAATCACATGCTTTTTTTTTTCACTTGCTAGTGCATATAAAAACCTTAAAACATGTTTACACTATCATATATTAAGTGCGAAAAGAGCTAGGCCAAAAAAAACGGTGTGAAAGTAAAAATAATAAATAAAAACTCAGCTGATTTACGTGTCACCGCCGTAAGAGCGAGTCAAGCGCCGAAAATAATAAAAATGAATATAATTGAAAAGTGCCGCAAAGCGAAGTACTACTGTAATGTCTGTTTATCGTGAGAAGCATATAGATACGTAAATATACTGATGCAAAGTATTTTTTTTTCTGCAGTCGGTGGTACGTATATTTACCACAGTTCCTTTCAAGGTTTGGTAGTGTAAGCCTACATAAGAGTGGTAGATGGAAATCAAAGTGCATGCAGACATGCTTGCTGCAGACAGGTAGAAGTGCAGACTTGCTGGTACAGCTATATCTTGACAAATGAGCCGTCGGGTTTAGGATACGAGGCATTGACATATATTCAAATTAAACCTTGTAAGCAGTAAGCTGCAAGTGATTACTATCTGCGCCTAGTAACACGCACTGTCGCAAGTACAGGGCATACACAAAAGAATGGTGCGGTTTTAATAGTGTTCACTATTAAAACCGCACCATTCTTTTGTGTATGCCCTGTATAATTAACCGTACGAAATAAGTGATTCGTTAGGTTAATTGTAGGGATTTGGGTCATTGGCGCCCCCAAGTGGGGGGAGGCTGCATGCCGGTAGCCCCCTCCCCCAAAGCGAAATTAAAAAAAAAACAGATTTTGTAGACACGATGATATCAAAAGTTTTACGTGATTTACCCTTCAGCCTGGAAGTAAAGCCGTCGGTCCCATGTCGTAGATTTACGACATGTAAAAGAATCTTACGGGCATGAATAGAAATGTTTCGTAAGCAAAATTCAACCCCAATTTCTCACCCAAGTCTCCTGACTGCCTGCCAGATGGCTCTGGCGGTCACATCAGGATCGATAGAACAGCAGCGCGGCCAGTTGGTTAGTCACCAACTGCCACGAATGCGCACGACCCAGTAACCTCGGAAAGAGGAGGCCTGAGCCCATATCGGGCTGTTGAGCTATGGTCATTATATTACCCTTCAGCCTAAATCAGCCACTGAAATCGGCTGATGACTAGTAAATTGGAATGTCGAAAAATATAATAAAAACTTAGGAATATGTGGATGTATTTTTTTTTCTTTCGCAGTTAGTTTCAACTTTCTGTGTAACCTAACTAGATGTCGGCTCGGAGATTTTGACGTGATTTTCATAACTTACAGTAGAACCTCGGTTATCCGAACTTCGCTTAACCGAAACTCCGGTTAACCGAAACGCCTGTCAGACGCTGCGATTCCCATAACTGCCTGCCGCGAGACACCTCTGGGCCTCTCCCCGTCAGTTTGCTGTGAAAAGTTGACGTGTGCGGACTGTATCTGTAAATATCGTACAGTTTGTTGTGCCTTAAATGTTATTAACATAAGACGTGTTTCTGAATAAATGTTATTTTTATTGCACCTTATCACGTCAAGCCAAATTTCCGAATTATCCGAAATTTTACTTATCAGAAATCGGGTCCGCCCCCTTTATTTCGGATAATCGAGGTTCTACTGTAGTTTTTAAAATCAAACACAAATTATATTATATATATATATATATCCTCAGGATCAGCCCCCCTCCCTCCAAAGAAAAATTCTGGGTGCGCCTATGATTTCGGTAATTGCTTTATCTGGCAAACATAACGTATACTAACTTGAAGTTAAGGCTCCACGCATTCATAACCTCAGTATTACATATACAGTAGGCCCTCGATTTAACGGAATAATTAGGTGGGAAAATGTGTCCGCTATTGCCGAAAGTCAGTTAAATCGAATGTATTTTAAAAA
This sequence comes from Reticulitermes speratus, assembly GCA_021186555.1. Classification (NCBI taxonomy): domain Eukaryota; kingdom Metazoa; phylum Arthropoda; class Insecta; order Blattodea; family Rhinotermitidae; genus Reticulitermes; species Reticulitermes speratus. Next base: position 6,290,383 of record JAJKFL010000008.1, read on the forward strand.
CATATATTAATAACAAACTTACAATGTACAGGGTGTATTAAATGTTGTTATAATGTATAAGTATGAATAAAATATTATTATAATGTATATTCAGTAATTTATACACGTCACTAAAACATCTGTTAAAAATATGAAAATAAATTTACGACAGGACCCAAACTTTATTTTAATTAAACACGTCAAAAACTGTACAATGGAACTAGTGGAGTTTTTTCCACCACTTTAAATATTTATTTTTTTCTTAAAGCTCACACAAAGTTTTTTTTTTGTATGTAAACATCAGTTTTTTACTTTAACTTAACTGAAAGAATCACAATTTAGAACAGAAATTTTTTGTCCGTTAAATCGAGGGCCTACTGTATGTGAGTGGTCTGAGTCACGCTACGGCCGATTATACGGGGAATGATTGGTTGGTCGCCAGACCTGCTTAGGATGTGGCGACTACGGGGACAGTTGCTGTCCTTATCGGTACTTGAACCCGGCGAGCGGTTCCGTCACCGAATAAGACATTCTCACTTCTGTGAGATGTCTAATGTAAATTGAGCTGACTTACCTTCTAAGTTCATGAATAAAGATGACCAACTTATAGGAGGAGGAATATTTTCTGGACAGTGCAGAAATAATAATCTTACGCCTATTGTTTGTTAATAACGCGATATTATAATAATGTTTATGAGGGTTGTGACGTAGCTTTAGAATTTTAACTACGTAATATCATTAAACGCCCTGTAAAATGAATTTAATGCCGATCCCAGTGGCCGTGAGGTCTAAGGCGTGGGTCTACGGCGCCGCTTACTGGGACGTGGGTTTCGAATCCACCGGGGCATGATGTTTGTGTGTTCGTTGTATAAAGATAATATGGAACTAAGTGGACTGAAGACAAAAAAGGATGTATACAGTACAAAATGGATAAAAGGGAAAACCGGCGGCAAAAAAAAATCCCACCGGGGGCATGGATGTTGTGTTGTGTTGTAAAAAGACGGTTGTGGACCGTAAGTGACATGAAAGGACGAAAAAGGATAATACAGAACAAAAATGGATCAAAGGGGAAAACCCAGGAATTAGTAAAAAATAAAAAAAATAAAAAATCCCACAGGGGGTATAGATGTCTGTCTGTTGTGAGTGTTGTGTTGTTGTCAGGTAGAGGTATCTGCGACGGGCTGATCACTCGTCCAGAGGAGTCCTACCGACTGTGGTGTGTCTCAAATGTGTGTGACCATGAAACCTCGACGAAACGAGGAGGCCCAGGCCCATATAGGGCTGTCGAGCTATAGAAAATGAATTAATTAATGCTTCTATCTTTAGAAAACTGTGTACCCAACACATTGCATTAGAATGCCTTCAAGAATTGGTAAATAATGGAAAAGGAAAAAAACAGTTGTTATTTTGTGGGCCATAAAATTATGTCACGGAACAAAATGAGCACAATTTTAAAGCTTTCAATTACCTTATATTTTAATCTTTCTCGTAAACGGTTGAGTAACTGAAGAGATAAACTGTTATAAGTAATTGTTTGCAAAAGTCTCTTATTTAAAAAAATAATCCGTTACAGGCCTAAGAGAGATTTCTGTTACTTTCATTCTGTCATTAGTATGGAATAATCTTGTGGGGTAATTCGCCTAATATTTCTAGAGTTTTTAAATTACAAAAGAAAGAGATAAGGATTATATCTAGAGTGGGACCTAGAGACTCATGTAGAGGTATTTTTTAGGAAATTAGATATCTTACTATTGTCATGTGAATATATTCTCTCTTTGATGTTGTTTGTGATAGATATCAAAATAACTTTCTTTCAGGTTTAGAAGTTAATGGCCTGAATATTAGAAGTAAAATGAACTCTACCTGCCAATTTCAAATCTTTCTGTTTTCCAGAAGGGCACCACGTTTACTGGTATTAGTTTATTTAATAGCTTGCCTAGGACCATTCAAAGTCTTAGAAATAATAGAACTAGTTTTAAAAATAACTTGTTTACATATCTCATGAATAATTCATTTTATACTGTTGCTGAATTTTTGGAACATACAGTAAACAACTAATTTCAGTGTTGGTTTTTATGAAGTATTTCTATTGTATTGTATTGTATTGTATTATCTCGTTAGTTTTGTGTGTTTTTGTGTTTTGTTGTGACCAGTTTCATGTCCATTGTATCTTGGACTTATGAAATGTGAAATATATGTATGTATGTATGTTGTGTGTATGTATGTATGTATGTGTGTGTGAATAATGTGCTCTTTGTTGCAACATATATCTGATACTCGTCTTTTTATTCGTTTTGCACCTCTATAATGTAATTATTGACATTGTTTTGTTGCTGCTATTCCTGTCCTGTTAAAAAAATATTATTGGCTTCTTCCCTTATGCTGCATAATTTTATTTCTCACTATTGATTTTAAGGCTGTGTCTTATCTGTTCTGTTATCTTGAGCTGCGTATTTTGCGATATCGACACGGAGCTGTATGAATACATCCCTGTTTTCCTCGGGTTTGCCCGTGATTATGGGAGAATTCAATTGTGGATTATTGTCAGTGTTTTACAAATCCAATACGTCATTGTATTTTACGGCCATTGCGTTTTGTGGAAGGTAAAGGTAAAGGTAAAGGTAAAGTAAGTCGACCTCGGTGGACTAGTGGTTAGCGTGCTCGCCACTGGACCCAAGGTTCGCGGGTTCGATCCCGACCGAGGTCGATGGATTTTTAAGGGTGATAAAAATCCGGAAGCGAAATTCAGCGGCCATTTCTCACCCAAGTCTCCTGACTGACTGCCAGATGGCTCTCGCAGTCACATCAGGATTGAGTAGAACAGCGCGGCCAGTGGGCTGGTCCCTCACTGCCACAAATGCACAAGACCAAGTAACCTCGGAAAAAAGGAGGCCCAAGCCCATATAGGGCTGTCGAGCTATGGTTATTATTATTATTATTATTATAGGTAAGGTAAAGTAAATTCACCCTATAACAGGCCATGAAGGCCCAGAGGGGGAGTAGAGGTTTAGCTCTACTCTTTCTTTAACCTCGGCACTAGATGAGGGTGGTGGTCAACTCCACACCCCGGCCGCTTTACCCCCGGCAAAGAGACCCGGTACCCATTGTGTAGGTGGCTGGGTGGGCCCCAGGGCCGTTCTGGACGTGTGCTGAAAATCTCGCCCCCACCGGGATTCGATCCCCGGACCGTCCAGCCCGTAGCGAGTCGCTATACCGACTGAGCTATCCTTCCGTTTTGTGGAAACCTTCCCAATCTGTTGAAATGCCAAATTTTTGGTACGTCATCAAACCGGATATGAAATGGCATGTTACATAGTCCTAACATTTCTCCATGGATGGCGCTGTATGTATGTCGCGAGATTGTGTGTAATAATGTAATTTTTGCTGTATAGAATATAAAATAAATTGCTTAGCGGGAAAGTGTCTGGAACTGAAGGACCCTGCTGTTGTATATAGCTGCCGGTTTAGTCCATAAAATGAACCGTATGAATATGTTGCTTTTGGTGGAGAAACCTGAAGGAAGGAGACCACTTGGAAGACCTAGATGTAGATGGGAGGATAATATTGGAAAAGAGATCTTAAAATAGGATTGGACCGCCTGGACTGGATTCTTGTGGTTCAGGAAAGTAACACCCGGCTAACTGTTGTGCATACGGTAATGAACCTTAGAGGTGTGAGATTTCAGGCCTCCGCTGCGGTGTAGTGTAGGTCTTCGCTGTTCTGGGATGTTACGCGGCGTATGTTGGTAGTTTATCGACGTTTCGGGACAGCCTGTCTCCCTGCGTAACATCCCAGAAGAGCAAAGGCTTCTCAACCTTTGATTTCTATAAAATAGGGGTGGGGGGATTTGTCTACTAGCTGAGAAGCTATCAGCTTCTGCAGAAGGACTGATATAGAGTAAGTTGGAGTTTGTTACGTTGTTCGCTTTTATCTGAACATTACGTAAGTTGGACTGTTTGTATGTCGGTTGATGTGTTTAACTTATGTAAGATTTTTCGTGTGTATTCTGATGTTACAAGTACAGTGGAACCTCGAACTTCGAACACAATCCGTTCCAGGAGACGGTTCGACTTTTAAGTTGTTCGACTTTCGAGTTAAATCTCCCCATAAGAAATAATGTAAATTGAATTAATCCGTTCCAGACCCCCAAAATTTACCCAATATAAAACATTTTAAGTGCCCATTTCAAAAGATCATAATGATAAAACAAGTATATTTAATTTCAATAATTGGAAATTTTTATTTATAATAGTACATACATAAAAAATATTGTATAATAATCAATCAATAATAATAGTAGGAGGGATATTACTGTTCACTGGAAGGTGAATTACCCTTCTTTCATCTGGACCAAGCAGAGAGAGAAGGCGACCACGTGACGACCACGTGATTCTTTGTTCGACTTTCGACTTTTTGTTCGAGTTTCAAACCTGGATTTTCCTCGAATTTTTTGTTCGAGTTTCAAGTTGTTCGAACATCAAACCGTTCGAAGTTCGAGGGTCCACTGTATATTCATGTTGTCTTACTGTAGCTACACATATCTCCATAAAGGTAAAGTTCACCCTATAACAGGCCATGAATGCCCAGAGGGTGAGTAGAGGCATAGCTCTACTCTTTCTTTAACCTCGGCGCTAGATGGGGGTGGGTGGTCAACGCCACGCCCCGGCCACTTTAACCCCCGGGAATGACCCGGTACCCATTATACAGGGGGCTGGGTAGGCCCCAGGGCCTGTCTGGACGAGTGCTGAAAATCTCGCCTCCACGGATTCGAACACCGGACCGTCCAGCCCGTAGCTAGTCGCTATACCGACTGAACTATCTCGGCCCACCACGTATTTTTTTTTTTTTTAATTTACAAAGCTTTATTTCCTTGACATGTACATACAACAGTATACAGAATATGGGCTAAATTGTTCCTAACACCAATATTTGAGGTTCGTGCATTTTACACTTTGGAACATAATAGGTACAGTGCACCAATGACAAGTAGTTGTAGTGAAAACTAACCACCACGTATATCCATACATTAGCAAAAGACCTATTGTATGACAACTACAATAACGATAAAAAATCAAAAAGTTTATATCAAACACTGAAGGCAGTACAACGAAAACTTACACACCCGCCAAGACTTCATTGTCTGTACACAGCTACAAAGAAATGTGTACGAAGGCAGTGACATCGGAATATAACTGCAGCAACAAGAGAAAGTTAACAATTCGCGAACATCAAGTGACTTAAATATTATGATTAACGTAACACTGAGATAAAAGCATAGTAATACGAAGCAAATTACTTTAACAAGTTAGATTAAGTTACAGACAAACTGATGCACACTAAAACCACTTTTTATGTAGCTTTATTATTAAAATTGTTAAAATTATACCCCAACACGTGTTTCGATCCTAGGATCATCGTCAGGGGTTTTTTTTTTGTTGAAAGCTACAGTCACTTCATGTACATGATTTAAAACATTCTAACGGCACTTTAAAACTTATATATTATAAGTTAAAATCTTGTAAAAATACTCTTTAAAAGTTGTAAAATTGTAAAAGTGCTGTAGATAGTAGATTGCGGAAGTGCTGGCGTGTGGGATCGTGGTATTAAAGGCATGTGATATGTTTTTGTGGGGAGCGAAGTGTACTGCCTGTTGTACGGTGAAGAGTACTATAGTACTGCCTGTTGTACGGTGAAGAGTACTATAGTACTGCCTGTTGTACGGTGAAGAGTACTATAGTACTGCCTGTTGTACGGTGAAGAGTACTATGGTACTGCCTGTTGTACGGTGAAGAGTACTATAGTACTGCCTGTTGTACGGTGAAGAGTACTATAGTACTGCCTGTTGTACGGTGAAGAGTACTATAGTACTGCCTGTTGTACGGTGAAGAGTACTATAGTACTGCCTGTTGTACGGTGAAGAGTACTATAGTACTGCCTGTTGTACGGTGAAGAGTACTATGGTACTGCCTGTTGTACGGTGAAGAGTACTATAGTACTGCCTGTTGTACGGTGAAGAGTACTATAGTACTGCCTGTTGTACGGTGAAGAGTACTATAGTACTGCCTGTTGTACGGTGAAGAGTACTATAGTACTGCCTGTTGTACGGTGAAGAGTACTATGGTACTGCCTGTTGTACGGTGAAGAGTACTATAGTACTGCCTGTTGTACGGTGAAGAGTACTATAGTACTGCCTGTTGTACGGTGAAGAGTACTATAGTACTGCCTGTTGTACGGTGAAGAGTACTATGGTACTGCCTGTTGTACGGTGAAGAGTACTATAGTACTGCCTGTTGTACGGTGAAGAGTACTATGGTACTGCCTGTTGTACGGTGAAGATACTATAGTACTGCCTGTTGTACGGTGAAGAGTACTATAGTACTGCCTGTTGTACGGTGATGAGTACTATAGTACTGCCTGTTGTACGGTGAAGAGTACTATAGTACTGCCTGTTGTACGGTGAAGAGTACTATAGTACTGCCTGTTGTACGGTGAAGAGTACTATAGTACTGCCTGTTGTACGGTGAAGAGTACTATAGTACTGCCTGTTGTACGGTGAAGAGTACTGTAGTACTGCCTGTTGTACGGTGAAGAGTACTATAGTACTGCCTGTTGTACGGTGAAGAGTACTATAGTACTGCCTGTTGTACGGTGAAGAGTACTATAGTACTGCCTGTTGTACGGTGAGAGTACTATAGTACTGCCTGTTGTACGGTGAAGAGTACTATAGTACTGCCTGTTGTACGGTGAAGAGTACTATAGTACTGCCTGTTGTACGGTGAAGGTACTATAGTACTGCCTGTTGTACGGTGAAGAGTACTATAGTACTGCCTGTTGTACGGTGAAGAGTACTATAGTACTGCCTGTTGTACGGTGAAGAGTACTATAGTACTGCCTGTTGTACGGTGAAGAGTACTATAGTACTGCCTGTTGTACGGTGAAGAGTACTATAGTACTGCCTGTTGTACGGTGAAGAGTACTATAGTACTGCCTGTTGTACGGTGAAGAGTACTATAGTACTGCCTGTTGTACGGTGAAGAGTACTATAGTACTGCCTGTTGTACGGTGAAGAGTACTATAGTACTGCCTGTTGTACGGTGAAGAGTACTATAGTACTGCCTGTTGTACGGTGAAGAGTACTATGGTAACTCCACCATAGTACTCTTCACCGTAAAAAAAAACCCTGACGATGATCCTAGAATCGAAACACGTGTTGGGTTATAATTTTAACAATTTTAATAATAAAGCTACATAAAAAGTGGTTTTAGTGTGCATCAGTTTGTCTGTAACTTAATTTGATATGACGAAGATGCACGGTGTCAACAGTGTGTACTTTAACAAGATTATCATGTAACTGATTTTAGGGACTGCAGTGGTAATTGCACGCAGCATTGTTGCTTTGTGTTGCAGCGGGGATAGGTGCTGTCTGGTGACGCGGTCGTGTCGTAAAGCGTAGTTGTGAAGGAACAAGTTGTAACTTATACAGCGCCGTTATTTTGTGTGATAAATATAGTGTGTCGCTTCCTGTCTACTCGCTTATCGTGTTAACATTGCCCACTCAACTGTTCACCCACACGCTCGGCAAAATGGCGGTAGGAAGTGATATTTGTCATATGTAATGACTCTGTATATAAAACAAGGTTGAGACGAATGAAAAATAAACACGTGTATTTAAACAAATCGTGACACGAAGCGGAAATAATGAGTTGAAGGACAGTTTTTTGGGGTACGGTTGGGGATCCCCATGCTCAGTATTCGTAAAAATCATTTTAAGTTTTCTTAGTTTTTAGCTGTGTTCGCAAAATTGCGAAAAGCGACTATTAGCTTCGTCATGTGTGTCTGTCTGTGCTGTCCGCATGGAACAGCTCTGCTCCTACCGGACGGATTTTCGTGAAATTTGATATTTGAGCATTTTTTCGAAAATCTGTCGAGCAAATTCAAGTTTCATTAACATCTGACAAGAATAACGGGTACTTTACATAAAGACCTACATAAAGACTTACATAAGACCTACATAAGACTTTACATAAAGACGTACATATATATTAATATCTCGCTCAATTGCTCTTAGAATGAAAAATGTTTCAGACAAAAGTTGTAGAGGAAATCAAAACACACATTTTATGTTCAATAATTTTTTTCCCCCGAAAATCGTGCCGTTTATGAGATAATGTGGAAAAATATGGTAGAGCCAGACAGACCACAGACGACAATATAATACGGCGCATGCGCTTTGTATGCTGGATAACTAAGGCTACAGACACACACTCAGAATATGTAATACTTACTGCTTTTCCACGGCAACAATAGTTACGCGAACGCGCCTCGTTGTTACGTTTATACGTATATTGCTTGTCTTGTGTTACTTCAGTGAAGTTCTATAAGCCAGTGGGGTTCCGACGCCAACGTCCATTTCCCTGCCCGAAGACCGCCTTGAAAAAATACGGACGTGATTAATATCTTAACAGCGTGACACGAACGACTATAGTCGACACAGCAATACGTTCGGCGTATGTGCGCGGGCAGCACGCACTGTTACTAGCCAAACTTGCCAAACCGAGTGAAAGGAGGCTATCTTTTTATCCGCGTGTTTATAAACAAAGACCCCTACAAGGTGGGTGTCTATCAAAACACGCATGTCAATGCACTGCCACTAATTATTTGTCACTTTTGACCCTGAATGGTCCGGAAAAACTCACGATATAATGATCAGGCTACGGGTTGCACGTCCGAGGAGTCGTGGTTCGATTATCAGGCGTCCGGACCGGCCCCAGGGCCAACTTATCATCCCATTCACTGTTTACCTGGGCCGAAAAACGGTCAAAATGTGAAGTTTACCACTCCTATCTAGCGTCGGGGTTAAGAACTCGTGAGAGTTACTCTTCCACTTCTCAATACATTCATGGCATGGTGTTTAAATTAAGCAGACAGACAACTCTGCTTTTATCATCATCTTTTACTGTTGCATGTCTGGACGGATCAGGTTATTGTGGGATTATTCTTTCACGTAATCCATAATTCCCTTTTATCACTGCGCTATTACTGCTATGTATACAACTTGAAGCTTAATCCATCTATAAAAACGTAACATTTACTTGGTCATAAATCAACGCCAATGTCAGACATAAGTAATTTTTATCTTAAGCAAATACAATTTCCGTGTTAGTATCGTCATTGTGTCTGATTCATTGTTACGCGTTTTGTTACTGCTATATCCTCTGCCGCTGACCTCGTCATTAAACTCCCAAAGAGTTCAAAGAGCAGGCACTAGATGGCAGGAACGTACGTGAAACATAGCATTATTTCGCTTCAACCTGAACTCGACGTTGGATTTGGTACAATTGATAGCTCTGTCGAGTGGAGCTCGACGTAGGACGCAAAAAGGGGTGAAGCAATATTGCCAACAATACGACCAATAGAATAATGTCGCGTTTTAATTAACAGGCTTTATGAGCATCACAGAATGGTAGACCTGTGGCTAACCTGCTTTATCAGTCCTCCGCGATTGGACATTCAGCGAAACGAGTCGTGAAAAGATACGAATAATATTAAAATGGATTTTGGGGAATAGTTGTAAGGATGACTGGAAAAAAGTGTCTCACAATTAGGTGTAGTGATGAATATTTTGCTTCGGTTACAGGTTAGCTCAATTAAACTGATCAAACAGCGTAGATTTCAATTTATTTCACCTATGACAGCAGATTCCGCTTTCGAAAAGTTTTTGTGATTAAAAACGAGATTATGGGAAAAGAAACAAATGTGTATATCAGGTGAATTAACCCTTTTCTGTGCAGCACTGTTAAAGAGAGTGTTGGATGCTGTAAAATGCGCGGGCAATAAGGGTTAAAAAAATCCTGTTGGTGGCGCCGTGCAGCGGAAGGTGCCGAAAATACAAATATGCTGCTGGGATACCGTAATTTTATACGTAGTCGAGTGCTGTCATTTGTTGTGGTAGGAAGTAATTCTGTTCCCTCTGTGGGTAATATGGAATACTGTAATGGCTAGCTCTTCTGTAATAACCCACACTTTAATGTATGAGATTAAACTACGCAATTTTATAATCTGATTAATGATTATACACTAAAGGTGCTCATATTTTGTAAATAATAACACGTGTGAAAGTGGACAAAATTCGTTCAGTAAATGCCACTGATGATGTTTGTTAGTTGTGACGTCAATTCCTACAAAATTCGTGAAGGAACCTGTGTCCTGTAATAACACACTTTTAATTTATTAAACACTAATCTGTGAATACGTATAGATGAGCCAGGGCGCGAAGCTGTACGCATTCTTAACCTCGACATTACATGGAGGTCAGTTGTCATACATACATACATACACATATACATTCATGGATCCATAATTTTGTCACAAGACAAGAGGATGTGCAATAAGTATCATAAAACATACAAAATGTACATTGCAAAATGCTTTAAACATTCTATGTGCAGTCTTAGACGTCAGTATTATAGGTTAACAGTACTCATAGAAATTGATGTACAGAGTAAAAGGAGTGTGCATTTAAGTATCTTCTTAGTGCTGCTTTAAATTGTGCCTTTCCATTCTTAAGATTTTTGATATTACACGGTAAGCTATTGAAGATCCTGATACTAGAATAGAATGTACTTTTCTGAAAGCATGATAGGTTGGCAATTGGTCTATGAAGATGGTGCTTATTGCTTGTATTGAATACTGTGTATTGATGAATTTGTTTGAAAGTTGTCTTGATTATCTAACGAGGAAGTTCATTAATGAAAATACAGCTTCAAAGTCCTCGCCATTCACCCTTGGACAAAGACCCCCCCCCCCCCAAGTAGCCAATGGATAAGGTGCTGGGCGGACGTATATCCAGGGCCCGGCTGCAGTGGCCAAAAAGGTAAACTTGTTGCTGTCCACGCATATGGAAATTCTTAACCTCGGCTTAGATGGAGGTGTGATGGAACTTTACGCATGGTCGCTTTGCTCCTGTGAAGGAACCCCCCGGTACCCACTGAATGTTGCGTGGACGCCAGAACAGGTTGGGAGTGTTTTGGAGAATAGAAAATTTCTAGCTCCTATCGGGATCCGAACCCCGGACCGTCCAGCCCGTATCTAGTCGCTATACCGAGATACGCCACAGAAAACATCTGCCTGTTGCAAATCAGAAACTGGCCGTGCTGACAGAGACTTTTTCCGAGTGTTTTATTTAACGACGCTGTTAATGGTTACAATTCTATAGCGTCGGTGATGGATGAGCATGGAGCATTGGTGGAATGATAATGACTGGGGAAAACCGAAGTACTGTGTTGATAGACAGAAACCTGCCCCACTGCCACTTCATCTACCACAAATCCCACACGGGCTGGCCTGGGATTGAACGCGGGCCTAAAATAGGACCCTGTTACGTGATGTGTCTAGTTTACAGCAACATGACAATGAACCTTGAAGTCTCACAGCAGTTACAGGCTTTCCGAGACGTCGAGCTACGCGAGCAGAGCACTACCGCCAAACACCACCTCTTTCCCACGCTGTGCTCCCGCCTCTTTGCTGCCGAGGCGGTTAATGGAAGGTGATCAGCTGCAGTCAAGAAGCTGTGGCACGATGCCGTTGCCGCGTTTGCGCAACCGCGATATTGTTCCGCCCAGAAAGTATGGTGTCCTGCGCACACACATTCCTGCCCCAGGACAACCAGTTCAAACCAGATCTGTAGAAAGTGTACAGCGTTGTACAGACACTTGGCACGGTGCCCGCGAGAAGGCCACATTGTGGTGACGTAAGGAGTCGCAGTGGTCCGCGATCCCATGAGGGTGTGTTGCCAACATAACTGGCGGTGCGCGTGTTCAATGTCAAATGGCAGTTTTGTGTATGCGTCTGAGATTTACGGTTGCAGCGGCTGTGATTACCGAACAGTTTGGTACATCGTACAAGCTTTTCGGAGGAACCTGCAGCCTGCATCTTCAGGGCAGAATATGGAGGCATTAGGTTTGTCCAAAGCATTGGCACCCGTCTACCAAAGTACAATGCTTCACCTCTCAGATCACCTTAATTTTGGTCCATAACCGTTTTAACAATGAAGTTCATCTAAATAATATGAAAGTTTAGTTCATACCTAACAGTAAACACACTACAGCTCTGTTACAAAGACGAACCAGTTACTTTGTCTTCAGGGAAAATAATCACTGTTTACTGTGAGCATAAATACAGGGTCTAACTGGAGGGGGGGGGGGGGGGGGGAGCGAGTGGAGCGGCCGGCAAAGTGGATATTTTGATTGAAGAAATTTGATTTTCTGTCCTCAACAAGTTTTAAATTATTGAACCAAATAAAAGGAAAAACAATAAATAACTGATTTTTTTTTCAAGTTCATAATTTCAGTTAGGGTCGTCCATTGTGATACTCGCCGGGGCGTGGCGTTGACCATCCACCCGCATCTAGCGCCGAGGTTAAAGAAAGAGTAGAGCTATACCTCTACCCCCCCCCCCTCTTCTGGGCCTTCATGGTCTGTTCTAGGGAGAACTTTACCTTTTTTTTTATCTTACCTGAACTTGTTTAATCCAGGTAAAGGTAAAGCTCACCCTAGAACAGGCCATGAAGGCCCAGAGGGGGAGTAGAGGTGTAGCACTATTCTTTCTTTAACCTCGGCGCTAGATGGGGGTGGGTGGTCAACGCCACGCCCCGGCCGCTTTACCCCCGGCAATGACCCGGTACCCATTGTACAGGAGGCTGGGTAGGCCCCAGGGGCGGTCTGGATGGGTGCTGAAAATCTCGCCGTCACCGGGATTCGATCCCGGACCGTCTAGCCCGGCGCTATAATCCAGGATGGAAAATAAATCTTTATCAGTGCCAAACTGTCACCTGGCAGTGTGTAGGTTGTTGAGGATCGTTTGCTAGTTTTTGGGCCAGTGAAGTACCTAGCAGATCTGGCCAATGAGTCTCCTGCGTACATGAGGTGGCAAAGACAGAGTATTTGTTTTGTTTGGTCAGCTAATCCACTGTCGATATTGCTGTACGAGTGACTCATTCCTATCTTTCTGCTTGCAAATTGCACCAGTCAGGGACTAACAAGTGACCTACAGAGGTGTATCAAGTGTTTCAGAGAAATCTGTTGCCACCACCTTCAGGGCCTTAAAATATTTTACTTTCACCTGAAAAATAATATTTCATCTTGAAAGCTGCAAGAGAAAGCAATGCAGTAGCAACGAAGACACAGGTGACCAATACTCTCCATACCTAGCTGCATCTTTGATCATTATATTCTGCGGCTGTGAAAGGCCAATGTTTGGTATCTTCTGTTTGCTGGCAAGGTGAACAAGAACATGTTTAGAGCGCCGTTATGACGGGGTTAGCAGACACCCGACTTCCTGGTTTCATGCCCTGAAACTCGATCTTTAAGGCTGCCACGTATTTTTCATGACATCTGTTACCTAAGAGTTAGATTACTAACGATGCGGCTTCAGTGACAGCACTTACATATTGATGAGATGTAATGACTGACAGGACTTGGTAGCAGGTGACCTGTCCTGTATGGAGGTGCAATTCCAGGATTTTTCTGCAAAGACAGAGGAAAGCTACAGATGTCTGTCAGGGTAGCTGGTATCCCAGTTAACATGTGGGCTGAGTACTACCTTATGAATTGGAGCCAAAACTGCTACCACGATTCTAACCTCACTGGTGACTCAGGGGTAAATTAAGAATCGGTTACCAAAGTGCTTGTGGCCCACTCTTTTATTCCACATTCCCCCCCCTCCCCCTCCAAGTGTCTGAAGACCAGTAAGTCTTGTGGGAGAAGAATCTTGTATTCAAAGAGTGTTATGTAACTGTCTAGTATGAACTGTGAGTATGCATACTTCTTAGATACTCCAAAACACATGAATGAATGTCATTAAGCACCTTATAATTAATATGTAAAAGCGGTTAACTGCGATCTTTTACGGAATAGAAGAAGATGTGAGGATATTTTTATTCAGAATGTGAACAGTCACTAGTTCACAGTTTCTAGTTACAGGGACAGTGAATGGATATAATAAAAATGTTTTTAATGTAGCACAGATTTGAAACTTGCTCCTCCATCAAAATAATTTATTTTTGGTTTAAAATTACAGTATCTTTGTATAATGATGATAAATTAACATAAATTAATGTTCATATTGTTAATAATTTAAGATTTTTGTGGGTGTTATTCAGTCTTCATGTGGTTGCTTCCAGCATTGGTCTGTATTTTGCCCAACCCTGAACCTGTATATTATGCCACTTTCTCAGTGGATATTTCCACTGTTTTCTTGTGCAATAGCTTGCCTTGTTTGTTCATGTCTTCAGCTTTCATCTACTGAATATTCCTGTATTTATTATGAATTATAAATATGGTATAGTTTAATGTTATGTGCATATTTTTGGGTGACAGTAATGATTTATTCAAGACATGAAGAAATGTAGTGTAATGTGTATATATAGGTGATCCTAGCTGTTAAATTGTCAGCTTAGTAAAGAAGTGACTAGAATGAGGAATACTTCGGTCAGTATAGAGGTCTCAGGTTGCTAAGTTCAGTCTCTTTGAGTCCATCAACTTACCACTCAGTTTAATTCATACTAGAAGTGACTATAATTTTCTTATCAAGGCAATGCAAAGTACATGCTTGGTGATGTCAGTACACACACAGGTTTTAGTGGCAGCACTTCCTGTCATTAACACAATTACATACTGTCAGAAATGAAATTTACTTATGTAGTTATTTAAGTTGGAGCAGACATTTTGTGGAGCATTTTTGGAGTGTCCATGTGCAACATGTGTGTGTGTCAGATGTGTGCTGTGGAATGCTGCCAACATTATAACTGGTAGTTTGCATATTCAGTTGTCAGTTACTAGTTTTTTTTTGTTAGCCTGCTTTTCAGAATTGCTTGATAGTTCTTTGTGTGTGTGTGTGTGGTATGTATGTGTGTGCATCCATGTCTTAAGAAGTTTCACTGAGCCAAGTTCGGCTTTCAGGGTGCTTTTTTCATCTTTCTGACTCTCTGGTTACCGGTTTGGCTGAACTGGCGTGAACGAGCCGCAGACAGCTGTGAATATGTTTGGGTTTAACACCACATTTTCTTTTGTCCCCAGGCAACCACTTTACGACCAATTGTGACGAATATGATCCCAAGAAAAAGGGTGCGAGAACGGAACTTGCAGATCTTGTATTAACAAAGTGAGTGTTACCAACATGCTATGTTAACAGAAACGAGGTAAAATTAAAACTGTTCAAACTTATGATGAAAGTGGAAGAAAAATGGGATGGTTGATTATGAAAGCTTGCCAATCATACTGATAGGATGTAGCGTGGTTGATGTGTATGTAGTTAGTGATTAGTGCAATATATCATGCTGTGGTAGTTATGACAAACTTTTACTAATCATTCTGTCATGAAAAGATTACTGGTGTAATCCCATGGGTTAGTGACCTGTCTAGTTGATGGCACGGGAGTACAAAAAAATGTGTTTGACACTAAATTTTGTCTCATCTCATATAGGTTTTCGTAATTGTGTGACAGGAGACATAGAGGCTAAGTTAAACTGTAAATGTTTCTGTGAGACACAAGATATATTTCCTACAGCAGGCCAGTAGCTATACAAGGTGTATAAAAATGTTTGTGTTCCCTTCCCTGTCACAGACATAAGAGAAAAAAACTAAAGATTTGAAATTTGCTTTGTACTGTTATCAGTAAGTACAATAGGAACTGTTGTTAAAGCAATGTCCGAGTGTTGCGGTAACATTTTTGGATGGATTTCGATAATCATTTAAATTATCAGTTCTTAATTACTCAGTAAACTTTCATTTCTTGGTCACTATTTACATACACCAATTGGATGCAACTTTATTTAAAAAAACTGTATAGTTTTTTAAATAAATATTTAAAAACTTTTTAAAACCCGACATATGTTTCGGCTCTTATAGAGCCATCTTCAGGGGTTTATTGTCGTTAAAACTGCATATATTAAAATGTCTTTTACATTGGTTCACTTTCAGGCAAGGGTTTTCACTTTTTCAGCTGCTCGGTATGCACAGACACTATTTGTTATTCGTTGAAAAAGTGAAAAACCTTGCCAGAAAGTGAACCAATGTAAAAGACGTTTTAATATATGCAGTTTTAACGACAATAAACCCCTGAAGATGGCTCTATAGGAGCCGAAACTATGTCGGGTTTTAAAAAGTTTTTAAATATTTTTTAAAAAAACTATACAGTTTTTTTTAAATAAAGTTGCATCCAGTTGGTGTATGTAAATAGTGACTGTGAAAAGATGCACGGTGATTACAGAATAAAGTAATTCATTTCTTGATTAAAGTATTTTTCCTCTTCACACCCAACATTGTCAGGTACTGTGACACTAAACAAGTAAAGCAAACGCGTCCTGTGTGGAGAGGGTACTGCTGCTTGTTTCTCATACCTAATGTACACTGTTATATTCTCAGATTTTACTGAAACCTCTTCATAAGAACTTTACGTTACTTGCACCGTATTTCTCTTTGATTATATAAATCTTATTGGACAAATGTACACAGTTTATGTTATTTAACACAACTCTTTATTATTAAAAAGTGTCCAACATGTTTGCGAACCAATTTTTTTAGTTCATCTTCAGGGGCTTACTTGTTCAAATTACATCAGATGACATGTTTGGTACTTTTTAAAACATAAGTTAAATGAATAAAATGTCGTTAATGCGTAGGATTTTGATCTCTGTATCTGTTGTTATTATTGGTTTTCTAGTGGCTTACTGTAGCAGCTGATGTAATTTGAACAAGTAAGCCCCTGAAGATGAACTAAAAAAATTGGTTCGAAACATGTTGGGCACTTTTTAATAATAAGACTTGTGTTAAATAACATAAACTGTGTACATTTGTCGAATAAGATTTATATAACTCATTCATAAGACTCTGAGAAGTGAGAATTATGATCATTTGGATGACAAAATTTGTATATGTGGAAATGTAAAGTTATGTAAGTTTTATTTCATTAGGGCAATAAATATTAGCATATTATATCACAAATAGAAATCAAATGATAAAACTTCTATAAGTATGTGATTACTATTACGAAATTAATTAATTACAGATATAAGTGTGAGAAAAATGGAGTTCCAATCACAGTTGTTGCTGGTTCAACGACGCCACTGGTGGAGAAACCGGCTCTTGACGAAGAAGCAGGGTACAATCCCTTTGAACACCGTAACCTGACACACCCCACCAGGTGAGTTGGGACATAACCAGTTTCACATGTCATATGAGTAAAGTCCTCTGTCATGTCGGTGTAAGTAAGGTGTAAAATGAATGGGGTGTTTAAAGTGAGAAACTGCTCGTAGCAAAGTCTGGCCAAGGACTGGGACCACACAGCAACCTAGCAGTACAGTGCACTTCCCCGTAATCAACACTCTCGTAACTTTGAGAACCACTTGTCTTTTGGACTTTGTCCATCGTCTTTAATGTGAAATATAAAATTGTAAAGGTAAAGCAATCCCATTACAGGCCTGGACAGGCCCTTAGGGCTCCAGGAGGTCGAGGCTCCCAGGTTTTTAGACAATCGGCACATGAAGGTGGTAAGGTTGTCAGCCCTACGCACCGGCCGCCTTTACCCCCCAGGAAATTCCTGGTACTCATTTCTGTTAGAGGCTGAATCGACCCTAAGGCCATAGTGCGACCGAAACGATCATGTCAATGAAAAATTCCAGTGACACCATCGGGAATCGAACCCGCGACGTTCCGGTTTGTAGCGCAGTGCCTCAACCAACTGCGCCACCACGTGCCCCAAAATATAAAATTATAAAATATAAATATAAGAATCACAACATTTCGGAAGATGGCTCTTCTTCAGTCTTCAGGCATAGGGATAGGGACAGGTGGCGGGCTCTTGTGAGTGCGGTAATGAACCTTCAGGTTCCATAAAACGTGGGGAATTTCTTGACTAGCTGAGGATCTGTTAGCTTCTCCAGAAGGACTCTGCTCCATGGAGTTTAGTTAGTTATATTTTACATTAAAGACGATGGACAAAGTCCAAAAGACAAGTGGTTGTCAAAGTTATATACCATCGTCAGAACCTTTTAGAATTCTCTTAACTGCTTGCATTTTTACTGATTTTTATTAACTTACTGCTTCTCCAGTTTAACTGGATTTATAATTAACCACCTATCATTTGGTTCATGTGTGCCAGGTAACAGACAGTCCACTGTATTATGGAGCCACATTTACTTTCTCTGTTCACTAGCAGTGAATGTAATTTTGTGACGCTTAGTGAAGCTGTGAATCTGTGTGCTTCCTAGCCTTGTTCATATATACACTGTGTGGGCAGGACACAGTTTGTTATATGTTGGAAACAGTAACAACCTTGATTTCAGGCTTACGCCGTGATGTTGATGTAATCTGTGGTCTTTTGGGTGATTTTCCTTCTTGGAATCTTGACCCATGAAGATGGGACCGACACGTTGTCCCGAAACGTCGGTAAATAATTACCACACGACGCCGTGTAATCACCCAAAAGACCAGAGATTAAAACAGTAACAACTTTGCTTCGTAATGTTAAATTTATATGATGTAAAGCTGTGCTGACTTTATTCCTTTATTCATTGCATCACTTTCTCTTGTTTACAGTGACCTAGACACCTTAATCCATTTACTGAAAGGTAGCTTAGGGTCTGGAATTCTGGCAATGCCAATGGCCTTCATGAATGCTGGACTGGCATTTGGTGTAGTGGCCACCTTTGCCATTGGATTCATCTGTACATATTGTGTACATATTCTGGTAAGTGTAGTGTGGCGTTCTTTATGTGGCTGACTACCGCACTGCTTCAATACTGGTACAGTGGTGCCTCGCAATTCAACACTAATCCGTCGCCGAAGTAATGTCGATGCGAACTTCGATTGCGGGACAATATTTCCCATATAAGTCTATTGAAAATAGATTAATTCGTTGTCGGACCCCCAAGGGGGAGAGAAATACACCATAATGGATTATTTACTTTACTATACTAACACACTAAATTATGAAATACATTATTATAGTCACAACACAACAGTTTATTGAGCCTTAGATTTTGGAAGGGGGTCTTCTTTATCCTGTTCTACCTCTTCTCGTCTCCTCTTTGCTTGAACAGAGATGATGAACTGATCAAGGGCACTAGCAGCCTCCCCATGTCTGAGAACACTATGAATGCCTGTTCTACCTTTGAATATATGAAACCATCCTCGGCTTGCTTTGAATTTCTCAGATTTATTTGAGGTAGATCCTGGAGTTTTCTTCTGCAATTCTTCAAAAATTAACCTAGCCTTCTCACAGATCATTGCTTGAGTTACTGGATCTCCCTTCATCTGTCTTTCTTTAATCCAGGTAATAAGCAGCTTTTCCATCTCTTCATTGATCGAAGATCTATTCTTGTCAGAAATCTTCATTGCTCCAACAGACACCCTAGCACTCATAATCTTCTCTCTCTGTTGCCAAAAAGTTGCCACAGTTGACCTAGGAACGCCATACTCTTGAGCTACACTTGTAATTGTGCTACCTTTTTGCACTTTATCTACAATTTCTTTCTTCTTCTCTATGCTCAACCAAGTGTGTATTTTCTGTTCACTTCTGTTTTTACTCATTCTTAATGGTGTAGGGTATGAAAAATGCAGAATTGAAAATTAGCACAAACAACACGAGCAAACACCAACGCACTTCAATAAGAACTGACAAATAACAAATGACAACGCACAATTCTATGCACGCGCATGCGCCGGCTGGCGCAACTCAACTGTCGATTGCGAAATGTCGAATGCGAGATGTCGAATTGCGAGGCACCACTGTACTTGTTGTGAGGTCACAGGAGACTGAAATGGCTGGAACTGTTATCACATGACAGTGAGCAGTTTAGAAACAGCCGTAGTATAGATGTGATAAAATTCTACACTCAACAGATCATTATGTAACAAAATTCCAAAATTTTCACAGGTTCATGGGAATGATGGTGATGGTTTTGTATAAAAAAATTCAGAATAATGTGAACACTGTATAAAGGCAAGACATTTACTGTAAGGTGATTCTGAACATGTCTGATTACTAAGACTACAGTCTTTTTGGATGTGACACCATGTAGTTTGTGGATAGGCGTCAATGTTTCAGAGGAGCTCACTGGCCTCCATATTCAGGATAGGACTGTCTTGTACATGACTGGTTATTAATAACAATATTTTTTATTCTGTAGGTCAAATGTTCACATGTAATATGCAGAAGAATGCAAGTTCCATCACTTGGATTTGCGGAGTTGGCTGAGACAGCTTTCTTGGCTGGGCCCCGAGCAGTACATAAATTTTCAGGGCTAGCAAGGTAAGTGCCCTAATAGAAACAAGTGAACTGTACGTCTGTACTCGTGTGTTCTACTCACGTTTTCAGCTAGGCTGTATTTGAAGCCATTTATGATCTGAAGATGTGCGTAGTTTTTCTTTCCATGAAAATTATGTCTGGCTTACTGTAACATTTTTCACTGAGAGTAGACACACAACCAGCAGGTGCCCTACAGGCGCGTACCAGTTGGGCCTGCAGCGCGGCAGCAACCCCCCCTCACAAATCGAAATTAAAAACACACAGATTTTGTAGACATGATGACATCAATTATTTTATGTGATTTAACCTGCAGCTGAAATCAGCCACTGAAATCAGCTGATGACTAGTACATTTGAATTTTGAAAAATAAAATAAAAACCTTGGAATAAGTAGACAGTTTTTCTTTTTCAATTAGTTTTCATTTTCTCAGTAACCTCACAGGATATCGGTTCAGAGAATTTAAAGTGGGCTTATTTTACGTTATGTTATAGTTATATTTATGACATGATTTTTATAGTGTAGTTTCTAAAATTAAACATAAATTTTATATAGCCTCAGCCCCCCCCCCCCTCCCCGCCCCGGTAAAAAATTGTGGGTGCATGCCTGTTCTCAGCCTTTCGCTTGAGGTTAGCAGCAGATCCAGTTACCAGAATGCCGCATTTTATTAAGAATACCAGATGACAGACAAATTCCAGATACCCAGCAATCCCAACTGTGATATGGCATAACCTTGCTAGAACCCTTGAGGATTCAATAATAACTATTTTGTCTTTGTTACTTGCAGGACGATGATAAACTTGTTCCTTGTCGTGGATCTGCTAGGCTGCTGTTGCGTGTACATAGTGTTTGTGGCGACCAATATTAAACAGGTGAGAAGCTGACCGCTCTTTGAAGTGTCAAGCTTTAAATCTGAGCTGTTTTAATAACATGTCAAAATGGCAGTTCCTTAATCATTGTTCCTAATACAAAATGGTTGACATGATGACACATCAGAATGGTGGTTCTGTAATTTTTGTCACCATTACAAAACCATTGTTCTCAATATTAGATGGTTGTTCACAGTAAATCACCACTTAATACTTGTGCACCCATGCCACGATTACAGAATTCACATTCTCCTGAACTTATCCCTTACTTGGCTATTTATACAGATGTAGAGAAAGATTTTATCTTACTATTTTACTCACAGTTTATTTTAAGTGTTGGTACTTACCAAACTGTACGGTGCCACACCCCAGAAGACTGCATGTTCATGTTCATAACCGTGAGAATCGTAAATGAAACATGGGTCGTGTCTTACACAAAGTAGAGATTATATGTGATTGACTGATCTAACTTTCTTTACCAGTGTGCTACTCTGCTTACAGGTTGTGGATTATTACGCAGAAAGTAAGATAGACTTGCGACTCTACATGGTAATGCTGGCATTACCATCTCGTCCTGCTCAACACGATCCGTAACCTGAAGTGGCTTGCGCCTTTCTCCATGATTGCCAACTTACTTATGGCAGCAGGTGTTGGCATCACTTTCTACTATATCTTCATCGACCTTCCAAGTATACACGAAAGACCTCAATTCACGTCACTTAGTCAACTCCCACTCTTCTTTGGCACTGCAATCTTCGCACTGGAAGGAATTGGAGTGGTAAGAAAACTAGTGACACCGCTCACACTATGCAGCTGGTTGTCTGCTGTATGCAGTTCATACCTGAAACCTCGAGGTCACTGGCTTTAGGACAAATGACATGCTAAGTAGCCAGGGCACAAATTTCTCTCCTTTTTATCACATCCAGACATGATGTGTGGCCCGTCTCCTATCTAGGGGATAAAGGTCTTTCCCCAGGTGTGGGGTAGCTGGAGTGCAAAGCTGACAGCTTAGGTGCAGGTAGGAATAAGGTCTGGAATGCATGAAGCTTTACCTGTGTATTCCCTACACCCCTGTGCAATAAAATATTTAGTTTTCAGCCATTTTGCTTCATGCCTTTGACGCAGAGACTGCTCCTTTGTCGTTGTGTGTAACAGAGGTGGTAGTAGCTACAAACATGAATAGAAGATGGCAGCACCAGAAGGTGTTCTGAGTTGGTATTGCAGTGTCTGCCTGTGTAAAAAAAACTCATTTGTAGATCAACTTTACTTTTCGTTCACCGTGCACGGTGAACGAAAAGTAAAGTTGATAATGCCCAACAGGCAAAACTCCTTTATCACTACCAGAACATCAAAGAAAAGTTCACAAAACAAACGCTTCCATTTGGTTTAACAAAATATGCAAAATTGATACCAATCCTGTGTGCAGGTGATGCCACTCGAAAACAACATGAAGACCCCATCACACTTCATTGGTTGTCCAGGAGTTCTTAACTTTGGAATGACTGTCGTCGTCATACTGTACACTGCGGTCGGTTTCTTCGGTTTCCTGCAGTATGGTGACGAAACAAAAGGAAGCGTAACTCTTAACCTTCCTGTAACTGATATGTGAGTATTGGTTTAATGTTGCTGAATCAGCCAAAAAGGTTACTTAGTGTCGTGTAGGAAATATAGCACAAATAAAAGTATTATCACATGTCACGTTCACTGTCAGTAATCCTTAGCTTGACTTCCATATCCTTGAAGCACTGAAACACGCTCCATCCCAGATTGGTTGTGTAAATATGTCAGGGTATGGTATCTTATTATTATTATTTTGTTGTGGTTTGGTACAAATTTTACTACCCGTTTAAATGGGAGCCGGGATAGCTCAGTCAGTATCGGCTGGACGATCTGGGGTTCAATTCCTAGCAGGTGCAAGACATTTTGCTTTTCTTCAAAATGGCCATACTGGCTCTTTAGTCTAACCAGTGTCCTGTTCAATGGGTACTGGAGGAAGGCTTTGGTAAAATTGCCAGGACATGAATTTGACCACTCAGGTCTATCCAGGACCAAGTTAAAAATGAGTGGAGGTATACCTCCGCTTCCACTATATGCCTTCATGGTTTGTACAGGGACAACTTTACATGTACCTTTTATCTACATCTTTAACTTCATTCTCTAACAGGTCATAAATTCAAACATCCAGCAACATGTAACAATAGTGCATTCTATATTTGTGTGAAGAAAGAAATAGAAAACATTGGAAATATATATATTTGGGGTTGGCCTAGCAGACATGCTAACAGACTAGTATGAATCTGAAATGGATACTCTCTTGCGTTCCATGCATATTGATGAAACCTCGCAGTTTTATTGGTTAACTCGTTTTATGTGGTTTGTATCTTGTCCTGAAGAGCAGTGATAATGATTGAGGTTTCTCAAGGTTTCACTAAGTCTCACCAAACAAATGTACATAGTACAGAGTGTTCTTTAAAGTGGAACTCAGCGCTGCAGAGTGGGCCACTCATTGATTGTTGTACAGAAGCAATATCATTGCTGTACAGCATGCAGTCCCACAATAAAAATGACGCCCTGTACTTTAACATAGGCCAATACTTCCTTCCATGTCGCTTGTAGTTACCATTCATAATCTGAATATTGTTTGATGCTATACAAATCTGTACAGTTGAAGGCGAGTCTTTATATAACCTAAAAATCATAAACCCATCATTACTTTGATCATTTTTCAGCTGTTTGTTCATGCCTATTGTAGCAAGTTTCTGTCAAGCTCAGGGGAGATGTAACTCATAGCAAAACGAGGTAATTTTTTTAAGTGACACCATAAGAGCAAGCAAACAGTGTTTTAGTGTAGCAAGTTATGACACCTTGTAGTTACCAATGTTTCAGTGTAACATGCTGCATGAAGAGTCCTCTAAAATGATCTTAGCCATTGTTTGGACTGCAGTGGTTATACCCGAGAGAGTTACAGTTAGTCTTGCAAATGTCTTCACCTAATTTCAGTATGCTGATTGTTACAATTTCTTCATTACAAACGTAATTACCCTCCCATCCCAAAGCTAAATGTGGCTGCCGTTCATGTACTTCTGGGGGATTTAAAATTTTGTATTTGCAGACAGTAGAGATTGCATGGACAATCACAGAGTATGACATAGGCATATCATTGTGCTGTGACACTTGCATCTAGGTTACTTTAGAGGTGGCAGTGTTTGCCATTCTGCCACATATATTACCTGTGCACTTGTCATGTTGCTCA
Source organism: Reticulitermes speratus (assembly GCA_021186555.1). Lineage (NCBI taxonomy): Eukaryota > Metazoa > Arthropoda > Insecta > Blattodea > Rhinotermitidae > Reticulitermes > Reticulitermes speratus. The sequence continues at coordinate 6,314,785 of JAJKFL010000008.1, forward strand.
CCTGGCTGTGTAATGATAATGACGTTATTAACACAGTGTTGTGTTTCTGTTACAGTCTGGCTCAGTCTGTTAAGGTGATGATTGCAGTGGCGATCTTCCTTACATATGGACTACAATTTTACGTACCAATGGAAATCATCTGGAAGTCCATTGGACATAGGTTTGGGGCACACAAACTTGCAGCTGAATATATTGTCAGGGTTGTCCTTGTACTTGCAACAGGTGAGTGCCAATTCCACTTTGCTAAGATCATACAAGTAAAGGTAAAGTTGTCCCTATATACACCATGAAAACTTACAGGGAGTTGGAGGCATAGGTCCACTCATTCTTAACCTCAACACACTATGTGGATGTGAGTGATCAGATGTGAACATTTTGGAGAAGATGTATACCTCTTTCCCATGCTGGGATTCGAACCCTGGATCGTCCAAACTGTAATGTAGTCACTATACTGACTTAGCTGTCATGGCCTGATTACAGTGAACTTAATTTTAATGCATCAAAAAACATTTATTTTTCACCAAAAATTCATGCAAAAGCCTCTGCCTACCTAGGCAAGGGCATAAAATCCATATCTGAGGTGGGGGCACCCATAAGACATATTTTGTAGCCCCACAGGTAGGGAGATCATAAGAATTTGTTCGAATGGGACACAGAGTCTAATGTGGCTCAACATTTTTACATTCCATAAGCTTCATCTTTGGAAGGGATAAAGGCTTTTTAATTTTTGAAAAGAACCCCTACATTTGACTGGGGATTGAAATCAGAACCCTTTAAATCAGGGGTCAGCAAACATTTTTTGTAAAGGACCAAATAGTAAATATTTTAGGCTCTGCAGGCCAAGAGGCAAACTCGAGGATATTTATGTAGGTAGGCCTACTTAAATAACAAGAAAAAAAACAAGTTTTCACAAATGTATTGAACAAAATGTAAGTAATAATAATAATTAATAATAAGTAGACTACAATTGTTTGAAATACAGTTCTACTAATGAGAAGAATGGAATTGCTTTTTTTGAGATAACATATTCACCAAATTGGGGTTCAAAGTTAGTACTCCTTATCATCACAATTGATTGCAAATGTTCACTGGAAACGCTGCCGAATTATAACTGCGTGGCGTCACAGCAGAGGCCACAAAGCAGCGTGCAAATGCGAAGCTATACGAGCGCCACATACGGTTGCGTTATAGCGCGTACTTTGAAATTTTAAAGAATTTGGAAATTTAAAATCCATTCTTAGCTCGCAGGCCGTACAAAAAGAGGCGGCGGGCCGGATTTGGCCCCCGGGCCGTAGTTTGCCGACCCCTGCTTTAAATGAAAGTCCAGTGTCACACACCAAGATCACCAGGTCCTTCTTTCAGTCATATTGTCTCTCATGTTACATTAACTCCAGTTAGTGGTGTTATAAAATGAAACACACAGAGCACATGGAACTGACCGGGGATAACATTTATAAGAAATTGCACGTGGGATCATTCTCCTGTCCCATATGTTATCAGTAACTGTCTGGCTTTTATGGTCTCATTGAATCATACAATGATGCTAATGTTTTGACTATTACAGGTGAATGAAGTTTTAAATGTGTCTGATATAGAACAAAAAACAATAAGCTATATTTTATGGCACGTGTTATAACAAATTTTAATATCTGTCACAGTGGCCATAGCTGTAGCAATCCCACAACTGGGTCCATTTATATCGCTAGTGGGCGCTGTCTGTCTGTCCACTCTTGGCCTCATGTTTCCAGCCATCATTGAACTTGTCACATACTGGGAGTCACCAGGAATGGGGTCGTGCTACTGGCGACTGTGGAAGAACTTCTTCATAATCCTGTTTGGAATCCTGGGCTTTGTGACAGGAACAATAACAAGCATTGAAGAGATTGTAAGAGAATTTGGAGGTACTGAGTGAGAAGGAACTGATACAAAACATGGGAGCAGCCACAACTATCTGTTGAGGCACTGCTTTCTAGTTCAGCTGGTTGGGTATGTTGGGACTCCCAGTTGCGGCATGCCGCACATTGTGGTATTCTGCACAGACTCAGATTTTACGCTCCAGATGGGTCTGATGACTGCTGTGGCCGGAAGTTAGTAACAGAATTTATACAGCATGCCTAATGGATCCAGAGTCTTTGACAGAAGAAAACCTGGCGATATTGTTAACAAACTATTGACAAAATGAGTTATGGCACCCAGCAAACAGTATTGCAATCTAAAGGGCTACACTTAAGTTATATAAAAGAGTAATTAGCCTGGTCAGCATCAGTATGTTTCAGGATATAGTATTATTAATATTTAAGACTACAAGCCTTCCTTCAGCCTTACAATGTTACATTCTGTCTTTCAGCTAATGAACAGTAAAAATGAAACTTAATGTAACACCCTTATAGTTCTGAGTGTGTGTTCCTTTAGGACACTGTTCTTCACACTAGAGTTTCTGTATTATGTAGTTTTCTGGACATTCTTTGACTAGTATGAAATAGTGTGTGTTCCTGTGGGACACGTTCTTTTCTGAATATAGTTTTCTATATGCAATTTCTGAACACATCTGCATAGTGTGGTGTAGTCTGCAGAGACTATTTCCACATATTAGTGGAATGAACGAGTGTTCATCATGTAAATATTACGTGCCCTTGCCTTGTAGTGCTAAGTTCTAGTTAGCAGATTTCAACACTGACTACAGCAAGGTAGTGCTTTGATTCGCTACAAAGTAGTGGTGTAGAACATATGGTAATGGTATTCCCTTGCTTTTTGCAAGGATGGCCTCAGTCATAGCCATTTAGTGAGGATGTTTTCTCAGTGTTCAAGTTCCTGCATTGAGAATCAGCAGTTGTGTATTGTTACTGAAAAGGTAATGATACTAACTGAGTAAAAGTATGGCCACACTTGGGTTGTTTTTGTGTTTGAAGTGAAATTACAATGGTTATAATACAGTCTGGGCCCTACTGCTAATAACTTCTTAAGTGGGTTAGATTTGTAACAAATTGCATACTGTTCTGTTTTATTCTATACTACAGTTTTAATTATGTACGGTATGATTCAGACATGAATACTGCAAAATTCTAAGCAATTATACTCCTGATGTTTTATGGTTTTACGATGTACGTTGTGATTCAAATGAGAACTCTGCATACTTCAAAGCTGTTATGCTCCTGATATTTGCCTCCTACTGGCATTCCCATTGTGCTGACGTACCCATTTAATTGCAGGACAGTTTTCTTCGCCACACCCACTTAGGTGGTTAATGCAGCACATGTTAACAGAAGATGCTCAATGAGGAACACACCTGTAGGCAGTGTAACATACATTATTAGGATGCTGTATCTGTTTTTATGTTTTGGTGTTAGTGTCAACAGTTCTGTCTCTTAGTAATGTGAAAGTTTTAAATATGAATTTATTCATAAATTAATAGAGGGAATGGGGTTAGAATAAAATTTTATGTTGAATGAACCAGAAGTATGCTACCAGTGTTAACCCTTTGTGAGCAGATTTGATTTTTAAAGTCAAAACCTTAGTAAGCCATGATGTGGTAATTGTGAAGTTCATTGTTGGTAGCAGTGCACATTTTAGTGGCATCTGGTGAAAATTTAGTGAACCCAGTGAAACAAATGACAGTACATTTGAATGGAAAGTTATTGTCAAGGGAACTCCTTTGGAAATATTCACATATTGCTTGTAAAGGGTTAAAACAATCTTGAACATAACTTACATCAACAATGTAACAAACTTTATATATCTATATATATGTACAAGTAAGTGTTTAATTTGAAAATAGAACGTTTATATAACTTTTTTTCTTTTATGAACTGCTTGCTTGTAAAGTTTTTAATTGTTATTCATATATGTGTACATAGTAACTTGATTTATGTAACACCAAATGTGTGATGTGCTGTAATATTTAGGGTTGCTGAAACTGCAATTTATTATCGATTCATATAACAGGAGCTCACACCACCACACACTAAATCTATTTTACTTCAGCAGTTTGTGCAGCACCATAAACATAAAGAAACCAAAACATTATTCATCTACATATGCAAACCCAGCCTAATTTTCCTATCTTGCTGTTGAACCTTTTTTTAAGGTACTGTTATTTCTTTCGGCATTATATATTTGGACATAATGTAATACAGTCTGTCATACAGGTGACCAATTTGGCATTTCAGCTTTAAGTGGCAAATAGCCACTTCAACTTACTGTTTCACGGAAATGAAGTTTTGCTTTATTACCTATTTGCTTATACGTGAATTAAAATAGTATAAGTGTTGTGATTTCGGTATCCGTTTTTGTAAACTGTGGCTGTGGGTAACAGATTCATTTTATGTGTATATATATAAATGAAGTCGCAGCACGTCTCTGGGACATAACGTCGATTGATAGCAGCTTTAGCAACAGGACATTAAATAGTCGTGGAGGAAACCTCACTTGTTATATTTAGGATTACTTGATTTCTGGACTAGTATGAACAAAACCAAGGGCCACCCAAGGGGCAGATTGAGGGAGGGGGGGGCTGCAGTGGTATAAAACATTTTATGTGGTTCACTCTTTGGCAAAAATCAAGCACTGGAATTGGCTGATGACTAGTACATGACAATTTTGAAAAATGAAATAAAAAACTTAGGATGTCTTACATGAAATTAAAAGAACCCAGAAGGTTAAACCTTGTGACTTAAATTAGGTGAGTCATGGAACATGTTATGTGTATTTATGTCTGCATAAATTATATAAATGCAGTTACAAACGGTATAATGTTACAGTTATAATTATGACACGATTTTTAAAACATAATTTTTAAAATCAAACATAAGTTATATATAGCCTTAGGGTCAGCCCCACCCCCCAACCAGTGAAAAATTCTGGGTGCGCATCTCAGCAGAATGCATTTCAGTTGCTGGATCTGTTTTCATCCTCAGCTGAGAAGGTGAGAATGAACCTACCTAGTTAGGTCTCAAATGATGGTCTTGTAGGTTTTTACATTGTGTAGTGCAATTTGCTTGTTATGACATTTATGAAGAACATCTGAATGGACTTATTGTACCACATGGTGTAAGACCCTGGAAGACCATAATTTGAGCAAACCTGCAATTGAAAACTGAAAACTGGTATAATTCAAGTTTGTTATAACAAGGTATTCTCAATCACTGGACTGAACTGGTCACAATTCATCCAGCAATTTGGAGTGTCTGTTTGCAGCAGAGTATGTAAATCCCACCTTCGTACGTGATGAACAGAACAGACTCGGTTCCCACAACGTTTTGTTCTCCGCAGAATGCCAGACAATAGACAAAATCCAGAAACCAAATAATTTTAAGTGTAACATTCCATTGTCACAAACCTGTAGAATTGACTCAGTTATTGTGCTAGGACACAGATGTGTGTCAGTGGCATGTAACATGTTGTTATTTATTTTATACACGTTGGCGTATGTTCCTTCAGTGGATGACTCTTGGAGCCAGACCAGGAATTACTTTTTGTGCAGAGATTGACAGACACATGCATATAATGTGACATTGTATATTGTTATAATTGGTAGAAACTGAAAACTGATAAGAGGTGTCTGTCTTCCAAGATGTGACACAGTGTAGTTTCATAGAAGCATGCCGACTTTCCAGGCAAATCTGCCCTGATGTAGGAGACAGCAGATTTGTGTGAAATGTTATTTTGCTTTGACCAGTTGGACACGGTATCGCATCGCAGAAGACAGCAGTAATACTGCCTGCAGTGTGAATCTCAAATCTGTCATTGAAGACTGATGTCACAAGTTTAGAAGATGGTATTAGGTTTTTGGTTCTCACAGCAGTGATAATTGTCTTCTGAGATGTGGTGATGCCATGTAATTTGGTAGATAAGTAACAGTTCATTCATTCATTCATTTATTTATCCTCTTGATCAAAATACATTGATATAGGACATGTCAATATATAATTACACATTATTAAAGTAAAATATATGTAGTCTACTTGTATCAATAGCCATCATCTGAGAAATCTTTATTCAGATAATCTTTGATTGTATACTAGCTCCCCTTAATTTCGATTTCAATTTATTTCATCCCTTTGACAACAGTTTGTATAGGATCCATCAATATTTTTACTTTATTCTAAAATCTATATGTGAATTCTCACATATGTCTTATATAAAATGTATTTACCCTTACATATACATACAGAGGAACTTGCTACATTGTTATCAAAGCATATTCTTGAATGAATGAATTCTTTATTGAATCCATTGTTGTTTACACTTTGGGATGCAAGAGTTTGATGCCCCTACTTTTCCACTCCAGTATGCTGTTTAAATTAATATGAGATTAAACCTTCTATACAGTGGGTTAACAGGTTACATTTACAATCGCGGGAACTGCTTGTCTTGATTCCGCAGTGGTTCTGAGTTTTGAGGTTTCACGGTCTTCTGGGATATGTCACTGCATTGTTGGGTCAAGGTCCATGATTCTTCGTGGATGTTGAAACTTTTAAGCCTTGTTGAGAGCGACATATCCAGTGACTCTAGGCAGATGCTAGTATAGTAGCTGGTACCTGCTTTTTCCCTAATTTTTCTAATTTCATTGACCGTAATGTTTACATCGCATCCAACATGGCATAGCATTCTCATGTGTCTCATTAATGACTTTCTGACATCTTTGAAGCACTTATGTACCTTCCAGATCAAATTTTTAAAAAGTGCACCTAAAAACCACAACTGGTTTTCCTCATTTTCTTGATTTTGCTTCAGTAAAATGATTGCTGGTTTTTCAACTTACATTCTTACCATAACACAAGTGCATTTAGTGTCTGTGTGTAGAAGAAATAAACTGGAAACTAGCATATTAAGTGTTGGCACTGCAGATGCACAGAAGAGATGTGGGTGTTTGTAGTTAATCTTGAAAGTCCTAAGAAACTGGTGACTCAGTCTGTAATAATTCGGCATTCAGAAATTTTACAAATTGGAGGTAGTATTTTCAGTTCATGTTTGTATATGCCCTGGGGTCATCCACTGTTTATTGTATATTTGACACAGTTATTGAGTACCACAAGTGCCTGTGGTAATTTCTGGTCTCGCAGACGGTGTCGCATGTGCAGAATATATGTAGGTGACACAAGTGGTGCCCTAATCATGGATTATAGTTCTGTAAGGTCAGTGGTGATTCTGGCTCACTTTGAACATGCAGAATGCCACATAATTGTTTAACTGAAGTCACATATTCAGTATTTTGATTTCTGCATTGAATTTAATCTTTTACGATGCCTATGATTTTTTATTACCAATATGAACTGTGTATTATAGAATGATTTGCTAAAAGGGTTACATATTTATCAGTGTGTTAATAAACAAAAATTTGTCACTAATGGAGTAATATTGAAATGTCAATAATTTGGTTTTAACAACTTGAAAATTTGTTATTAACAGTATATCTATATCGCTTACATGAAGTTGTGAAATGTGGCAAGAGAAATTCAAACGATTGGAAGTTCTTCTAGTTCAATTTAATTAATCAACAATTCTATGTTAGAGTAACTGATACTGTCATAAAGCTAGTGTGGGACTCACAAAAATGTACCTTCCTGCAGGCCACCTGTGTCTCATTTGACACCATATCAGTTATGTTCAGTTAGTGTGTGTGTGTGTGTGTATATAAATATATACTATAGTATAATCCAGATTGAACAAATCCCGGGTGCCAGGTCACCTGGGCAACTAAATTTCATATGATGGTGCCTAACATCTGTGGGTCCTCAGTATGGAACGTGCTTCATGTCACCCTCTAACGTCTAGAATTTCTAGGTGGCTGTAGATTTTTGGAAATTTTTGCACTCTTGTATATAATAAACACACCATTTTAAATTAGTTCAAAATACAGATGTGCACAGTTTTTGTTTCCATAATATGACATTTTCTCAGAGCAGAGTCTAGGAAATGCCCTGAAAACCAGTTTGTGTGCAAACGCTGTAGCATATTGTTGCTTTGATCAGTTTATTGATTGAAAACCATAATTCTGATCCTGAATGCCCATGCATGGCATGATAGTATGTATGTAGTGTTTATATGCACCAAGGCAGTATCATGTTTCTTTCCTAGAACTGTTATTTTCATTATGCAGTCTTCTGCTTTTGCCTACCCTGTTCCTATTAATGGTTCTTCAGTTGATAAACCCATTGTTAAACAACTGTACCTCGATAAGACGTTATCATTTTTAGTACCTTAAACATCAAACCTTCTTCAATATAGTCTTCTCGGGCGCACAGCCGCGTCAATTCGTTTGAATACAACGTTTCGGGGACTAGCTCCGTCCCCATCCTCAGGCAAAACTGCAGTTTTGCCTGAGGATGGGGACGGAGCTAGTCCCCGAAACGTTGTATTCAAACGAATTGACGCGGCTGTGCGCCGAGAAGACATATTGAATCATGTCGCCGCGAAAGTTTTAAAACTTATATCAAACCTTCTTGTATAATAATTTAAGAACTTCTCAGTCTTTAAGTCTGAATTGATGACAATATATATTATACTATTTTTAATATTTATAAGAAAGGGAATTTTAGAATTTCAGAATTTAAAAGTATTGAATTGTTATTGATAATTTGAGTTTAAAACATATTTCTCTGTAATATATTTTTTCAACATGTTCCAATAGAACCACCACTGACATTGTTATCTTGCCTCTAATGCTGGATGCTAATGTTCATGGTGGACTTATATTTTAGACTATAATGAAACCAAAGCACTTTTTAAAATAAAATAAAATAAAGTGATTAACTGAGATGTGTGCACAAAATTTCCATAAGAATTCAGTTGATATTGCCTTCAGTGTGGTTGTCAATGATACAGTCTACTCTTTCAGGGTTAATGAAAATAGTTATGTTTCAGTTTTGTGTTAGCCATTACTGAGATGTGCGTTAGCATTTGCATATCAGTGAAGTATTACGTAATTCATTTTGAAGTATCACTTTCTTGTCTTTGTAATCACATAACTGTATACAGACAGAATAGTTGTGTCTGTAATGCTGTAATGCATGGTAACATGTTCTTTGAGGCACATCGGTTCTGTCTGTAACAAGAAAATGTTTATAGTCGTCATACAGTGAAAGACATGCAGCATAAAGGCAAGATGTCTCAATGGAGGAGCTGTGGTGTGAGTCGTTTAACTCATACTTCTGTGATATAGTGTACAAGCTCAAACAAACAAAACAAAAAATGTATTTTCAAGAGGTATATGTAGAAGCTCTAATGTATTTGTTATCTAAATGGTATATATTTTTATAATGCAGCTTTAAAATTCAGATTTGATTTTGGTGCTTCAGATTACCATTTAAAGTATTTTCACTGTGTAGTATTTCACCTGTTTTCAAACAAATGTCCATCTCCATTTTGAAGTAGATGTTATTACATTGTATAGGCTGTGTTTTTGCAGAAGGATCCAACTATTTCTGTAAACTTTGACCAACAGATTGTATTTGGTGTAATTTTATAACTTTTGTCACAACATTTGTTCTGTGGTTAAGTAAGCAGACTTCTGCCTGTAACTGTGCAGTGTCACTTAGGTTTTGCAATTTACATTCATCTACCAAGATACATAACCCCACTGGAAAAATGACGGAACTATATGTATGTAAGTACAAAAGGCACTTTTTTAAATATATATTTGTAAGTTGAGCGTCACTGAACTTCACTTTATATTCACCGTGCATCTTTGTATAATTAATTATTTCTACTAACAAATGCACCAGGTCAAGTTTTTCACTGTTTTCTTTGTTATAAGAGTGCCCCCGTAGTGTATGTCATTATTAATCTCTATTTTCTGTTGTATCATGTTTTGTATACAGGACCACGAATTCTGCCAGTAATTAGCACATTGGAGATGAGTTCTATAAAGCTGCTTATTTAGTTCACATTTTTTCTTATATAGAAACTTTATTTCCTGGGTGATGCGGTACGTTGTAGCTGCCTTCTGTGTGTTGTGACTGCGTTGCGTGTTGCCGTTGACTTATGTTGATGTATCTCGGTGTTAGCTGCTCCGTTCTGCATAACTTATTGAACCATATTGCTGCATTGGTCTTATGTATCTTCTCCTTAAGACTTTGGAATTTATAGATTGTTTTTGCTTGTTGAGCGTCACGAACTTCACTTTAGGGGGCATTCTTATAATAAAGAAAACAGTGAAAAACTTGTCCTGGTGCATTTGTTGGTAGAAATAATCATATATTTGTAACTTATTTAACAGTTATTTCAGTAAGTCAGGTTATGTAATGTTGCGTGATGGTGAACAGTGAATTTTATTTGTTAAAAAAACTAAAGATAAATAAAAATGAGCTGCGAACTTACGATTATTTATGTTTACGTTTGGGCTGCTTGAAGGTGGAGAGGGCACTGTGAGGCCCAGTATCTGGCTCTCTGAACAGAGATATAACTTTAAAGATAAACTGAATAAACCATCTTAGTTTGCCTGTTAAGTTACCGTAGAGTGCCTGATAAAAGATTGATGTGAACTTTGATCAAACGGTTGTCCATGTGGTGGTGAAGTTTGTTACAGGGATGAGCAAGAGTTTGGACCAAAATGCTGTTCATATATCTCCCTTTGAAACAGACAATGTGTCCTTTGCTGCAGGAACACGTCTTTAACAACCTATGTAATACTTGTATTGTTGAAAATTAATTTAATTCAGAAATTTCAAGAGCTCTGCTTTTGTGATCTTTCCCAGTCCTGCCATTCAGCAGTTTAAAGCTTCAGGTTTATAAAGAAGAAAGAAAGATTCAGTTAGACAGAACTTTAGTTTACATTGTATGTATATGATGTCCAGACTACGTGTTTTGGCCAATTAATTGGCCATCTTTTGGTGTTACAAGAATCTTTGCCATAACAGTCGTTACTATTGTGGATGTGTTTTTAAGACCGAGATCTCTGTCTCTTACACATTAACAAAGATACAGTTGATTATGGCACTTCTTTATGAATCAGACCTGAAGGTGGCAAGTTAATTTGCCGAAACCTAGTCTGAATGTCACACATGTATAGTGTAAAATAACGTTTTGTCTAACCGAATCTTTCTTTTTATTTTGATCAGCCTGTCAGGAAGCATTCCATCAAAATTCAAGTTTTTAATGCTTATTGATATTTTAATTTGTAATTAATTATTATATCCTTCTGCAAAAAGCATGTTTGGATTGTCCAGTAGTAAACAAGTTCCAGATACTGCAAGTGTTTTAATATATACCACAATCCCACCCGCAGGTTGTGAACAAAGAGGGTATGAAAACCTTCTGTTTTGTTTTCATGTTACTGTAGTTTTAAGCATTTTAACAATATGAACTGTTGGGTTTTAATGGCATATGTTGCAGAAGAATTTCTAAATTAGAATATGACCCAGGAAACATATTGACTTAACACTAGTTGCCTCAGTATAAAGGCAGTCTAAAGCAAGAAATTGAATTGACATACATGTGATTCGTGCATTCAAGCAAACCATTGTTATATTACCTGTGTTGAAACATGCATTTTTTTTATTATTTGGCACATGAAACGAAGTGTAATTCTATCAGTCTTAACTGAAGCCTAAAATTCATCAAAATATTTAACAATTTACTTACCTCACAGAAAACACTGTCACCCATAAAAAGAACAGTCTGTTGCTGAAGAGTCATGTTCTTTGCTATATGACACTGTGTCATTGGGTGTGTAGTTAGTTCCCGGCTTTTCAAAGGAGCGCAGTGCCTTTATCTTCAGGGCCAAGCATACTATCTACTCTTCTTGGAGTGCTGGACTTTGAAGATGAAGGCACTATGCTGCTTTAAAATATTAGGAACTGCATGCACAAGAATACCGCTTCCTGTACCAAAAGACTTGAGTCTTCAGCAGCATTGCTGCGAAAAGTTCAGGTCTCGCACTCTGTGTATCTCTTTTAGGGACATAATCACTCTGTATCATGTGAGAATCATAACCAAACAAATGTTAACTTTGGGTAAGGTGTAAATTTCTTAAATATTAAAGGAAGTGGCACATGTAATTACACTGTGCTTTAAAGGTTTAATTGTCCAGAAGTTGAAAATAAACCAAAGACTCCTGTTGCTAACTTAAACAATATGGCTGCCTTATGTTCTGATGAGCACCTTTGGTATAAGTAACATTTGATTGCTATTAATATATAGCTGGTTTTGTCCATCATCTAGTGTTGCAAAAATAATGCAAAGTTTTCTGCAAACTGGATATGTTTCCCTTCCTAAGCCTGATACGGAATAGCTCATTCTGTCATACTCACCTTTTTACGTGAGGATAAAAGCAGATAAGTTTCTGACACGTGTTTTGTTTTGAATGCTAGGTGATTTTAAGTGTAATTTACCATCATAGAGCCGTTTATACTTGACTCAGAATATGTACTTTGTAGTCCAATTGTGTTTACCTACCTAAAAATATATCTGTTTTGATTGCTTCTGGGAATTATTCTATTTTGATTGTTAGCTCAAGGCTCAGGTTTGTGAATGTAGCATTCACAGTAATGTGATGTTATCTTCATTAGTGAGATACATATATTTATATTAAGATATACATTTTGGGGAATGTTGCAGTGGTACTGGGAAGCAGAACTAAGAACTCTTGTAATTCTAGCACTTTCAATGTAAGAACTTTTTACTGGATTTCATAATGTCTGATGTTTACAGATTGAGAGATAAGTGATGATGAAATGTGACTTCTGTTCATACTATTTCATAACAGGAAAAACTGTGGAATGGAATTTGTTGAAATTTAACATAAGCTGATAAGGTTTTATGAAACAGTTTTCAGGGTTTGATGCCTTCCAGTACAGGTGTGCCCCAGTTTTCACTTACCAAAAATTCTATATGAATGCAACATGATATGATATTTTATTTTGGTTCTTTTTTGTGAAGGGTAAAGAAATTACATTTGTCTAAAACGAAAGTAGAAATGGAATTTGTAAATGGCTGGATCAATGAATGGTATTGAAGTTCAGCAAATTACATATTTTACAACAAAGATTAAAGGCAGTGAGACAAAAGGAATAACAAACAAGTAGCAAAACTATTGAGTTACAAGCTACTCTTGAGAAAACAGACAGTTTCTTGGTAATTTTGCAGATTATTTTGAACTTGGAGAGTGGAAGGAGCTGCTCAAGATGTAAACTGGCACAGACAATGGTGCCCACTGCTGCCATGCTTCTGACACACTCGAGTCTCTGTCGATGTGGGTGACAAGTAAAATTAAATTCCTAATGAGATGGTTCAGCTGAGTTTAGTGTTATGTTGTATGATTGCTATTTATCATCTCAGAAAATGGAACAAATGTCCTCCTCAGTGTTTCAGGTTATGAAAGGTTAATGTTAAGAAAAATGTTTCACATATACATGTCCGTAATTGGCCAAAGTGTGTGCTGTATTATTTGTTGGGAAGTTTCAATGCTGATTTGTTAAGTGAGTTGTTTAACTTGTTGTTTTAATGCTTTGATTTCTGCAGGAACCAAACTTCGTTTTGGCAATTAGTATCAATATCATTGTCAGTGTAAACCTTGTTTCAGGATTCTGTATTTTAACTCCCTGAAAAGGACATCCAATTCTGGCTTTTAGTGATGTGTGTTTCTTTCCTTTGTCAATAAATGGTGTCCCGTGAAATATTAAGACTTGTGTTGTTGTGCAAGTGTTGTATGAATTGAAATTATGTTGCGTCTTTATGTATTGTCAGTTTTGTTATAGTAGTTAGGTTAGTGTATGTAAATGAGAAACAGTTGTGTTTAATGCACATGATACTACATATATATAAATATATATTTAAATAGTAAATTGTTTTACAATATTACAGAATATCTTTTTCTTTGCCTTTCCTGTTCTTAACAGATATAAATTGGAATACCCATAGAAAATGGAGAATCATATGGAGAGAGGCCGAAACACAAAAGGAACGGTAACATTAAGATGGGTCTCAGGAAAATTGGTAGTGGAAATGTGATTTGTCTTGGAATTGGATACAAATGTGGCACATGTATGATGTTCTGCAACAAGAAGTGATTGCTTGAACAGCTGAATGATTATTAAATTAAGTTATAAACCAACCGATGCACACTAAAACCACTTTTTAAGTAGCTTTATTATAAAATTGTTAAAATTGTACCCCTACCGTGTTTCGATCCTAGGATCATCGTCAGGGGGGGTTTATTGCTAAAAGCTACAGTCACTTCAACACATGATTTAAAATATTGTTGAATGTGTTGAAGTGACTGTAGCTTTTAGCAATAAACCCCCTGACGATGATCCTAGGATCAAAACACGTGTAGGGGTACAATTTTAACAATTTTATAATAAAGATACTTAAAAAGTGGTTTTAGTGTGCATCGGTTGGTTTATAACTTAATTTAATATGACGAAGATGCACGGTGTAAACAATGTGAAAAGCTGAATGATTGTTAATTATGCAGGCAGAATGCTGTACATTAGCAGTGAACATTCAGAACACAGATCCCTGTTACAAGAACCTGTGCAAAGACAAAATATACAGTAGTGCCTGGTAATATCCAGTACTGTCTGGCAGTGCATGTAGTAATGTATGCTGGTGTATGGTAATATCTGATAATGTGTGGTAATGTCTGGTAATGTACACCAATATTTATGGATGGTAATACACGGTAATGTATGGCAATGTCTGGTAATGTGTAGCAATTTCTGGTCTGGGTGTGAACTGAATTTTTTTTGTAATATCTGTATGGGTTTCAGGTTTTGAAGGGGCTGTGCTGTGACTCAGATGGTTAGATGCTAGCCTCTCACTGCGAAGGACCAGCTTTGATCCTAGGTGAGATTTGTGGTAGACAAAGTGGCACTGGGACAGGTTTTTCTCCTAGTACTTCAGTTTTGCCCTGCCATTATCATTCCACAAATACTCCATATTTATTTTCATCTTAACACTACTATTATGGAAGCCAAGCCTGGACAACCATCAAACAAAGCAAGTTCTTTTGGATATTGGGAAACACTGGACGGAAAAGTGCTTCCACATTTGGGTGTCATAAAGTTAAATGTGTCAGTCACCAGCTGTGATCAACAAATAACCAAGAAGAATGAAATTTCCTGAGATGTGACGCCGTGTTGTCTGGTACATATTTGATGTCTGCAAAGGAGATTAGTGGTTTCGTCTTCAGAGTCGCGCAGTGTTGGACTGCTTGAAGTGTTGGTAACTATTCTTCAGTATTCACAGGAGACTAAATCTTCATCAGCAATGCTGTGAGATTCTGAAATCTCACAAGAGGGTAAATATTTTTAAGATTTCACCAAAAGAAGTAATTGACACTGATATGGATATTTTTATCTTGCCACAGACATACATATGAAAGCAGTTACTGTATTGTTTAACATGAATTGTGGCCCAAAATGACCTGTTTGTTTATGTATTTATGATTTATTTAATGTTAGGGTTAGCTCAGCCACTGTACTGGCTAGCTTACAGGCTGAAAGACTAGGAGATCTAGGGTCTATTCCTGGCACGGACTGTGGTTCCCAAAACTTTTGTGGGCAGCCCATTTTCGTATCCAGTGGGTACCAGGAACTCTTGGTAACGTGCCCTGGACGTGAAACTCTTCCTTACATCCTTCCTGCGGCTCCATGGTGAATGATTATGGTTCTGCCTATACCGTGTGTCTCTCTGATGTGGGATAACTTTATCTTTCATTTAACAATGTTGTGAGTAGCTAAGACTAAAGAGTGTTGGAAGGATGACTAGTGAATAATTAAGTGGATGGGATCTAGAAGGAAGTTGCCTTGGCCTGATTTGAGGTATTCTCATGGCATTTGCTGGGAGGTACCGAGGATAAACCGTTAGAAACCTCAATCTTGATATTCAGTCTGTGGCTTGAGAAGTGAGAATATGAAGCAGGAGTGACAGCCACTGACCCACGGTGCTTGGTGACCTGCATGTGTTGTTCCTGTTTCTGTTTGGTGAGTACAAATATGTGAGTAAATACAGCAATGTTGACTCTTGCAAACAAAGATTACACAGGAACTGTACCAGTGAACTTATGACCTACAAATTTATGATGTGGAAGAGGTCTGCTTTAGGTGTTGCCTTCTGGGTTTGAAAATTGACATTTTGGAGGAATATGCCGCCTCCATCTTCAGGGTTGAAGTAATTGGTTCCAAGTTCTTGGTGCAGAGATTAGGGTTGGGTGCAAGGAATATGGCCAATCAGAAACATGTAGAGGGGAGAGTGGATAAAGCCTGGTTCTGGCCTATAGGAAATGGTGAAATGGGAGAGTTGAGAAACTGAGATACAGAATGATGAAGAGGGAGATTTGAGAAACTGGGAAGCAGGACGGTGAAGTGGGAGAGTTGAGAAACTGGGAAGCAGGATGGTTAAGTGGGATAATTGAGAAACTGGGAAGCAGGATGGTGAAGTGGGAGAGTTGAGAAACTGGGAAGCAGGATGGTGAAGTGGGAGAGTTGAGAAACTGGGAAGCAGGATGGTGAAGAGAGAGATTTGAGAAACTGGAATACAGAATGGCCCTTTGAAAGGCTACAAGAATGAGAAATGTTAATTGGATGTAGAGAGGAAAATTACATATATACGGCTTCTTTCTGGGCTCCTTCAGATGGACAGTGGGAAGTAAGAAGTGGTGAGCCCTCTTTCTGAGGGCCAAAAGAGAATATTGCTTCAGCAAGACAGGAGTGCCCTGTCTTTCAAGACTCCCTGGATGGTACCTCCACCTTGTCGAAGGTACATTTAGCCAGGTTGAGGGAGCTTGCATGCCGTCGGCAGCCTAACTGCTGGTGGGGCCACCCATGCCCCTCACATTTTGGGAGGGAAGCTCCAGACAAAGAGATACCTTGGGCCTCCAGACCCTCCAGCAACGCTGTAGTGAGAACCTCAAATCTCTCATGCTTTATCCTCACATAATTATTTCTTTATGTGTTTCTGTTGTTTTTGTGGACAGTAGAAGAACTCTAGTTAGTGTGAACTGGTTTGCAGGTGGGATATGAACCGAGGACATCCTTCTCCCCTCCTAATATGTGTTACATTGGATTTGTTATTCTAACTTTTCTCAGTCTCGTTCAAGGAACTGTGTTTAAATTTAAAATGCCACAGCCTGCACACATAACACATGTTTCAGCATATTGAATGACAAATATTCTCTATTTGACCACATACCGTCTCTCTGTTCACATCTGCAAACATCCTTACTGCTACATAACTGTGTTTGGAAACCGAATTTGGAGCAGGGAGGTCAACTAGTATAGAATAAGGTCTAGTTGCGGTATAATCAGAAATGAAAGGAACTTTTATTTCAGCTGAAATAATTAATGGGACAAACAGCTGTAGAGTATATGAGACAGTGACGTGCGTTCTGCACAGTTGATCTGTTACAAGACTGGCTGATGCAATGTCGCGTTTGTTCTGGTTGTTGGTGCTGTGTTGTGCTGTCAGTGGGCGGCAGTTCCCTCTTGGTATAGTGAACACCATTTGGAATAAGACTGTGGACCAGCGTGACAAATGTAAGCTGTGGAGTTTTCAATTTTTGGATAAGTTCCACAAACATCTGTTCATGTATTAACATTTGTCATATCTTTATGCATGTGAAGGAACTACAAATGCTCAGTTGGTATAGTGACTAGACTGCAGGCTGGACTATCCGGGGTTCGAGTCCCAGCAAAGGCAAGAGATTTTATGTTCTCCAGACACGTCCAGACAGGCTCCGGGCCCCAACCAGTTTCCTATTCAATGGATACCAGGTTTCTTTCGGGACATAAAGCAGCTGGGGCATGAAGTTAACCATTCACCTCCACCTAGTGTTGAGGTTAAGAATGAATGGAGTTATACCTCTACTCCCCCGATATGCCTTCATGGCATGGACAGGGAAAAGTTTACCTTTTTTTCGTTTAATTTGGAATATCTATTTATTATTAATAACAATTCATAAAATTGCACTCCATTTCTTGATGTGTACTGCATTACTTATTGATGAAGGTTGTGATGCTTGTTTTTTCAAGTTAAAGAAGTTTTTGATCTGATCCAACATAAAAAAGTTCAGTGCACTGCAACCAATAACGAGCAGGGGACATGTGTTTCGAGGAAAGACTGCTCCGACCTCGGTGGCTTGGCATCTGGGAGTTGTGCTCGGAACTGGGGCATCTGCTGTGTCCGTATGTGTTAATTGTGTTATTTAGTGAGGCTGTTAATTGCTAAAATTGATTAATGAATGAATATGGAGCATTGGTGGAATGATACTCAGAGAGGAAAACTGAAGTACTTGG
Organism: Reticulitermes speratus; assembly: GCA_021186555.1. Taxonomy (NCBI): domain Eukaryota; kingdom Metazoa; phylum Arthropoda; class Insecta; order Blattodea; family Rhinotermitidae; genus Reticulitermes; species Reticulitermes speratus. The sequence goes on from JAJKFL010000008.1 coordinate 6,333,018, forward strand.
GCGGAATAAAACCTCTCCCAGTCCACTTTACTTGCCACATGTTCCACATGGATTGGCTGATGTGCATAGTACATGGCACTTAATGGTTTACCACAGACATGGCATGGTGACACGCATGCACGTGTGGTGTGTGTATGTGTGTATGACACAAAGAAAGTGATCTCAATGTTTAGATTTTTTCTTGAGTAGTTGATAGTTAACTTAATTTACTCTTACAAACATCCTTTATATGACCATTGCATTCAGTAACAAACTAATGTTAGTTAAGTAGTTTTTGATTTTTTAAACGTTTGTATTTGTATCTGTATTTATTTATTACATTCAAATAGATCCATGCAGGCTGATACACCCACTGGATGTAGAGTACGTGAAGTAAATACAAATTACTGTATTATATCATACAATTTTTAATATATAAATCAATTAAAAGATAATAATAATAATAGGCATTATATAAAATTATTTATATAAAATAGTACAATACCAAAACATTTCTTCAATCAGATACATTTTTTGATTCAAATAGACATTAAAACATCTAAAATAAATTTGAGTGTGCAAATACAAACAATTTTAACAATTAAAATATTTATAATATATTGAGTTTGTAAATACCAGTTTTAAACTATTACCTGTAAAATAATAAGGCCAAAATTAATGACATTTTAAGTCTTTGTGAATATTATGCTGTGTCACTGGACAAGTTGTTCCGGACATTTGAATGACTGTAGTGCCTTCATCTTCTTGGACTGCTCGACTCAGAAGATGAAGTCGCCACTATCTTCGGAAACATGTGGGGTTCTTTGCCTAATGACACAAACTGGCATCCGCAAATCTTCAGCAGGTGCGGTGGTAGGGTTGGTAGTAATTAACATTTAAGTTGATTCTTTTTAGTTATTTTGACCCTTGAAGATGGGACCATTTGTGTTGCGCATTGTCCCAGAAGAAAAAAACGCCATAACTTTAAATCTTAAAGATATTTATTTATTTATAACTCTTAAGGTTATTGGTTTATTTAATCTAAAAGTCTTAATATGGCTCACTATTATTTGCTATTATTGTACATAAGGTTAAACCTATTACTGATAATGCTGAAAGGATTGTAGTAAATGTAATGATTTTATTTTTGTGGACTTGTATATTCCAATTAGTTTGAATGTGCAAGGTGACAAAACTAGAGTAGCAAACAAATGGCTCAAAAATACTAACAAATCAAAATTTTATGTATATGGGTGTAACTTAAAATACTGCGATCTATTAGAGTAAGAAAACCAACACTCTCTATTATAAAAGTAACTATTAACAAAACACCAGTAAAAAGAAGAATATTTAAAAATATCTGGTATATAGAAATAGATACATTTTAAATATAATGCACTTATCTGCCAAAATAGTAAATTTAACAATTAAAATAACAAAATAAAACAATAAAATTATTTTAAACACTTGATTTACACACACAACCACACCCCTCACACTCACCACTCATACTATTAGAGACAGAACCCAACCTGGCTCTTGCCAGTCTGAGCTCTGATCTCGGGTCTGTATCTGTGTGTTTGTGTATTTGTGTAAGGATATTGCAGCTTCCCAATGTGTTTGCAGTTCACAGAACATGTGGTACGTCCACAAAAGTCAGTGGCACTTATTTCACCAACCCAGGCCACCCTGGAAACATTAAAGAAAGGCTTCTAGACTGCTCCATTACTGTGTCCAAGACAAATCCTAACATTTGCCAGGTGAGAAATTGAAATGTTCCTTACAAAGTGATACTTCTACGTAATATTGTGCTTGGATGGGATGGGCAGGGGCATGCATAGAAGATATCAGGAATGTTGAACAAGCTAACAAGAATGGAAACACAAGGAAGGATAATATTAAAATGGATCTTAGCGAAGTATGTTGTGGAGGTGTGGACTGCATTCATTTGGTTAAAGACAGGGAACAGAGGCAGATTTTTGTGAACATAATAGTGAACTTTTGAGTTTCATAAAAAATGGGAAATTTTTGAGTTGCTCAGCAATGGTTACCACTTCAAGAAAGACTTTCTTCTGTGGAGTTATTTTCAAAGCGGCCTTATACTCTACTCATTAATTTACTGGGCTTTTTCTGTTGTGTAATGTATTGAAATTAATGCACTAAATACAACTCTACACTGTGGGGGCAGTATTGGCCCCCATCTCCTGGCTTCCTTCTAAAACATAATATCATCACATAATTATAAACACTGTTCTATTATACGACCTAAAGTCAAAACAATAACAAATCACGTTGCAAAACAGTTTGGAACTATGTCACGTTGCAAAGACAGTTTGGAACTATGTCACATTGCAAAGACAGTTTGGAACTATGTCACATTGCAAAGACAGTTTGGAACTATGTTACATTGCAAAAACAGTTTGGAACTATGTCACATTGCAAAGACAGTTTGGAACTATGTTACATTGCAAAGACAGTTTGGAACTATGTCACATTGCAGAGACAGTTTGGAACTATGCCACGTTGCAAAGACAGTTTGGAAGTATATCTGTGCACATCTCACTACACATTTGATGCTTGGTCTGCATCGTGGGTCACAGTGAATCTTCTTTCACTAAGCTGGCTGCTAGAATCTGGCACCTTACGCAAAGCATATACTCACCCTCCAGCTCCCATAATGGCAGATCTTGGCTGAAGGTTTTTGCACCTATTTTCTTGTTAATGTTTTTAAACACATTTTAATTTGTTTAATTTGATGCTTTCATAGTTCTGAGTTCCACACGCTACTTAACTTGGTGCCTTGGGTGGCCACCTGAGTAGGTGCCACCCCACACTAAACAATAGATACAGTCCAGAAATCAATTCTGCGGTTGGTTTTATCTGCGATAATAAGTTTATAAATTACAAAGAATGAATATGAAATGTGCATGCCAACTGGACCACATTTTTGTGTTTCTGTTAACTGCAAAGTGCACAATTTTAACACGTATTTTCTATCAACAGTTACGCCTGGACTTTCTTGATTTCACTCTTACTCAACCGGATCGTAAAGGAGAATGTGTTTCAGACATTTTTAAAGTAACAGGTGGTTCTTATGTACCTCCTCTCTGTGGTGAGAACGCTGAACAGCATGGTAAGTCTGTGTACCAAACAGAATACAAACACTTGTGAATCTTCTTGTTAAATGTGAGCATTCTAAACTTCTTGATCCTTTTGAGTTTTTTATATATATCCTTTCCTTTCTTTTTGTATGTTAGATATTAATGCATCTTGCATGGATGTGTAGTTCATTGTAACATTACGTTTACAGCATTCAGCGAGTTTTCAGTACCAATTGCTTTGCAATTTATTGGTATCTTATGTGTCCTTTTGGCTTTCAGTCTGTGCATGTGGTAGGTCCTTTTATTTCTGCATTTTGTCGCTTTGTTTTTATTATCACAGACCATTAATTTTGCAGCAATTCAAATGGTTCTGACAATGGTGCATTACATTTGAATTACTCAGGTTCTGGATTTTATCCATTGACTGGTGTTCTAAAAACAACGTTTCTGAAACTGAGCCTGCTTTTCGAGTCTCAGGTGGAAGGATGGGGAGACACATCTCAGTTGGGTCTGAGAGAAAGTGCTATTTCCTGTCTCTGGTCAAGAGAGTAGATGCCTTTCCACCTTTCCACCTATGGATGGAATGGAAATGGCTCCAGGTTCTGAAGCATTATGTTGCTTATGGTACACTAAATGATGGGCTAAGTACAGAAACTGAGTAATCCTGTGGTGTTAATTTTTCTGTAATGCTATTGTTTATTTTCTGATTGTTTTTGCCATATTGTGCATTGCTTATAGATTATACGTATAATATCTTCTGCCTTCTTTGTCAGACCTTCATTTCTATGCTGTAGTCAGGTAGGCAGCAGTCCTGCTTTGCATTTGGAGGATCCAGGTTCAAATCTGAGCCTGGAGACTAATTATACTCTAAGTTTTTTTGCAATTTTCAGGACTTAAAGACAATGCTGGGATAGAATCTGAAATTAGGCAATGATTGCTTCTTCCACATCCTTTCTGATTTGTTACATAATAGTAATAATAATAATATTATTATATGTAATATACATATAATAACAATAATTCAATTCAAGGGTATTTATTAACGTGCAGACTTAACAGCACAAGTGCCAATTACAAAGCCAGCACAAAAGCACAAATAAAATACAAAACAGTACAAATACACAAGACAAAACACTAAAGAAACAAAACAAAACAAATATGTAGTAAAACAATATAAAACAAGTACTGGGGCAGAAATCCTATACCTGACAGAACATAGATGACTTGATTTAAAAATGTCGCAGTGACCGAACTACACCGTCCAGTTCAAGATTTACATTAATAACAAGTCATTAATCCAAACAGACCTACCATTCAATATACAAGTATCCTACTGATGGCATTAGCCACCAAAGCGCATCTAGTGGAAGGGCAGTTGCGACAGTTTAAGTTAACATGAAACAGTTTAAAGTCTCTGAAATTTCGATTTGGCACATGAAGGCCGACAGTTTCCAAAATGGTAGGGCAAAATATTGAACCATTGTAAACATTAAGTAAAAAATGGCGTCTAAGTGGCACCTACGATCACTTAAAGTATGAAATTTCAAGTAATTTAAAACATTAGCATAACTGTACGGCAAGTGACTGGAAAAACGACGATGACAAAGAAACACAAACTTCCGCTAGATGCACTCAAGCTTACTGGCATCAGTAGAAGTAATGGAATTCCATGCAACAGAGGCATATTCTAATTTAGGCCTAACTAATGTGCAATGTAGCATCAAGAGGCTCTTCAGAGAGGAAAAGGAAAAATTTAATAATAATAATAAATAATAATAATATATGTAGGACAAGAAATCCAAGCAGTAGGACTGTGGACTAACAGGATTTTGCTTGGGATTGCTTGTTAATTTAAAGATCACAATAAAGACTATGTAAATCAATGTATTTGCACTGTTTTTGTACCAGAACATCTAGCATTTTTAGTTAAGTTAAGTTTTAACTGTGGAAAAACTTTTTGCACCACAGCCTTCAGTTGTTATGGGTGACAACGCATACAGAAGAAAAGCCTCACAGGATAAAAGTTAACATTGTTTGTTACAGTGTACGTGGACTTCCTGTCAGACATACACCAATAAAAGCAAGCATCCGAACCAGCCAAACATTAGAACCTCGCAGGTGGAATATTAAAATCACGCAAATAGAGTGCAACAGTCCTCAACGAGGTTGGTGCTTTGAAAAGGAGTAGAAGTGTGTGACTACTGTTACGTGGGACATTTGGTTTTTCATTACACCAAAAGTGTCAGCACTCATACTAGAGCACCACATTCTGTTTCCCTTAATGCTCGTCTTAATTTAAATTGTTTATAGGTCTAATAATTTCTTAATTGTTCAAGCCTGTGTACGTGTTTTGATTCATCATGAAACATGTGTTTGCTTAAGATACATTTCTTCAAAGACGTGACAGTATGTTGCTGGGCCAATAGTTCCCAATATTTTAAATGGATTATAGTGCCTTTATCTTTTGTGTCAATCAGGTCTTCCTGGACTGCTTGACTATGAAAATGAAGGCACTATAATCCTTCCAAATGCTGGGAACTACATGCCCAGTGTCACATCCCAGAACATTTGTAAATTCAGCATTACCACTGTGACAACCCGAAATCTCGCATGTGTTTGCTTGTTTGCAGCTCCACCGAATGTTCTGATGTACTTCACAGACGTGGAAGGCAACGTGAAGAGCTTTAACTATGACCCTTCTCCTCGGGTTGGTAAGTGGCATGTGCAGATAATGTAGAGCAAAACTGGTGCATGTGAGAGTAACAGAGAACAGTACTGTGCCATACCAAGTGTGTAATAAAAGTCATGAAGAGCAGTACTGTGCCATATTATGTGTGTACAAGTAATGTAGAGTAGTACTGTGCCATATTATGTGTGCACAAGTAATGTAGAGCATTACTGTACCATATTATGTGTTGACAAGTAATGTAGATCATTACTGTGCCATATTATGTGTGTACAAGTAATGTAGAGTAGTACTGTGCCATATTATGTGTGCACAAGTAATGTAGAGCATTACTGTACCATATAATGTGTTGACAAGTAATGTAGATCATTACTGTGCCATATTATGTGTGCACAAGTAATGTAGAACAGTACTATGCCATATTATGCATGCACAAATAATGTAGATCAGTACTGTGCCATATTATGTGTGCACAAGTAATGTAGAGCATTACTGTGCCATATTATGTGTGCACAAGTAATGTAGAGCATTACTGTGCCATAAAATGTGAGCACAAGTAATGTAGATCAGTACTGTGGCATGCTCTGCATGTACAAGTTATGTAGAGCATTACTGTGCCATATTATGTGTGCACAAGTAATGTAGAGCATTACTGTGCCATATTATGTGTGCACAAGTAATGTAGAACAGTACTATGCCATATTATGTGTGCACAAGTAATGTAGAACAGTACTATGCCATATTATGCGTGCACAAGTAATGTAGAGCATTACTGTGCCATATTATGTGTGCACAAGTAATGTAGAGCATTACTGTGGCATGCTCTGCATGTACAAGTAATGTAGAGCATTACTGTGCCATATTATGTGTGCACAAGTAATGTAGAGCATTACTGTGCCATATTATGTGTTCACAAGTAATGTAGATCAGTACTGTGGCATGCTCTGCATGTACAAGTAATGTAGAGCATTACTGTGCCATATTATGTGTGCACAAGTAATGTAGAGCATTACTGTGCCATATTATGTGTGCACAAGTAATGTAGAGCATTACTGTGGCATGCTCTGCATGTACAAGTAATGTAGAGCATTACTGTGCCATATTATGTGTGTACAAGTAATGTAGAGCATTACTGTGCCATATTATGTGTGCACAAGTAATGTAGATCAGTACTGTGGCATGCTCTGCATGTACAAGTAATGTAGAACATTACTGTGCCATATTATGTGTGCACAAGTAATGTAGATCAGTACTGTGGCATGCTCTGCATGTACAAGTAGTGTAGAGCATTACTGTGCCATATTATGTGTGTACAAGTAATGTAGAGCATTACTGTGCCATATTATGTGTGCACAAGTAATGTATATCAGTACTTTTGCATGCTCTGCATGTATAAGTAATGTAGAGCAGTACTGTGCCATACTGTGTATATAAAAGTAATGTAGAGCAGTACTGTGCCATATTGTGCATGTTCATGTAGTTTAGAGCAGTACTGTACCATTCTGTGCGTGTGCAAAAAATTGTTTTTGCTTCATTCAGAGGCTGATGTCTGGGAGTAGGAGGATTTTAAATCTCCCAGTACTATGGGATGGGCAGATGGGTTGTAGGTGGGTGAGGGGGGTGGTAGTTCAGTGCTCAGGACTGACTGACTGACTACCTTACTGACTGACTGACTGACTGACCGACTAACAAACTATTAACTAAGATGAGACCTTCGCTCTTCTGTGATTTTACGCAGTGTAGATTAGTAGTTTGTTACCGACGTTTCAGGACAACCTGTTGGTCCCATCTTGAAGGCTCAAGATAATGAGAAATATGTATACATATACAAGATTTTAGTTGAAAAAGCTGAAGAAAAGTCTTGGCTTCCATTACTAAGACCATTTGATTAATGCTCTTTAGAGAAGTAATTACTATTTATTCTGACAATCATTTGAAACATAAATACACTGTTTACACATTATGTATATATTTGTAATATTAAAGCAAGTTGTACATATAGTAACCGCTGTGATTTAGGGTGTCAAAGAAATAGGGTATGATCATGTAGACTGGATTGATCTGGCTCAGGTTGGGGAGCAGTGGCAGACTCATGTCAAATGGTAATGAACGTTTGAGTTTTGTAGACGGCAGGTAATTTCTTGACCAGCTGAACAACTTTTCGATTCACCTCCATGGACTCAACCTTCATCATCCTACGAGACCATATGCTGGTCTCCAAAATGCGCCAGTAAATGGCATAGCATGCCATTTACTGGTATTTGTATGCTTGCTTGGAAGCATTTAAAATGTCCATGCTATGCCAGAAAAACTTGGGCTGTCAGGGGATACAGTTGGCATTTAAATCCATCGTTTAAAGGTTAATTGCGTTGTTAAAGAAGTCTTCTTAAAAATGTAATTTGTTGCCATAATTACTGTAAATAAGTACTTGAGACTGCTAAGTGTCCGCATCCACATGCTTTACTGTCTGTGCAGATCCACTGGCCACTCGGCAGCTTTTCAAACTAAACTACGTGGTGGGCGTTCAGCTGGCGCCTGGTCACTGTAGCATAGAGTGGAAGCAAGATTCATCAGACGATAAATACTCCTTCACTGTGTCAGGCGATACAGAGTCACAATATAATCTCCTTGGTAAGTACAGTGCACAGGCATTCACTAATCGTGACTATCTCTTGGTTACTACAGAATTTATTCTGTATTGAAAACTGCTTTAAACAGATCAGATTTGAAGTTTTTGCAGCAGTGATACTGAAGATTCGAGTCTTCTGGGATTCGACGCTGTGTCATTGTGCAAGTAGTTTTTCCAACATTTGGAAGAATGGTAGCGTCTTCATCTTCGGGTTCCTCTTGGACTGCCCGATTCTGAAGATGAAAGTAATACAAACGTGATCCTTGAAGACAACGGTAACCACTCACCCAGCAACACAATGTCACATTGCATAAGACTTGAATCTTCTTGGCAGCTCAAGTTATTTGAGGTTATCGTGTTTGTAACTGTGAAAAATACTGTCATCTGAGCTCTGACACCGTGCGGTCTGGTAGGAATTAACCAACTTTCTGATCTTCTACCCTAAACATGGATGCAGCATGGTCCTGCAAAATGTTGATAGATTTCTAACAGACTTAACGATTCACTGTTAAAAGACCAACAAAATGCACTTCACTTCTACTTTTATTGTGTGTTAATCGACCCCGATTAATACATAATAAATGTGAAAGTGAAGTGCGTTTTGTTGGTTTTTTAACAGTGAATTGTGAAAAATGCACGGTGAGACTAATATAAAAAAAAGGCTTAATGATGCTTTATCCCAAATGTTTCTATTCTTCTTTGTTCATATGGCAACCTAATTGGGCCATTTTGAATATTGTGTTTTTGACATGTTCAAGGCAAGGAGTTGTAATTGGCGCTATTAGCTTCAACATATGCGTCTGCCTGCTCTGTCTGTCTATCCATCTGCATGTAATAACTAATAAAAGTCCACTGAATGGATTTCATGAAATTTGATACTGGGACAAATTCCAGTTATCTGATAACAATAATGGAACCTTTATGTACAGATCTATGTGTTTTTCTGTGCACATGTCAAGCGTAAGCCACTGTCAGCGGCCGTGCCATGTTGACTACTCCGGCTTCAATTAGATCACCGCAGTTAAGCAGCCTTGGGTGTGGTTAGTATTTAGATGGGTGACAGTTTGGGAATACCAAATGCTGTTGGCATTTAAAGCAGAGAGTTGCAAAAAAGATTGAATATGGTCGCAGCATTGCCCACTGTAAAGCACATTATTATTATTATTATTATTATTATTATTATTATTATTATTATTATCATCATCATCTCATCATCATCATCATCGTCGTCGTCATCATCATCATCATCATCTCACTAAATATTTACCAGAGAGCATAAAGTTTCGAACACTACCTAGGGTTTCCATAATACTTTTAAGGGAAACCGGGAAGTTTTCAGAAATCTGCACTAAAATCCTGCGACATTTGGGGAAAAAAGGGGACACATTTTAAAAATCAGATTTTCCACAGACGAGCTGCCACTCATATATACACAAGTGCTTTTAAGACCGCTACATAAGACCCTTTTGCAAATGTGCATTCATTATATTTTGTTCAACACCCATTGGATTCAAAAATAAATTTGTGCTTTTGAAAAGCAATATTAAATGGTATTAGGAAGGCAGACTGTGTAGCACACACAATCAGTGGCACGTTGTGTGTGGAAGATTCACAAAATTTGCTGTTTATCACCACTTACGTGCTGCAATTTCACAACATTGCCATCATTACCAAGGAAATGCCTGATCAATTTCCCTCAGCACACACACGAAACTAAAGGTAACGAACACTGAACTCATAAACCACTGGTGTACAATATGGACAAATTGCATTAATGCAATGAAGTGAATGAGAAATCTACCAGATCAAAAAGTGGGACATTTGGGCATCCTGAAAAAAGTTCTTGGGACACTGGGACATTTCTTTTAAAAGCAGGACAGTCCCGGGAAAAGCAGGATGAATGGGAACTCTAACACGATAGCTGTAGAGTGAAATGAAACACAGAAGATTGAAGTCATCTGATGATTTGAATCCTCATCCACATGACTGTGATAACCCTCAAATCTCGCAGGTAAAAGGCATATTTTATGTGTAATGCACTCTTTCCACAAGTCTTAATTTTTAATTTGCGGAAGGAAGTAATGTGGATATCTAAAGCCAGCAAATGTGAAATGGAAGGACATGTACCCCAAGTGGGTACATGTGGCCTCATAAGGGGGGATAATTTCAAACGCAGATTGAAGTGTCATAAGATAATGTCGTGGCATTCTGTTCTGCAAGTGTTTCTGCTTATGGAATAAGTGAATTGTGTTTAACATGAAAGCTGTTTGTATTTTCTTGTGTTCTATGTACAATAATACATACAGATAAAAATTAAGCTCAACTGGAAAGGGGTTTGAAGTTTTACTCCAAGGTGAAGGGTTATGTTGACTGGAGGGGGTTCAGGATCCGTGTTTTATACTGCTCTGCATCGACCATGTTGAAATTGGCATGTCCTCAAAGGTTTCTTTCTTTTTTTTTTCTTTGCAGGAAATGATGTGGTAGCTGAACAAGGCGATTCTTGCACCAGTAACTTTGTTATAATACCAAATTCAGATGTGGGCAAGGACAGGTTTTGTGGCAATGCATTTGCTACAATAAAAAGTGAGTTTAAAGTATTTGAGAGGGTTATAAGTAAGTTGTATAGAGCAGGCTGATGCCCATGAAATGTATTTGTTAAATTGTTACTAATGTTTAACATTGACAGCCCACATACAGACCTGTCATGGGTTTCTTATGAACCATGGACCTGTCTGAACATTCTTGCAGTAGCTAATTCTTTTATGGCAGTAGTCACTTATCTCTGTGCATAAAACACGTGGCATAGTTACGGTGTTTGTTTGTTAATGGGTCTTCGTTTATTTTCAGCCTTTACTAAGCCATTCACTTTGACTGTGGTAACAGACAACCAGGAACTACTAGATATGGGAAACAGAGGCTTTAGTCTGATGTATCATCAACTAATATGTTAAATGTCGACAGTCTGGTGTGACACAGATTGTAAGTTTCCGACTGGCTTGCTGAGCTGTTTCAAGGAAAATCCAATCAAAGATGTGGAGTTTAATATGAGTTTTATAACATATAAATTATCTTTGAAGATATCTTGTATAATTGTGCAGGTTTATGACCAGTGATTGTCTTCATATTGTGGACTTCTGGGTTGTGTTACTATGTAACCTGGAAGGTGGATGCAAAAATTTTGTGGGAACTTGCTGCCTTCATCTTCAGGGTCCACTCTGAAGTGGTGGTGTGTTCCTGCAGGACTACACAGTGTCACAACCATGCAAACCACAGTTGGAAATTATTTACTGTTGATAGATATTTTCCTATTGGATGATACAGACACATCGATGACCAGAGCTGTCTGTCTGTCTGTTTGGTAATACAAAATGTTTTGCCAAGTACATGTATCAAAAAAGATTCAAGATTTGTGGGATGCAACACTGTGTCTTTGGGCGAGTAGTTCCCGATGTGTTGAGGGATTTGTGGTGTCTTCACCTTCACGGTCAAGTAGTCCAAGAAGAATGTTTTTTTGTACTGCTTGGCCCTGAAGACAAAGGCACTGTGATCATTCAAACAACTCAGAAAAACAGGAACGATGACACGCTTCACATTTCGCAGAACTTTAATCTTCAACGGCACTGCTGTGAGAATCTCAAGTATTGCATGCGCAGGTGTCGACTTTACTTCTTAAATTCATGTAAATTTTGCTGCAGTACCATTTCATATGATGTTTGTTTTTTTTTTAAAAAAAAAGCAGGAATATAAATGTAACAAACTTTCAAGTAAGCATGCTCCGTTTATAACATTATTTCTATCAGGGGGAAAAAAAAACTTTTAACTGTGTAATTTTGATTTATATGGCCACACTGGGGAGTGCAACTGTCATTCAATTTGCAAGGAGTGCTGGTGCTTTTAGTGATTACCAGCATTGAGGAGCAGAGATCAAGTGACTGGATGCACTTTGGTATAAAGACAATGTGGCCTGTCTGTGAATTGGGTTCTGTTGAAACAGTCTTATATTTATTTCCAATGTGGATGTTTGTTATAATCATAATTTATTCATTCGCTCCAAAGTGTCAGATTGCAAATCAAAGTGTCTGTCGCAACTTAAATTACATAAGCTGAGTACGAATGTTTGTGACAATAATGTATCATTAAACTGATGCATGTGTTGAACAATATCTGCTGTGTATTTTGTTTATCATAACACAGTGCTTTGCCTCCATCATCAAATAGTAATAGAAGGACCATTCAGCTTAGACCATTAGATGGAGCTAACCCAGTTGTCTCAAGCACGTAGCCCACAAGCCGCATGCAGCCCATCAGTTTATTTTATGCAGCCCTGTCACTAATATTATTCTAATTATAGAATTTTGCTCCATTCAGTGTCAAAAATTTTTTAAATTTAAACAATTAAAATTATTTTTTATCATGGCCTTCATAGGGTCAAAAAAGTTTGCTGTTCCGGGATGCAGCATGTTAATAGGGACATGACAATGAAGTAAAGTTTAATATTGGACAGTTATAATGTATTTCAGTTTTGCTATTAAAAGTATGGGACGTTCTTAATGGTGTGTTTAAGTTTAAACAAAATATTTAATCTGCTTACTGTTTAGAATGATGTTTGGTGTACTCGAATTTTTAAAATTACTCATTTGGCCCGTGTATAGTTTCAGTGTGAGACCCCTGAGTTAACGTCTGTCTGAGTTTTGGAGACAGAATCAGTTTCTGGGCAATTTCCACAATATATATCAGTTTAGTACATGTTTGCTACATCACACACATAACCAGTACAGGGCACAGAAGATACTGAGAGAGTAAGCAGTTGGAGTCTTAAGACTTAGATAATAATTTGCTAAAACATGTGTTTTAATTTCTTGATGCTGATGAAGGATAGTGATGGGTTTGTTTGTCAGTGTCGTGTTCAGACGAAAGCAGTGACATCAGGCATAGTTTACAACTGTATAGTCTTTATCGTCCTAAGTCAGCGGTTGCCAACCGGTGGTCCGCGAGAAACTTTTGGTGGTCCGCGGAGAAATTTGGACATTATTTGCAATTTTTATGTTTATTATACTGTTTCATTATATTCATATTATATATCATATATATATATTCATATATATTCCTATTAATAAAATGGAACTTTTATGATAATTATTTTATACATGTTTGTACCTTCTTAAAAAAAATTCATGTTAGTGGTCCGCGGGATTCAAAATTGTGAGTTTAGTGGTCCGTGAAGTCCGAATGGTTGGCGACCGCTGTCCTAAGTGACCATATGCCGGTCTCTGTGTGGGGGCATTTTGGAAATTTAGATGTCTCACGTGAAGGCAGAAATACTCCAGCCATGAAGAGATAAACTTGAGATTAAAACTCATGGGTGAAAGGTTATGTATGTTGTGAGATTGGACTTTTTCACAACACTGATGATATTAACATTACTGTGATTTGTGACGTCACAACACACTGTGTGGTAAAAATATAGAAGTGTTTCAGAAGAGTGTACTGCCTCCACTTTGGCCCTGAAGATGAGGAAACTTGTTTACCTGCAGTGCTGCTACCTATTTAAACCATACAAATTCAGTTTCTAAAAGATTGTAATTAATATGTGATGGTGGATCAGATAGTTAGTTACCAGTGTTAGCTTTTACATCCACCAATAGGAACACAAGTCCATAGTTACATAGAAGCAGACTTGCAACTTTCAGAAAAGGCATGTAGTAGATTTAAGTCTTCTGCTATATACCATTGTGTTATTAGGCAAGTACTTCCCAGAAGAATTAAATCTTCATCAACACCGCTGTGAGAACCTCAGATTTTGGAAAGACGTATAGAACTTGCAAAATTCAAGGAGACCGTAATAGATGTGCAGTTTTAGAATTAAATTTCTGTTATTTCAACAGCCTCTGTTGACGGAACGAGAATGCAGGAGACTTCATGGTATTTGGAACATGTACAGCAAATGCATGTGCATTACTTACAGGCTGTTTCAGTTACTTTGTTACGACATCAGGAATACATGAATGATTTAGCATGGAGCACTGTTGGAATGATAATGACAGGAGAAACCAAAGCACTTGGAGAGAAACCTGTAGCAGTGTCACTTTGTCTACCACGTGTCTAACGTGTACTGGCCTGTGATGTAACCCGGGTCTCTGTGATGAGAGGCCAGCGACAAATTGCTTGAGGCAGTGCAGCTAATTGTTGCGTGTATTAACAGAGAAACAACAGTGTAAAGCAAACCGTGTCAAAACATCATATTGTGCTTCTGGGTAGAAGGATGTGGTTATGTATATAGTATTATCACAGTTTGTGGCATCAACATGTTAATGTTTCTGAAACGTCGACAGACACGCCCATCTAAAGTTGTTATTGTTGTCCAGAAGTGGAGAGATGAGTTGACTTTATAAACGATACAAAATACGTAACTTACATGACAAATATTTATATTTAAACTTTAAGTTAGTATGCAACTGTCATGTAGGGAACTTGTTAGAGTTGTTTATTTCAGTAAACAATTATTTGTACATGTAATGGTATGTTCTAGACATAACACAGAAACAACATATGTGCAAAACACGTAGAAAAACAATTACATCTTCTGTTATTTTCCTTTGACTGCTTTATTTTTTTTTTTATTATTAACCAACAAATGCACTCAAATGGTCACAGAGGTCACAATAATATAGTAAAAAATACACTACACTCCTAAATATTTCGGAACTTACATGTAGGTGTGTAGTGTGTTTTTGATTATATTATTGTGAATCTGTGACAATTTGAGTGCGTTTGTTGGTTCGTATTACAAACTCGACCTATAATGCATGGAATGGAAAATGTAAAATGCTTCATTGTTTTTAACTCTGGTCCAATGAAATCACAGTACAGACTTCTGTAGTATGACGTCTTGCACATGTATTATTAATTTTAGCTTTTGTGGCAGAGTATTAAAAATTACCAGAATTACTGTAAACATTCTAAATTAGGGAGTAATAAACCCAATTTTCAAACCAAATTTTGTGCAGAAATAAGAAAGAATTAGGGTTTGCAAAACTTCTGAATGATACTAGTAAACACTATACCAACACATGCACTTCCTATTAAAACATTAATAGTTTTAAAAAAACAAAACCCTACATATGTTTCGGCCAGCTAACTGGCCATCATCGGGGGCAACTAGCGTTCCACAGCATAATGATCTGAATGATCGTTGTTCTCTTATGGCAGCAGGGATGGACTGCCATGAAAAGGGCATTAAAGACAATCACAGCAGCAGGAGAAATAAAATTCGGGATGAGAAGATCAGATGGCCCTGATTTTGCATGTAAAAGGAATTTGTGTACAATGAATGAACGAATGAATGACTTAACAACGCAGTTATGGGATCCACAGAAAATTATAATTCTAACTGGAAAAAAAAAACCCGTGTTTTTGAATGACTCACACAGTAACCCTTTTCCATTTTTCAATTACCAACCAAGAGTATCAGAGTATGAAGACTTTGTGGAGGTCTGACAGAAATTGCGTCTGAAAGTTGTGGAAGGCCTGTTGTTGTTATTGTTGTTGTCGTCATCGTCGTTGTCATTGTCGTTGTTGTTATTATTATTATTATTATTATTATTATTATTGTTATTATTATTCTGTAAAGTCAGTTTTTATTCTTGTAATTCTGTAATACGCCCACATGATAAATATGTTAATTTCATCTGTCCATTTCATGCATCTACACTGCCTGCTCACTTGGGTGGTCTCAGGTAATAGTGGATCACTCCCCTGAGAAACACTTCCAGCGGTCGTAGATATAGGTGGAGATGTTGTGTTTCTACAATGACAAGTACATTCGGCTGTAGGAAGTTCGGGCAGGGACCCGACCGCGTCCAACCAGTTCAGCTCATGTGCTGTCACTCCCAGCGGTGGCATCAGGGGTGCCCTGATGCTCCTAAGGCAGAGGCCTTATGATTCTCTTCCATAGAGTTTTCTCCATGTGTAGTGATTGGGCCCACTGGAATGCCACACCCATTAGTCTAAAGACTACCCTTGCAGGTTTATCATCATCATCACCACCACCACCACCACCACCACCATCATCATCATATTTCTGTACCTTGTGTTTTCCCAGTTGCACTTTACTCTTCTGTTAGAAATTCCTTCTCTAGTGTAGAAATATAAATAATTGTCATTGTATTATGTTCTGTGAAAGGTTTGATATGGTTCTATTTTTGGTAATCTATTATACTTCACACATTTTCATAATTTTCAGCTCAAAATAATTAAATATTATATACACAATATTTTTGGAATACCAAGAGTTCTGTAGTGTACTCAAACACCATTCCTTTTTGCATGTATTATAACTATTTTTCCCTGAAGAAAGAGGCAGCAACTTCCTCCAAAACGTTGGTACTCTCCTGTCAGACTATGCAGTGCCATAATGCAGCAGTCCATAATATGAGTTCTTTACTACACCTTGTAATACTGAGGCCACAGAAAGAAGTCCTATAGATGTTGGGGTTGTTAGCATTCGAGTCTTTCCTCTCTGCCTATGCTGTATTCCCCTGCAGCTACTCTGACCTATGTCAACCAGCTCAAAGTGCTTGTTCCTAGTGAAGGTTATTACTACCAATGTTTGTGTGAATAGAATGGTTAGATGAGTTGGAGGGAAATATTAGGAAGTATGCTGGAGAGAAGCACAACAGCTGAAGAGAGTTTTGGATGGAATCAATCGATGCGACTTGTTTCCTCAGCCTCAGTATAAATTATGTAGCTTAAAGTAATATGGTTTGATGATTGATAATGTTGAATTTCGAAGAAAGTATTCATGGCCCGTTGTAAGGTACTATTCTGATGCATCCTGGAGGCACAGAGGAAAACCGTGAACTTTTCTCAGGATAGATTCTTCAGCCAGGATTTGATCAGCATGTCTGCTGTGGTATTGTGGGTGCAATCTGTACATATACCACTTCTGAAATCTTTTGTGGTCCCATATAACTGCATCTTGGCATTTCAGTATTTTTTTAGAAAACAAACAGCCACAGACGAGACCATCAGGCACTGTATTCTGCTCTTGAAATACCAGTTAGACATGTTACTGTTATGCCAATTCATGTGGGCTCTTTTAAAGAAATTCATTTAGAGCTTTAAGTGCCACAGCACACACAAACTCATGCTACACAGAATTACAAATACTGTTCGTTTTTGTGTTTACCTGTTCGCATCTGCAAACATCCCTGTTTTTGGTGGAGTCTGTTTAGAAATAGAAATGAAAGGAGGAAGACCACTGAGAGGAGAATAAAGTACAGTTATGCTCTAATCAGAGGTTAAAGAACTATTTAATGGGATAAGCAAACAGGACAGAACTACGTGGGACAGTGGACATAGTGCTTCATTGTTAGTTGGTCTGCCAAGATGGCATGTGTGATGTTGTGTTTTGTGTGGATGTTAGTATTCTGTTGTGTTGCTGGCGGACAGGGCCGTGATGATTGGAATAACAATACCAGCTTGAAGAACAGCAGCTGGGGAAGTTACGGTGGGATGGATCGTACTGAGAGATGTGAGTCCAGTTTAGGGGCACCCTTCATCAGCATCTGGGTGCCTGCTGTCTTTGACACAAGTGTCTATCTCGTGAAACATATTGTCTTTTGTTCATGTGTTTCTTTAATGAATCACTCTTTGGCACGTGAGTCTCTCCTAACATGTAATCTCTTTGACTCATATGTCTCTCACATGGAATACATTCTGGCACATGTCTCTCACATGAAACATACTCCCTTTGCCACATGTGTTTCTCTCATGAAACATTGTCTTTGGCACGTGTGGCCTTGTCTCATGGCATATACATGTTTGGCACATGTGTCTCATGAAACATATTCTCTTTGGCATGTGTGTCTGTCATGAAACACTCTTTTGGCACATGTGTCTCACTTGTGAAACATATTGTCTTTGGCACATGTGTGTCTCTCTCATGGAGAATACTCTTTGACACATGTCTCTGTCATTAAACATACTCTCTTTGGCACATGTGTCTCATGATACATACTGTCTTTGGCACAAGTGTCTCTCTCAAGAAACATATTTTTTTAACTTTGTCAATGTTCTGTTATTTTAATTCAAATTTTTGATGTTCAGAAAAACACAACTGATAAAAATGTAGCAAATTCTCTATATTTCTACGACACGTTTCGGCTTATTTGATTGGCCATCATCAGGTAGTATTGTAGTGTACGTATGTATGTTGTGTTTTTCTGAACATGAAGAAATTGAATCTAATTATATAACACAACGGGATGACGGTACCGAATTTATTTCTTTTATCTGAGCTTATAAAAAGAAGTTTGTGATGTTTCAAAGGCTGGTTGTAGCTCTGTCTTCAAGTAAAAAGAAGGAATATCTGTTTTCTAAGGCCTCTCAAATATTGGTCCTTAAATATGACTGAATATCAACCAGGTTATTTCTGATGGCATGAATGCCCTGACCTTGTGTAAAGTACAGTACATTTCTGTAAGACTTCAGCGATGGCGTGTGTTAAGGCCTGTGCTGATCAATGACAGTGTAAAACAGCAACAGACTGTGAAAATAGGCCACATGTGGGCTCAGTATAGCAGTGGCATGCCCAAATTTTTCTGTCAGTGCAATGGCTTTCAATGTGTGGAAAACGTGCTAGATAATAGAAGAAGTGAATTCATCTGACTTATGCATAAAAATTCATGCATATTGCACCCATAAGAACATAATGTGTAGGCTGACCATAATTCCTTGACACAAAACGTGACGGGGGAGGGAGGGATTGCATAAAGAGTAGGATATTTTAAAAAAGTGTTTTATTACATAAAAATATTGATATTATAATAATTCTTTACAGAACCGCGCAAGTGTTGCCAACACGTATTTTTCCTTTTCTCTGAATACTTCATTGACTTTAAAGTTACACTGTTTATTCAATTGGCAATTGTCGATCTCGATCAACGCGCCTCTACCGATGGTTACACGAATGACTGGTACCTACAATAGCAGCCATTGATGCAAACTTGATTATAGATTATGATTGACCAAAAATTAAGCATATTTTAAAGTTTTTATAAAAATGGGCCAAAAATGGCATTTTTACTAAAACAACGGGACGGCTGGGACATAGCAAAAAAAAAAAAAAAAAAAAAAACGGTACTGTCCCTTTCAAAACGGGACGTATGGTCAGCCTAATAATGTGTCTCATAATGTGTTGCTTGTACAGTACTTTCCTTTCTATCTGTTATCTGTATCAGAATGAGAGAACATGGTGTTGTCAGTTCAAAGTGAAAGCCTGCTGAAGATTCAGGTGTTCTGGGATGTTACACTGTGTTGTTGGGTAAGAAGTTTCCAGTGATTGAAGTCTTCATCCTCAGGGTCAGGCAGTCTTCTTTATTTCTTTGGACTCCTTGACCCTGAAGATGAAGGCATTCTGAAACGTCAACTACTGCTCACCAAGCAACATGGTGTAACATCCCAGAAGCTTTGAGTCTTCAGCGATATTGCTGTGAGAACCTCAAATCTCTCATTACATGAAGTTACCTACACATGTAGAGGCCAGGAAGGTCAACCCTGACCATATTTGGAGGCATTAGACAAACAAGACAAAAACTACATTGTTTTATCATAGTGAATACCAATGATGCTGATGGTACAGACATTTAAATCTATTTATTTACCTCATTATACCTTCCATCATCTCCAGTGATTCTTGTAGACTCAAGAACTTTTGACACTATTTTATTCTGTCTTTTCTTGAGGTGTTGCCACTTTATGAGGGTCATCTAGCAACAAATCCTCTCCATATACACTTTATTCTCAGATTTTCTCTACTTCATTTCTTGCTGTGTATTTCCTTCTTGCAGTGTGACATTTTTGTTATTCTTTTGTCCCCATATTGATCTTAGCCTTCCTGTTTGGCATTCTTTTCCTTAGTTTCATGTTCAAAACTTTCTTTGGGATTCTGAATTAATTCTTCATATGTGTCCATATCATCATATTCTGTTACGTATTAATTTATCTTGTGAAGTATTTATCTTCAAATTCAGATTTTTAATTTCTTTTTCCTAGTCTTCTCATTCTTCAACGTGATCCGCTTCAAGAATAATCAGTGTCCCGGAAACAATGGTCAGCTTGGCATATGCTATTCAAGGAAGGAGTGTACCAACTTGGGAGGCATTGCATCTGGGAACTGTGCCCGAAACTGGGGCACCTGCTGTGTCAGTAAGTGTGTCACGCATCTTGGACTGTGTTCTTGTTAGCGGGCAAGAGTGCCAAAGCAACAAGTTAATTGTTAGCTATATGAAAAATTGATGTAATAGATGATGACATTTTATAATGTCCTTTTATTTTAGTTTGTAGCTTAGTGTCAGTGTTGGCACTGTGAAAGGCCGGATACTTTTGAAGTTGTTGTGTGGTTTATGGCTGCACTGTCGAAGTTGACAGAATGCATTTAATGCTCTTCTACTGAACATTTCCTGTGCTGAACTGGTATGTGTCATATAAGAGATGTTACAGCTTTTCAGTGTTTTTGCAGTTCAAAAGACGTGCGGCTCAACTGCCAGCCTCAACTGCACGTACTTTGTGAATAGTGGCTTTCCAGCGGTGTACAGTGGTGATGGGCGCTGCAGCATCGCTGTGTCCAAGTGTAACTCTGACATCTGTCAGGTAAGGAAGGAATGTGGTCCTTAGGAACACAAACATCTGTACAGTTTAACTTTGTTTTTCTGAAATTGATCAAACAGCAAGGTTGTTTACGATTTGAAGTTCACATGTTGGTAAATATGAGGATTTGTGGTAGTCTGGGATGTAACACCATGCAGTTCGGTAGATACCACATTCTTCAGACTATAAAATGCACTGGACCATAAGATGAACGAAAATTTTAGAAGGAAAATTTAGGAAAAAGATATTTTACACACTTTTTGAAGCTCAAATTCACAAATATTTATGCAACAATATGGCAGTGCAGTACGAAATTCCTACTAGTCATAGAATCCCTTAAAATTTCCATCACTGCTATGGAACACATTCTTATAATAATCATCTGAACTTCTACTTCCTCCAAACAGCACTTCATCTTCAGTACCATCAAGGGCATTACTGATCCTATATTTCTTAAGAGACTTCACAACTGTCTTACACTTCACACACTACCTTGAATGTCTTTTGGCTGTCTATTCCATTACAGGCCTGGACAGGCCCTCAGGGCTCCAGGAGATTGAGGCTCCCAGAATTTCTAGACAGTCGGCACATGAAGGTGGTAAGGTTGTCAGCCCTACGCACCAGCCGCCTTTACCCCCCAGGAAGTATTCCTGGTACTCATTTCTTTTAGAGGCAGAGTTGACCCAAGGGCCATAGTGCGACTGAAACGATTATGTCAATGAAAAATTCCAATGACACCATCGGGAATCGAACCCGCGACCTTCCGACTCAACCAACTGCGCCACCATGTGCCCCCTGTGTCATAATTCAATAATTCCATGTTTATACGAACTTTTTAATCACAAAGACGTAGCAAATCATCCACTAAAGTTATGTCCAAAACTCATGAATCACTTCAATATACTATATTCATATTTATTTACATCTATAACGAATATCGAAGTCATTGATCGAAGCCAATTTGCAGAGAATTAAATTCGAGAATGTGAATACCGCAGGCCAGGCAGTACTGTTGTGCTCTTGCTAAAACGGCAGAGGGCAGATTTAAAACAGACTCTTTTGTTAACAGTTACGCATAGACTTTCTCGACTTCGTTCTTGCCCAACCAGATCCTGAGGGTAACTGTGTGGTGGATCAGTTTGAAATAGTGGGCGATGCTTATGCGGTACCTGTCATCTGTGGCGAGAACACTGGCCAACATAGTAAGATTGTTTACCAAAGAGTTTTAAGATTTATGCTCCTGAATGTGATGTTGTCATTTGTTTTTATCATTTTAAGTCCTCTTTTTCCTTCTCCTCCTCCAACTTTTTCTCTTTTTCTTTTTCAGGTGCGCACCCAGAATTTGTCGTTGCGGGGGGGGGGGGGGGGGTGCCCTGAGGCTATATATAATTTATGTTTTTATGTTTCATTTTAAAAATTGGGGCAAGCGGTTGCGCAGTTGTTTGAGGCACTGCGCTACAAACCGGAACGTCGCGGGTTCGATTCCCGATGGTGTCACTGGAATTTTTCATTGACATAATCGTTTCGGTCGCACTATGGCCCTGGGGTCGACTCAGCCTCTAACTGAAATGAGTACCAGGAATGTTTCCTGGGGGTAAAGGCGTCCGGTGCGTAGGGCTGACAACCTTACCACCTTCATGTGCCGATTGTCTTAAAATCTGGGAGCCTCAACCTCCTGGGACCCTAAGGGCCTGTCAAGGCCTGTAATGGGGTTGCTTTGCCTTTATTTTAAAAATTATGTTATAAAAATCATGTTGTAAGTACAACATAACGTGTCTGCAACTGCATTTATTTGGGAAAGTGCGTTGGTAGTGCGTATCATTGGCATTAGTGAATATTCACTTATTGTTGTTCAGTAAGTGCTCATTACAAATTACTTGATGGCACAGCAGGCAACTTATGGCACAGTTCTGGTTTTGACAGCCCTGAATTGAGCAGGGACTGCAGACTGTAAATGTGAGGTGGGATGCAGAAAACATTGAATAGATACATTTACTTATTTATAGATTATTAGTTTTGTGTTAAGTGTTGGGCTGTTTGTAAACATGGTAATGAACCTTCTGAAGAATTATTATCTTTTCAAGAAGGACTCTGCTGCATGGGGTTAGTTAGTTAGTTATCAGTCTTCTGTTAATCTGTGTTTGTTAATAGAAACAAGTTTCATGTTTTTCATGTTTGAATAGTGACAATTCTTGTAGCAGTATGCATTTTTTCCTTGAAACTTGTTACTAAATCAAGGGTGCATCTTGCAATTAATGGTTTCTTATAGCCAAAGAAATATGATATATATTTTTTATTAATTTAAAAGTGGTCATGAATTGTACCACAGTCATGATTGATTTGGACTTATGCCATTTTTGTACAGAAGCATGTGATATCAGTTTGCTACGCCAGCTGGTAACAGTGCAGACAAATTTTGTACTGTAATCTTCAGTCGATATGAATAGACATACTGAGAAACAGCAAAGGTATAGGATAAAAAGCAAGGCATGTACTCCTATATTTCAGTGTATGTGGACTTCGCGGATGATAACACCCCAATTCAACTCAGTGTCAGAGTTGGAGCGGCAACAGGTGTCAATCGCAAGTGGAATATTAGGATCTGCCAAATAGGGTGCGCAAGTTCTGAGCGAGGTTGGTACTGTAACCAAGAAATTATGCTAAGATCAAGGCTGCCGTGACCCACTCTGTGTATTCTGTGGCCACAAACAGCTGATATGGCATAGCAAGTTAAAACTTGTTAAAATTATGTGAGTATACTACACCACTGGATGCAACACACATCACATGCTCTACCTGGATGAGATCCCTTTGGATCACGTACGATCAAGTCAGATGTTTGCATCCATACTCCACACAGATCATAAACAACTACAGACTTATACTTGGAACTGCTGACTATCATATAATTTTAACATCACAATACTGCAATTTTTCTGCTTATAAATTTTTTTATATATTTTGGGATTTTAACTTTACAAACATTTCAATATGGGCAGTGCAACACCTAGACTGATGTGTTGGGCTTATGCTCCCTTGTTCTCTAACTCCCTGAGCATGGCGTCCCGGTGCTGAAACATGTAAGAATTTTAATAATTGTTATGAATTGTATTTTATTAAGTGCATTTGTTGGTGAATGTATTGATTGTAAGAATATGCATGTTATGAATAAATATAAAAAATAGTGGCCAATTGTTAGCAGATTCATTACCTTCACAAGATAAGTGTGCTGTAAACAATGTTTAGAGGCAAGTTAGAGAATGTGTTTCTGTCTGTCACTGTGTCTGTCCTTGCTTTCCACAGCCCCTGCTGGTGCACTGATGTACTACAGAGAACTGAGAGGCACTGTCAAGAGCTTCAACTATGGGACTACCGTTAGTACGTGGCACATCAGTTTATTTTTTGCATGATTCAGAGGCTCTTTAACATACTGTGTGAGTACACACACAGTCCAGCAGGCCTGACTGACTGACCGGCTGACTGACTGACAAACTGACTGACTATTTGGAACTAAGTCCTTGTTGATAAACTAATAGTTTCTAAACTAGTCAAGAAAATCTGCATAATTTATGAAACTAGAACATTCATTACCACATTCGCCACTTGTCCCTATCCACCAGAGCCAGATGCATCCATTTCATACACTTCCATCCGATTTGTTCATGTGCATTATTATACTCCATCTACCCATAGTCCTTCCAAGCTGTCTCTTTCCTTCAGGTTATTCAACCAAAACCATGTATACATTTCTCTTTTATTGCATGTGTGCCACCTACCCCATCTATCACTTCCTTCTTGGATTTGATCACTTTATTAAAATCTGGCAAGAAGCACAATTCATGAAGCTCCTCAATGTGTGATTGTCACCAGCTTCCTGTTACTTTCTCATCCTTACAGGTGCGCACCCAGAATTTTTCTTTTGGGGTGGGAGGGTGGGGGTGCTGACCCTGAGGCTATATATAATATATGTTTCATTTTAAAAATTAAGTTATAAAAATCATGTAATAAGTACAACATAACACGGGCTGCAACTGCATTTATATACATATGAATATAACTACATGTTCCACGAATCAATCACAGTGTCCTATCTTTCTGTTTCTTTTTTTAATTTTATTAATATATTTTTCAAAATTCTAAAGTACTAGTTTATCATCCAATTTCAGTGGCTGATTTCGGCAGCCCCCCCCCCCCCCCCCGCTTGGGTGCGCCCCTGCACCCTTATGTACGCACATTCTCCTCACACTAAGTATTAAGGTTATGGCCGTGCAGACTGTGATGCCATCCAGCACAATAGACAGGTACCAGCACTTTACTCAAATGTCGGTACTGCATGGCATCACATGTCTGAAGAATGTACATCATAAACTGACAAGGATGATAGACGAAGTGGTCCTGCCCTGCTTAGGTACCTGGAAGGACTGAGGAAAGCCACAAAATCTTACTGTATCTATGAAAACTGAATCTGTTCAAGATGTTTGTATTTTGGAAGTTTTAAATACTTAAACTTGAAGAATTGTTAAAGTAAATATAGTTTTCCTATTGCAGCAAGACACAAGTAGGAACTAGTTTAGGTCAGCCAGAATAGCAACTTGCTACTGGCTGTACAGTTCGGGATTTGAACTCCGGTGTAGGCAAGAATTTTTGTTTTCTCCACACCAGTCCAGACCGGGCCTGGGGCCCACCAAACCTCCTATTCAATGTAGTCTTCTTGGGTCATCAGCCACGTCAACTGATTTAAATACAACGTTTTGGGGACTGGCTCCGTCCCCATCCTCAGGCAGAACTGATTTAACCCACCAGTCATCTGTCCTGTGTTTATCTACCTGCTGAGGCAGGGAGTATCAGACCAGCTCGAAGTGCTCAACCAATTAAGTCAATGGGCGGGGTCTTTACTGTTGTGCTCTCAAACCTCGGTGCGAGGTCCCTATCCGAAGTAGTATGGGCTGCCAGGCTCGGCTCAGTGTGCAACCGCCATCCCTGTTGAAGTTGTCCTATTCAATGGTTACCAGGGTTCTTTCCTGGGAGTAAAGTGGTTGAGGCATGAAGTTGATCACTCATCAGGTTAAAAATTAGTGGGAGCTACACCTCTACTCCCTCCATATGCCTTCATGGCATTTGACAGTGACAACTTTACCTTCAGTTTTTATGAGACACATGTGATTACTTCAACTATTTAGTATTGGCTCACCTGGTCTTTGTAAGCAGATACACTTGGAGAGCGCATCATGACAGGCAGTGATAAATACTGAAGGACAGCTATGTTCTGCAGTTTGTAGCACAGTTTGACCACAAAACGGTTTTCCCTGTCTTGAAGGAAAACCATACATGTAAGAGTCAATGAGAATGAAAACAAAATTGTAACCAAGTCATGTAAATGGAGACACATACTCAGAACTTTTTGTGATGGTAAATAAAGTTATGACTCAAACCAGTGGGATGATACATAGTCTTCTGGGATGTTACACCATGTCAACTGGTAAATACTTACTGACATTTTGGAGGAAATTATTGCTTCCATTTTCATTGACCCTGAAGATGGAGGCGCTATAGTTGTTGAAAAGTGAGTAACTATTTAGTTGGTGACGTGGTGTAACATCCCAGAGGACTTGAAGTTTCATCAGCGCTGCTGTGAGAACCACAAACCTCGCAAACAGCAAGACTCCCAGATCTTGCAGAATCATCTGTTCTGTGCCTGGATTGGGGTTTCTTTCCTTGTCAGTATCACGGTATACACTAGCTAAGACCGTAAAAAAATGTAGCATCAGGTTAGGAAATTAGAGTTTGCTCATGTAATACAAGAAAGAAAAAGAAAACTGGAAATGAAGTTTTGGAACTTCGAACAACTCTACCACAATACTTGCACATAATTTTGTCAGCTATAACTACCATACATGTTGGAAATGCTACATAATAAATTTCATAATACCTTTGGGTGTTTTCTGCTGTCTGCATAGGAAACAGAAACAGAAAAGCAAGAAACAGAACATTTAAATCAAATTTTTGTATGTACTAAGCAGTCTAGGTTTTAGTTGTATCACTGAAGTTTAGAATTTTATAAATATGCAGATTATTTTACGGTACAGTACTGTCCACACTGAGGGCTTTTAACTGAGGGTTAATACTTGTGCAGAGAGTTGAAATTTAAAATGTGAATTAAAATACAATAAAGTAGTAAAATTGGGTAATTGTGGAGCATTGATGTGTTCATGTGAGGATTTCTACAAGATATTGTACAGTTAATTACAGCAGGATATTATGTATGTATATATTCTTAAAGTATGACTTTAACCTTGGAAAGCATGCTGGTTACTATGTGTACCACCTGCTGTAACGTTTAAAAATTTCTGCTTTTTGCCAACACAATGTATTTATTTTATTTCATATGATTCTCACAATAAACAGCAAATATTTCGTTAAAGGGTAATTATTGGTTGGTCTTGGTAATATGCATGTGGTGTGTTTTCATATGAACTAAATTTTCAAGTATTAGACAGATAAACTGCCAGCTTCAGAGTAGTAAATAGTATGGGTTTCTGATTTTGCAGAACTGACTTGTTCTATGAAATGTGTAGTGTACAACAATGGACTTAAATTCAATTTATTTTACACCAACTAATGCGCACGTAAAACCGCTTTTTTTTGTAGTTTTTATTGTAAAATGTACCCCTACACGTGTTTCGATCCTCGGATCATCGTCAGGGGGTTTAGTTGGTGTAAAATAAATTGAATTAGTGAAAATGCACGGTGACAGCAATATAAAATGGACTTAAAGTTATTTAATGTATGTCATGAAGGCATATGGGGAGAGGAGAGGTATAGTTCCAAGCATTCTTAACCTTGGTGCTATGTGGAGGTGAGTGGTCATCATGATACCATAACTGTTTGATCTATGGGGAAAGGGCCCTCTTGAATAGGAGGCTGAGTGAGTCCCTCAGCTGGTGTGGATGCTCTGGAGACTAGAAAACTCTGTTACCCTGCTGGGACTCAGACTACAATTTGTCAATTGTCTGTTCAGCCTGCTAGCCACTGCACTGGCTGTACTGTCACGTTTATTAGGGTAGCGTTATGAGAATTGTAACTGTGCTTTGTTTGTGTAAGTGGCCAGGAAATGTGCAGCAATTCAGGATATAAATGGCGGCTACATAATGAAGGCCACGATAGGCTGTCAACTATACCCGCAGTTCAGCATTTTGAGCATCAAACTGCATGACGGTATAGCTGACATTAGGTGCCAAATGTATAGTAGTGACTCAGTAAATAAGACTGAATCTGTCCTCCAGACTCATCATCCAGAGAGACAAACAAAGCTACAAATTACTGTCTGCTCTCTCCACAGTGTCGTCCGATACTCGACAGCTTGTCAATATGAACTATGCAGTGGTTGTTCGGCCAGGAATTGGATACTGCAGCATAGTATGGAGTCAAGATGCAAATGATCGATACTCCTTCACTGTGTCACATGACACAGATGGAGTGCCGGTGACTGCTCTTGGTGAGTAGTGGTAACACACAGACATTTGCTGATCATGACAGATGCTGTCCTGACTATCCAAAATACTTTTTCAGAACTACTTCAATTTATATTTACATTTTGTTGCCACTGACTTATTTTCTGAAACTCATTATTTCCTCTGACACTACTGAGCCACTCTGTACAAGTCACATTTGCTTTATAACAAAATTACAACACTGTCACTACAAATAAGAAGAACATACATAACCCCCACAGCTCTACAGTTTTTGGGAACTGTGAAGGAAACGTTTCATCAGACCAGCTCAACCCGTACGTCGCAGGCAAAATGTTGCCTGCAGTGCAGTGTTATGTTGCCTGTGGAGACTTTTAAAATGATAAAACATCTTTTAACCCTTTCCTTGGCAAAGCCAAGGTAGAATGCTGAAGCAATTTTGAAAACTTCTCAGCTGTTTATTTCTGGAAACATACAATTACATTACTAATTTATTTTCCAACAATATGCTAAACACAGCAACACACTAACCTAGGTTGTGAATTGCATTTTTTAAATATACTTTTACTATTATTATCAGTATTTTTATTGCACATTATTAAATGAAAAGCTACACAGGTAAAATTGTCCACATAATTATATGTACACTTATTCATTCGTAATTCTGTGCATTGAATTTCATTTTGCCCGCATGCAGACCTAGTTTTGGTGAAGTTGCTCACGCCACATACAGGGTTGAGCAGGCCTGCTGTACAGTGACCTTATCATAAGTATGTCATCATTTTGTTTGTCTCTGTCTCTGTCCTCCATGCTCTCCACCAGGGCAAGAGTTCATATACAAATAACAAAAAGTATTAATTTTAGCAGCATCGTTGGAGTGGTTTAATTTGCTTGGCTGCAGGAGTGTGACTGTGAGTTCTCCTGAGGCTCTAGGCTATGTACGGTGGGTCAAGATGGCCCTCCTAGTCAAGAATCTCAGGATATCCTATCCCATGGTCATCAGTTTTTACTACATGTGTAGGTTTTAATTGGAGCCAGTGTAGCAATAGTCGGTATAGTGACTAGGCTATGGGCTGGACTGTCCGCGGTTCGAATCCCGGCAAGGGACAAGAAATTATTCTCTTCTCCAAAACGTCCAAGCCGGCTATGGGGGCCCACCAATTCTCCTATTAATTTGGTATGAAGGTGTTTCCCAGAGGTAAAGTGGCCGGAGTATGAAGTTGACCACACCTTCAAGTAGTACCAATGTTAAGAATGAGTGGAGCTATACCTTTACTCTCCCTATATGCATTCATGGCATAGACAGAGACATCTTTACGTTTACCTTGTCTAGGTTTCAATTAGAACAACCAAATTTAAATCTTATATATCTTCAATTGAAGTTGTGCGGAGTTATTCAAACTGTCGTTAGACACAAACTGAATTTTTGTAATGTTTCATTATTTGCTGTTTGCTGTATTTAATTGTAATTACTGACTCTTGTAATATTTGAATAGTTATTTTGATACATTTAATTAATTGCTTATAAGGTATGTGGACGAAAGTGAAAGACTTTGTCAAGAGGGTGTCTAATTGTTTGTCAGACTGTGCAAGTGTTTCATAAAGAAGTCAGAAATCTTAATGAGGTAAATACTGAAGATTCAGGGGTACTGTGATGTTACACTGTGTCATTGGGTGAGTAGTTCCTTCCATTTCAAATGAACTACGACACCAACAACACAGCACCACATCCCAGAACACTCGAATCTTAAGCAACACCGCTGTGAGGACCTCAAGTCTGGTGAGGTGAGTATTTTATTATGTGCACATTCTGGTGCAATGAAATACTTTTTGTAAATATGGTAACCTTTCGGCATAAAGAAAGCTGTAACGATTGCATTAATACTTAATTGTTCCTCTAGTTTGCACAAACTCAGTGTTCTTGTACAGTGTGAAATTTCAGCAGCCTCTTTGGGGTTCCCAGTCAGAGAAGGAAAATGATAGGGACACGTTACAGTTTCAGTATCGATCATACATGAACTGGAATGTCCTCAAAACTGTATCTTGTTTCTTGCAGGAACCGCAGACATAGCTCTATCGGGCATAGATTGCACGAAAGATTTTATTGTAATACCAAATCCTCTAGATCCTAATATGTTGTACACTGATAGGTTTTGTGGCAATGCATTGGTTCCAACCACAAGTAAGTATCCAAAACTTTTTATGTAGAATTTTGAAAATATTTGACTATGTGGTAACTTATGTTGAGGTTTAACTTTAGCTTCCCATCTTCTAGTGTTGCATATCACCGTGTGTTTTATTGTACAAACTTAGCAATTCAACCGAATAAACAAGCTGACGGCTCTTGGAGAATTAAAACTCATGAAGAATTTCATAAAAAAAAAAAATATATTAAGAGAGATTAAGTCAACAAGGATCGCATTGGTAGGGCATTTAGAAAGAATGGAGGAACATCAGCTAACTAAGAAAATTACGGAATGGATTTTAGACCAAGAAGAAGACCCAAAATGAGGTGCAAAGATTATGTAAAGCATGATTTAAAGGTTATGAAAATCTATCATTGGAAAAAGCAAGCTAAAAGTAGGAATTAATGGAAACGGATCATTCAGCAGGCCAAAACTCACAAAGAGTTGTAGCGCCAAAGTATAAGAAGAAGAAATGCAACCAACAAACATATGTTATTGGGGAATAACCCATACCTGGGTACAATTTGCCTTGTACATGTTGCAGCCCCTCATGGGCCATTATGATGATGTATCACTTACAACAGTGCATATTTGTAACTTATTTTAATTAATAGTCATGAAGGTCTGAAACATGTAAACGGCAGATTGTAGACAGTTTATTTGTTGGTTTAATTACTAAGTTTTGTCTTCCCATATTCTGACTCATTCTGGGTCACATATGACCATATATCTGACTTTGGACAGCCTTGCTGTAGGTCAGTGATTTTGTGCCCTTTGCATCTTGTGTGCCATTGGTTGTCTGTCAGATAACTACAGTAAATACAAAGCTCTATTTTCAAGAAGTGTGTTTTTCGCAGTTATGCGTATTTCAGTACCAGGCGACACTCAAGTCTCCTGGCAGCTGTACCTGTGCCTTATTTTTATACATAAAATATATGGCAATTTTACTGTTTGTGTTTGTCTGTTAATTGGCCTTTTTTTTATTTTCAGCCTTCGTCAGGCCATTTACGTTGACTGTGGTAACAGATGGTAAAAGAAAATGTGGGTGTGGTTATAGATGCAGAAGTTGCAAATAGGGGTTTTAGCCTCTCTTATCGCCAGGTGCCTTGTAACTAAGAGGAAATTTCTAACTTAATTCTATAAAGTTGTGTAAGTTCTGACTCATTAGTTGTGCTTTTTCAAGGGAAATCCATGTAGACTCATGGGCTTTTATGGGGGTTATGTAATATACAGTTGCATTAGTTGCACTCTAATCACAATATGCCTTCCTTTGATTGGGAGATTGCTGACTTTGTTGTCAAGATATTGTGGTGATTCAGGTGATTATGCACCTTCATGAAAATTTGGAAGTATGTCTGTTGGAATGTCTTTATATGCACATAGACACAACATGAACAGTTGTCAGGAATGTAATTTATTCCTGCTCTTGACCAGCAGGTAGTGTATGATGTGTCAGGGTCTATGAAAACCCCCAAATAGTATAGACTACAGTTTTGGCATAATGTAGTGTTGTAGGGTGACACTGGTGGTTTGAATGAACATGCTGCTTCCATCTTCAGGTTGAAGGAATTGGTTCCAAATTGATGCTGAAGTGATTAGGATTACACTGGTTTCGACAAGGGTGACCAATCGGAAGCAAGAGAAGAGAGAGGGGAAAGAGCTCAGGACGGGTCAATAGGAAGTGGGAGAGTTTAGAAACTAGGATGCAGAACGGCCCATTTAAGGGCCACAAGAATGATAAGTTCTCAACCACTTTTAAAATCTTTATACCATTGAAACATTGTTTACCAGCTCAGTACCTCATCATTGAATGCCTTTTCTAAACTGACCACATTTCTTCACATCACATCACATTACATAATATCAGCCAAGAAAACCTCAAGTCAGATATAGGGGATGGACTACAGGCTGGGCAACCTAGGAATTTGGTTTCAATTCCATGCAAGTGCAGAAAATTTTTCTCTTTTCCAAAGCATCCACACTGGCTCTGACATCCCCCCTTCCCACCTTCTATTCAGTGGGTACCAGAGGTTGTTTTCCCAGGGATAAAGAGGCTGGATTATGCTGAAATTAATAATGTGTGGAGCTGTACCCTCACTTCTCCATACATCTTCATGGCATGGGCCCTAATTCAGCATAAGGATAACCTTACCTGTACCTGTTGCCCTGCTGTGTCAAGGTATTGGGACGTTGAAAGAAGTACACAAACTCTTGTCACTGCGGATATGGAACTGCGATTGTGTTTTGTGATCATACTCTCTGGCCATACTGCTGCAGTATGTGTTGGATAACCCAATCTCCTGGATTTTCAGGAATGTGTAGAGGAGGTCAGTAAAGGTCTGAGGAGTACTGCTTCCTGGGATGTGACACCGTGTAGCCTGGTACAGAGTTACTGACCTGTTGGTGGAACATGCAGCCTCCATATTTATATTAGAAGAGTACTGGCTTGAAACCACAGAAGACGGCATTCTTCATACACATTGCCATTTGAACCACAAATCTCACACAGCGAAAATCTTTTAGCTTTGTTTACGTTTAGTAATATTACCAAGCAGTCAGCACAGAGGAAAAAAACTGTGAACCTTTATGCATAAAGTAAGGTAAATGCAACACTGTCCTTGTGTTTAGGTACCACCCTGTGAGGTACATTTTAATATTATCCTCAAATCTGTACCTATTTCTGACAGGAAGCTTGTATGCATTTCTTATCTATGCCATGCGTTCTACATGTTCCACCCATCTCACCCTTTTTGTTTTGGTGAAGCTCTTCATTGTGCAGTTTAGATTAATTAAAATTCATCACTGGATGACAAAAGTTGCTCATCCATTTCTGCAGTCCTAGAAATTATTTTACGTAAAAGTGTGTGTAATTCTGCTTGAAATATGTGCAAGTGTTGATATATGTGTACATGTATTTATATATTTATTTGTTTATTTATGCCTCTGTATAAGTTCTGAAGTTTATGAAGTATTGATTGTCATGTGTTACACCGAGTTGGACAGATGAAGCGTATGGCAGGAAATGGTACTGGCCAGTTTTAAGGAATTCTTCCAGCTGTTTTCTGAAGTGACTGAAGAAAGTTATGCAAGGACTAATACTTATAGCTGGTCCTCAGCCAGGATTTGAAACAGCAATTTACAGAAGGAGAGTGAGACTTGTTGCTGTGTTAACCTGCATGTTCTATGTGTACTGGAAATGTCATAATGTGTGTGGCCTCATATTGTATCCTAAGGAACACAGACACTGTTGTACTGTGACCATGTAGCAAGTCCAGATGTCCTTGATCGTACTTCATTGTGTCTTGATCCTACTTCATTGTGTCTTGATCCTACTTCATTGTGTCCTGAGCAGTTTTAGATAACACCAAGCATTAATTTAATGTACTGGAGTGCTGCTATCTGGTTGTGCTATGTTGTGTTATATGCTTGATGCTCACCTGTTTCTTCTGCCTAAGCTCATAAATCACAGTAGCATACACAGCAATCACGATAACCATGCTCGCTACTTAAGTGTGCCTCCTTCTCCAGCACAAACCTGACAGAAAACACAGGAACAACTATAACAATGGCAACCAGGGTGTGAGTTACATTAAGGGCGTGACTCACTTCTGGTATTATATACAGAGAAGATTTGCGTAGACAAGCAGAGTAAAATAATGGATGATTTCCAGTAGAATTTTAACCCAGTATCTCCTGAATGCAGTGTTAACACAGTGTTAACGCAGTGTTAACCTGCTTGGTGGCACATCAGTTTATTTTTTGCATGATTCAGAGGTTCTTTAACATACTGTTGTGAGTACACACACAGTCCAGCAGGCCTGACTGACTGACCGGCTGACTGACTGACAGACTAACTGACTGACTATTTGGAACTAAGTCCTTGTTGATAAACTAATAGTTTCTAAACTAGTCAAGAAAATCTGCATAATTTATGAAACCAGAACATTCATTACCACATTCGCCACTTGTCCCTATCCACCAGAGCCAGATGCATCCATTTCATACACTTCCATCTGATTTGTTCATATGCATTATTATTCTCCATCTACCCATAGTCCTTCCAAGCTGTCTCTTTCCTTCAGGTTATTCAACCAAAACCATGTATACATTTCTCTTTTATTGCATGTGTGCCACCTACCCCATCTATCACTTCCTCCTTGGATTTGATCACTTTATTAAAATCTGGCAAGAAGCACAATTCATGAAGCTCCTCAATGTGTGATTGTCACCAGCTTCCTGTTACTTTCTCATCCTTACAGGTGCGCACCCAGAATTTTTCTTTTGGGGTGGGAGGGTGGGGGTGCTGACCCTGAGGCTATATATAATATATGTTTTATTTTAAAAATTAAGTTATAAAAATCATGTAATAAGTTCAACATAACACGGTCTGCAACTGCATTTATATACATATGAATATAACTACATGTTCCACGAATCAATCACAGTGTCCTATCTTTTGTTTTTTTTTTTTTCAATTTTATTATATTTTTCAAAATTCTAAAGTACTAGTCATCATCCAATTTCAGTGGCTGATTTCGGCAGCCCCCCTCCGCTTGTGTGCGCCCCTGCACCCTTATGTATGCACATTCTCCTCACACTGAGTATTAAGGTTATGGCCGTGCAGACTGTGATGCCATCCAGCACAGTAGACAGGTACCAGCACTTTACACAAATGTCAGTACTGCATGGCATCACATGTCTGAAGAATGTACATCAAAAACTGACAAGGATGATAGACGAAGTGGTCCTGCCCTGCTTAGGTACCTGGAAGGACTGAGGAAAACCACAAAATCTTACTGTATCTATGAAAACTGATTCTGTTCAAGATGTTTGTATTTTGGAAGTTTTAAATACTTAAACTTGAAGAATTGTTACAGTAAATATAGTTTTCCTATTGCAGCAAGACACAAGTAGGAACTAGTTTAGGTCAGCCAGAATAGCAACTTGCTACTGCCTGCACAGTTCGGGATTTGAACTCCGGTGTAGGCAAGAGTTTTTGTTTTCTCCACACCAGTCCAGACCGGACCTGGGGCCCACCAAACCTCCTATTCAATGTAGTCTTCTTGGGTCATCAGCCGCGTCAACTGATTTAAATACAACGTTTCGGGGACTGGCTCCGTCCCCATCCTCAGGCAGAACTGATTTAACCCACCAGTCATCTGTCCTGTGTTTATCTACCTGCTGAGGCAGGGAGTATCAGACCAGCTCGAAGTGCCCAACCAATTAAGTCAATGGGCGGACTCTTTACTGTTGTGCTCTCCAACCTCGGTGCGAGGTCCCTATCCGACGTAGTATGGGCTGCCAGGCTCGGCTCAGTATGCAACCGCCATCCCTGTTGAAGTTGTCCTATTCAATGGTTACCAGGGTTCTTTCCTGGGAGTAAAGTGGTTGAGGCATGAAGTTGATCACTCATCAGGTTAAAAATTATTGGGAGCTACACCTCTACTCCCTCCATATGCCTTCATGGCATTTGACAGTGACAACTTTACCTTCAGTTTTTATGAGACACATGTGATTACTTCAACTATTTAGTATTGGCTCACCTGGTCTTTGTAAGCAAATACACTTGGAGAGCGCATCATGACAGGCAGTGATAAATACTGAAGGACAGCTATGTTCTGCAGTTTGTAGCACAGTTTGACCACAAAACCGTTTTCCCTGTCTTGAAGTAAAACCATACATGTAAGAGTCAATGAGAATGAAAACAAAATTGTAACCAAGTCATGTAAATGGAGACACATACTCAGAACTTTTTGCGATGGTAAATAAAGTTCTAAAGACTTCATGGTATTCGGAACATGTACAGCAAATGCATGTGCATTACTTACAGGCTGTTTCAGTTACTTTGTTACGACATCAGGAATGCATGAATGATTTAGCATGGAGCACTGTTGGAATGATAATGACAGAGAAACCAAAGCACTTGGAGAGAAACCTGTAGCAGTGTCACTTTGTCTACCACGTGTCTAACGTGTACTGGCCTGTGATGTAACCCGGGTCTCTGTGATGAGAGGCCAGCGACAAATTGCTTGAGGCAGTGCAGATAATTGTTGCGTGTATTAACATAGAAACAACAGTGTAAAGCAAACCGTGTCAAACATCATATTGTGCTTCTGGGTAGAAGGATGTGGTTATGTATATAGTATTATCACAGTTTGTGGCATCATCATGTTAATGTTTCTGAGACGTCGACAGACAAGCCCATCTAAAGTTGTTATTGTTGTCCAGAAGTGGAGAGATGAGTTGACTTTATAAACGATACAAAATACGTAACTTACATGACAAATATTTATATTTAAACTTTAAGTTAGTATGCAACTGTCATGTAGGGAACTTGTTAGAGTTGTTTATTTCAGTAAACAATTATTTGTACATGTAATGGTATGTTCTAGACATAACACAGAAACAACATATGTGCAAAACACGTAGAATAACAATTACATGTTCTGTTATTTTCCTTTGACTGCTTTATTTTTTTTTATTATTAACCAACAAATGCACTCAAATGGTCACAGAGGTCACAATAATATATTAAAAAATACACTACACTCCTAAATATTTCGGAACTTACATGTAGGTGTGTAGTGTGTTTTTGAATATATTATTGTGAATCTGTGGCAATTTGAGTGCGTTTGTTAGTTCGTATTACAAACTCGACCTATAATGCATGGAATGGAAAATGTAAAATGCTTCATTGTTTTAAACTCTGGTCCAATGAAATCACAGTACAGACTTCTGTAGTATGACGTCTTGCACATGTATTATTAATTTTAGCTTTTGTGGCAGAGTATTAAAAATTGCTAGAATTACTGTAAACATTCTAAATGAGGGAGTAATAAACCCAATTTTCAAACCCAATTTTGTGCAGAAATAAGAAAGAATTAGGGTTTGCAAAACTTCTGAATCATCATTGTTCCCTTATGGCAGCAGGGGTTGGAATGCCATGAAAAGGGCATTAAAGACAATCACAGCAGCAGGAGAAATAAAAGTTGGGATGAGAAGATCAGATGGCCCTGATTTTGGATGTAAAAGGAATTTGTATATAATGAATGAACAAATGAATGACTTAATAACACAGTTATGGGATCCACAGAAAATTATAATTCGAACTGGAAAAAAAGCCATGTTTTTGAATGACTCTCACAGTAACCCTTTTCCATTTTTCAATTACCAACCAAGAGTATCAGAAAATGAAGACTTTGTGGAGGCCCGACAGAAATTATTATTATTATTATTATTATTATTATTCTGTAAAGTCAGTTTTTATTCTTGTAATTCTGTAATACGCCGTAATACGCCCGCATGATAAATATGTTAATTTCATCTGTCCATTTCATGCATCTACACTGCCTGCTCACTTGGGTGGTCTCAGGTAATAGTGGATCACTCCCCTGAGAAACACTTCCAGCGGTCGTAGATATAGGTGGAGATATTGTGTTTCTACAATGACCAGTACATTCGGCCGTAGCAAGTTCGGGCAGGGACCCGACCTTGTCCCGACGGTTCAGCTCACGTGCTGTCACTCCCAGCGGTGGCATCAGGGGTACCCTGATGCTCCTATGATTCTCTTCCATAGAGTTTTCTCCATGTTTAGTGATTGGGCCCACTGGATTGCCACACCCATTAGTCTAAAGACTACCCCTGCGGGTTTGTCATCATCACCACCACCACCACCGCCACCGCCACCGCCACCGCCACCGCCACCACCACCACCACCACCACCACCACCACCACCAATCATCATCATATTTCTGTACCTTGTGATTTCCCAGTTGCACTTTACTCTTCTGTTAGAAATTCCTTTTCTAGTGTAGAACTATAAATAATTGTCATTGTAATATGTTCTGTGAAACGTTTTACATGGTTCTGTTTTTGGTAATCTATTATACTTCGCACATTTTCATAATTTTCAGCTCAAAATAATTAAATATTATATACACAATATTTTTGGAATACCAAGAGTTCTGTAGTGTACTCAAACACCATTCCTTTTTGCATGTATTATAACTATTTTTCCCTGAAGAAAGAGGCAGCAACTTCCTCCAAAACATTGGTACTCTCCTGTCAGACTATGCAGTGCCATAATGCAGCAGTCCATAATATGAGTTCTTTACTACACCTTGCAATACTGAGGCCACAGAAAGAAGTCCTATAGATGTTGGGGTTGTTAGCATTCGAGTCTTTCCTCTCTGCCTATGCTGTATTCCCCTGCAGCTACTCTGACCTATGTCAACCAGCTCAAAGTGCTCGTTCCTAGTGAAGGTTATTACTACCAATGTTTGTGTGAATAGAATGGTTAGATGAGTTGGAGGGAAATATTAGGAAGTATGCTGGAGAGAAGCACAACAGCTGAAGAGAGTTTTGGATGGAATCAATCGATGCGACTTGTTTCCTCAGCCTCAGTATAAATTATGTAGCTTAAAGTAATATGGTTTGATGATTGATAATGTTGAATTTAGAAGAAAGTATTCATGGCCCGTTGTAAGGTACTATTCTGATGCTTCCTGGAGGCACAGAGGAAAACCGTGAACTTTTCTCAGGATAGATTCTTCAGCCAGGATTTCATCAGCATGTCTGCTGTGGTATTGTGGGTGCAATCTATACATATACCAATTCTGAAATCTTTTGTGGTCCCATATAACTGCATCTTGGCATTTCAGTATTTTTTCAGAAAACAAACAGCCACAGACGAGACCATCAGGCACTGTACTCTGCTCTTGAAATACCAGTTAGACATGTTACTGTTATGCCAATTCATGTGGGCTCTTTTAAAGAAATTCATTTACAGCTTTAAGTGCCACAGCACACACAAACTCATGCTACACAGAATTACAATTACTGTTCGTTTTTGTGTTTACCTGTTCGCATCTGCAAACATTTTGGTGGAGTCTGTTTAGAAATGGAAATGAAAGGAGGAAGACCACTGAGAGGAGAATAAAGTACAATTATGCTCTAATCAGAGGTTAAAGAAATATTTAATGGGATAAGCAAACAGGACAGAACTACGTGGGACAGTGGACATAGTGCTTCATTGCTAGTTGGTCTGCCGAGCTGGCATGAGTGATGTTGTGTTTTGTGTGGATGTTAGTATTCTGTTGTGTTGCTGGCGGACAGGGGCTTGATGATTGGAGTAACAACACCAACTTGAAGAACAGCAGCTGGGGAAGTTACGGTGGGATGGATCGTACTGAGAGATGTGAGTCCAGTTTAGGGGCACCCTTCATCAGCATCTGGGTGCCTGCTGTCTTTGACACAAGTGTCTATCTCGTGAAACATATTGTCTTTTGTTCATGTGTTTCTTTAATGAATCACTCTTTGGCACGTGAGTCTCTCCTGACATGTAATCTCTTTGACTCATATGTCTCTCACATGGAATGCACTCTGGCAAATGTCTCTCATATGAAATATACTCCCTTTGCCAAATGTGTTTCTCTCATGAAACATTGTCTTTGGCACGTGTGGCCTTGTGTCATGGCATATACATGTTTGGCACATGTGTCTCATGAAACATATTCTCTTTGGCGTGTGTGTCTGTCATGATACACTCTTTTGGCACATGTGTCTCACTTGTGAAACATATTGTCTTTGGCACATGTGTGTCTCTCTCATGGAGAATACTCTTTGACACATGTCTCTGTCATTAAACATACTCTTTTTGGCACATGTGTCTCATGAGACATACTGTCTTTGGCACAAGTGTCTCTCTCAAGAAACATATTTTTTTTTAACTTTGTCAGTGTTCTGTTATTTTAATTAAAATTTTTGATGTTCAGAAAAACACAACTGATAAAAATGTAGCAAATTCTCTATATTTCTACGACATGTTTCGGCTTATTTGATTGGCCATCATCAGGTAGTATTGTAGTGTACGTATGTATGTTGTGTTTTTCTGAACATGAAAAAATTGAATCTAGTTATATAACACAACGGGATGATGGTACCGAATTTATTTCTTTTATCTGAGTTTATAAAAAGAAGTTTGTGATGTTTCAAAGGCTGGTTGTAGCTCTGTCTTCAAGTAAAAAGAAGGAATATCTGTTTTCTAAGGCCTCTCAAATATTGGTCCTTAAATATGACTGAATATCAACCAGGTTATTTCTGATGGCATGAATGCCCTGACCTTCTGTAAAGTACAGTACATTTCTGTAAGACTTCAGCGATGGCGTGTGTTAAGGCCTGTGCTGATCAATGACAGTGTAAAACAGCAACAGACTGTGAAAATAGGCCACATGTGGGCTCAGTATAGCAGTGGCATGCCCAAATTTTTCTGTCAGTGCAATGGCTTTCAATGTGTGGAAAACGTGCTAGATAATAGAAGAAGTGAATTCATCTGACTTATGCATAAAAATTCATGCATATTGCACCCATAAGAACATAATGTGTAGGCTGACCATAATTCCTTGACACTAATACGTGAAGGGGGGGATTTCATAAAGAGTAGGACATTTTAAAAAGGTGTTTTATTACAAAAAATATTGATATTATAATAATTCTTTACAGAACCGCGCAAGTGTTGCCAACACGTATTTTTCCTTTTCTCTAAATAATTCATTGACTTTAAAGTTACGCTATTTATTCAATTGACAATTGTCGATCTCGATCAACGCGCCTCTACCGATGGTTACACGAATGACTGGTACCTACAATAGCAGCCATTGATGCAAACTTGATTATAGATTATGATTGACCAATATTTAAGCATATTTTAAAGTTTTTATAAAAAACGGGACAAAAATGGCATTTTTACTAAAACGACGGGACGGCCGGGACATAGCAAAAAAAAAAAAAAAAGAAACGGTACTGTCTCTTTCAAAACAGGACGTATGGTCATCCTAATAAAGTGTCTCAGAATGTGTTGCTTTGTACAGTACTTTCCTTTCTATCTGTTATCTGTATCAGAATGAGAGAACATGGTGTTGTCAGTTCAAAGTGAAAGCCTGCTGAAGATTCAGGTGTTCTGGGATGTTACACTGTGTTGTTGGGTAAGAAGTTTCCAGTGATTCAATGTCTTCATCCTCAGGGTCAGGCAGTCTTCTTTATTTCTTTGGACTCCTTGACCCTGAAGATGAAGGCATTATGAAACGTCAACTACTGCTCACCTATCAACATGCTGTAACATCCCAGAAGCTTTCAGTCTTCAGCGATATTGCTGTGAGAACCTCAAATCTCCCATTACATGAAGTTACCTACACATGTAGAGGCCAGGAAGGTCAACCCTGACCATATTTGGAGGCATTAGACAAACAAGACAAAAACTACATTGTTTTATCATAGTGAATACCAATGATGCTGATGGTACAGACATTTAAATCTATCTATTTATCTCATTATACCTTCCATCATCTCCAGTGATTCTTGTAGACTCAAGAACTTTTGACACTATTTCATTCTGTCTTTTCTTGAGGTGTTACCACTTTATGAGGGTCATCTAGCAACAAAGCCTCTCCATATACACTGTATTCTCAGATATTCTCTACTTCATTTCCTTGCTGTGTATTTCCTTCTTGCAGTGTGACATTTTTGTTATTCTTTTGTCCCCTTATTGATCTTAGCCTTCCTGTTTGGCATTCTTTTCCTTAGTTTCATGTTCAAAACTTTCTTTGGGATTCTGAATTAATTCTTCATATGTGTCCATATCATCATATTCTGTTACGTATTAATTTATCTTGTGAAGTTTTTATCTTCAAATTCAGATTTTTAATATCTTTTTCCTAGTCTTCTCATTCTTCAACGTGATCCGCTTCAAGAATAATCAGTGTACCGGAAACAATGGTCAGCTTGGCATATGCTATTCAAGGAAGGAGTGTACCAACTTGGGAGGCATTGCATCTGGGAACTGTGCCCGAAACTGGGGCACCTGCTGTGTCAGTAAGTGTGTCACGCATCTCGGACTGTGTTCTTGTTAGCGGGGAAGAGTGCCAAAGCAACAAGTTAATTGTTAGTTATATGAAAAATTGATGTAATAGATGATGACATTTTATAATGTCCTTTTATTTTAGTTTGTAGCTTAGTGTCAGTGTTGGCACTGTGAAAGGCCGGATACTTTTGAAGTTGTTGTGTGGTTTATGGCTGCACTGTCGAAGTTGACAGAATGCATTTAATGCTCTTCTACTGAACATTTCCTGTGCTGAACTGGTATGTGTCATATAAGAGATGTTACAGCTTTTCAGTGTTTTTGCAGTTCAAAAGACGTGCGGCTCAACTGCCAGCCTCAACTGCACGTACTTTGTGAATAGTGGCTTTCCAGCTGTGTACAGTGGTGATGGGCGCTGCAGCATCGTTGTGTCCAAGTGTAACTCTGACATCTGTCAGGTAAGGAAGGAATGTGGTCCTTAGGAACACAAACATCTGTACAGTTTAACTTTGTTTTTCTGAAATTGATCAAACAGCAAGGTTGTTGCGATTGGAAGTTCACATGTTGGTAAATATGAGGATTTGTGGTAGTCTGGGATGTAACACCATGCAGTTCGGTAGATACCACATTCTCCAGACTATAAGATGCACTGGACCATAAGATGAACGAAAATTTTAGAAGGAAAATT
Source organism: Reticulitermes speratus (assembly GCA_021186555.1). Lineage (NCBI taxonomy): Eukaryota > Metazoa > Arthropoda > Insecta > Blattodea > Rhinotermitidae > Reticulitermes > Reticulitermes speratus. The sequence continues at coordinate 6,376,258 of JAJKFL010000008.1, forward strand.
TAGGAAAAATATATTTTACACACTTTTGAAGCTCAAATTCACAAATATTTATGCAACAATATGGCAGTGCAGTACGAAATTCCTACTAGTCATAGAATCCCTTAAAATTTCCATCACTGCTATGGAACACATTCTTATAATAATCATCAGAACATTTACTTCCTCCAAACAGTACTTCATCTTCAGTACCATCAAGGGCATTACTGATCCCACATTTCTTAAAAGACTTCACAACTGTCTTACACTTCACGCACTACCTTGAATGTCTTTTGGCTGTCTATTCCATTACAGGCCTGGACAGGCCCTCAGGGCTCCAGGAGATTGAGGCTCCCAGAATTTCTAGACAGTTGGCACATGAAGGTGGTAAGGTTGTCAGCCTTACACACCACCCGCCTTTACCCCCAGGAGATATCCCTGGTACTTATTTCTGCTATCGGTTGAGTCGACCCAGTGCCATAGTGCTGCCCGAAGGGTCTTTTGTCTATCCTATTACCATACTTTTTCACATACTTCATTACACTAATTTGAAACCTACAGCATACAAAATCCTCATTTGTTTACTATGTAATCCAGTTGAAGAACAAGTTTATTTTCAATAAACTGATTAAATCTACATGTCACTGAGTTACATGTGTAAGGAAAAACGATGCTTTGTTGTTTCCCTCCCTCCAAGGAGGAGTCATGGGATCATCAACCTCATCCATGTGTATTGGCACTCATATTTATGTACCTTTAGGCTGCAAGACACAAGAGGATTTGATGTCGTATTTTCCAGGAGAAGGTGCATCTTACAGTCTTGAAAATATGGCAGGTACCAACGTTCTGAAGGAGCCTGCAATCTCCACCCTCAGGATAAAAGCAGGTTATTACGAAATATTGATGCCAATGTACACGACCAGTAAGTTTCTTAACCCTAAAGACCATGACAGTAATGAGGTTTGTTTCACAACTCACTTACGCACACTGTCCACACATTTAACTTCTAGCCTACCATATGTCTCAGTAGGAGGCAGGACAGCATATCAGGATAGTGACTTGCTACGGGCTGGGTGGTCTGGGGTTAGAATCCCAGTAGGGGCCCACACAGCTTCCTCTTCAATGGGTACTGAAGTTCTTTCACGGGGATGAAGTGGCCGGGGCATGAAACTGACCACTCGTGTCTGGTAGCATTTAGGTTTATCAATGTGTGGAGCTGTACCTCCACTCCCTCATACATGTCAATGGTGTGGTGCTTAATTAGGCATGTGTCTACTGTTGATGTGCTTTGTAACAGTATCTGTACAGGGTGATTCAGGAGTTATGGACATAACTGCAGGAGATGATTTCCTGGGTCTTTGTGATAAAAAAAGTTCCTATCAACATGGGGTCCTAGCCCCAGTGGTTATGGTGCTATGGGTATTTTTTAATTCCCACAAACGAACTGCTGTGAACCACGGGTACAACTCATGGAGTCCATTATACGCTACGTGACCTTCAACATGCCTTGTAACTACCACTGAATGGCAGGTGACATAAATAAATTGGAGGCTTATCTCTTGCACTTCCACGCAAATCACGACGAGGGGGGGGGGGGTTGCTAGAAGCTACATGTATTTCAGTAGGTATGTGCCTGCTACATTCAAGATTCCATTGGCCCTTTCATCTTCGAAGGCTGTCTTACTGGAAAGGCGTGCCTATGATTTCTGCAAGAGGAATTGCCCCGAGTTTTGGAGGATGTGCCTTTGAATAAACTGTACAAGTACAAGTACAATAAACAAGTACGTCATACGTACGTCCAACGTGACGGAGCACCTCCTTATTTTCGCATGCAGTTGGGAAATTTCCTTAACGATCGTTTCCCTGGCCGATGGATTGGGAGTGGTGGTCCCCACAATTGGCCAGCTAGGTTTCCAGACTTCAGTCTGATTACTATGTATGGGTCTACAGTGTGAAGGTTGGAACGCAAGACGCATTGCTCCGTCGCATTCAGGAAGAATCGGTGGAAGCTGCTACAAGCAATCACGCGGTATTCACAGCCGAGCGGTGAGGTGCGTAGTGGCTGAGGGTGGGATTTTCGAAAACCTGCTTCAAGCACACGCCAATATAAATTATAGGCAATTTCTTTCATGTGGTTAAATTTTAGACGTTAAGAATATTAGTTAAGGTGTTTGTTTATTGTTTTATTCTATATTTTTCAATAATCCTTACCTTTTATTCTAAGTTTAAGGTAAAGGTAAAGGTAAAGCAATCCCATTACAGGCCTGAACAGGCCCTTAGGGTTCCAGAAGGTTGAGGTTCTCAGAATTTCTAGACAATCGGCACATGAATGTGGTAAGGGTGTCAGCCTTACGCACTGGCCGCCTTTACCCCCCAGGAAGTATTCCTGGTACTCATTTCTGTTGGAGGTTGAGTTGACCCCAATGCCGTAGTGCGACCGAAAGGATTATATCAATGAAAAATTCCAATGACACCATCGGGAATCGAACCCGCGACCTTCCGACTCAACCAACTGCGCCACCATGTGCCCCCTGTGTCATAATTCAATAATTCCATGTTTATACGAACTTTTTAATCACAAAGACGTAGCAAATCATTCACTAAAGTTATGTCCAAAACTCATGAATCACTTCAATATACTGTATTCATATTTATTTACATCTATAACGAATATCGAAGTCATTGATCGAAGCCAATTTGCAGAGAATTAATTTCGAGAATGTGAATACCGCAGGCCAGGCAGTACTGTTGTGCTCTTGCTAAAATGGCAGAGGGCAGATTTAAACCAGACTCTTTTGTTAACAGTTACGCATAGACTTTCTCGACTTCGTTCTTGCCCAACCAGATCCTGAGGGTAACTGTGTGGTGGATCAGTTTGAAATAGTGGGCGATGCTTATGAGGTACCTGTCATCTGTGGCGAAAACACTGGCCAACATGGTAAGATTGTTTACCAAAGAGTTTTAAGATTTATGCTCCTGAATGTGATGTTGTCATTTGTTTTTATCATTTTAAGTCCTCTTTTTCCTTCTCCTTCTCCACCTTTTTCTCTTTTTCTTTTTCAGGTGCGCACCCAGAATTTGTCCTTGGGGGGGGGGGCCCCTGAGGCTATATATAATTTATGTTTTTATGTTTCATTTTAAAAATTGTGTTATAAAAATCATGTTCTAAGTACAACATAACTGTCTGCAACTGCATTTATTTGGGAAAGTGCGTTGGTAGTGCGTATCATTGGCATTAGTGAATATTCACTTATTGTTGTTCAGTAAATGCTCATTACAAATTCCCTTGATGGCACAGAAGGCAACTTATGGCACAGTTGTGGTTTTGACAGCCCTGAATTGAGCAGGGACTGCAGACTGTAAATGTGAGGTGGGATGCAGAAAACATTGAATACATACATTTACTTATATATAAATTATTAGTTTTGTGTTAAGTGGTGGGCTGTTGTAAACATGGTAATGAACCTTCTGAAGAATTATTATCTTTTCAAGAAGGACTCTGCTGCATGGGGTTAGTTAGTTATCAGTCTTCCGTTAATCTGTGTTTGTTAATACAAACAAGTTTCATGTTTTTCATGTTTGAATAGTGACAATTCTTGTAGCAGTATGTATTTTTTCCTTGAAACTTGTTACTAAATCAAGGGTGCATCTTGCAATTAATGGTTTCTTATAGCCAAAGAAATATGATATATATTTTTTATTAATTTAAAAGTGGTCATGAATTGTACCACAGTCATGATTGATTTGGACTTATGCCATTTTTGTACAGAAGCATGTGATATCAGTTTGCTACGCCAGCTGGTAACAGTGCAGACAAATTTTGTACTGTAATCTTCAGTCGATATGAATAGACATTCTGAGAAACAGCAAAGGTATAGGATAAAAAGCAAGGCATGTACTCCTACATTTCAGTGTATGTGGACTTCGTGGATGATAACACCCCAATTCAACTCACTGTCAGAGTTGGCGCGGCAACAGGTGTCAATCGCAAGTGGAATATTAGGATCTGCCAAATAGGGTGCGCAAGTTCTGAGCGAGGTTGGTACTGTAACCAAGAAATTATACTAAGATCAGGGCTGTCCGGAATCTGCAGCCACAAATGGGTCATATGGCATAGCAAGTTCAAACTTGCTGAAATTATGTGACTGTATGACTTTATTTATTCCACAGTTCAAATGTTATTCAATTGCGGTACTACCCAGTTGCATACTGACTACACTCATCCACCCTGGGTAACCCGTGAACAGCAAGAAATAAAAATACAGTGGGTTTATAATGGGTTTGGTGCTGTGGAGGAGGTGGACAGACTGTTTCCTTCATGTCTGGATCTCATCAAATTCTGACATATGGTTTTAAATTTGATATCTGTATAATAGAAAATAGTTTATGCTTTGAAATAGTGTTATGTTCTGAGGTTCCATCATGTTTTTGAAAATATGTACTGGGGAAACAAAACATAAATGTAATTAAAATGAGAAAGAGGGTAAAAATGCAAACAGCAGCATTATAATTTGATAGGGTAAGCAGTCTTGCAATCGGTTACTGCAGACAGCCTCAGAATTGAGCCTGACCATAAGTGTTTGCAGCACATTTCATTAGCGTTTGCCCCCAGGGAATTTTATAAGTTTTTCCCTGTCCACACCATTAAGGTATACAGGGGGAGTAGAGGTATATCTCCACTCATTCTTAACCTCGGCACTATGTGGAGATGAGTGATTAACTTCATGCCTCGGCCATTACCCCCGGGAAAGAACCCCGGTACCCATTGATTAGGAGGCTGGGTGGGTCCCAGAGCCGGTATGGAAGTTCTGGAGAAGCGTCTCTTGCCCCTACTGAAATTCGAACCCCGGAACGTCCAGCCATAGCCTAGTCGCTGTACCGACTACGCTACACCGGCTCCCCTCAGGCAACTTTATTTGAATTTTTTAAAATGTGGACATTTATTGAATACTCAGTCATAATGGGCATGATTTTTATTCACCGGACAAACTAAAGTAACTAAAACTTGACTAAACCTTTTTCAGATTAACATCTAAACTCTACTTAAAGATAAAAACTTAAAAAATGAGACACAAAATACCAAATTTTGACACATTAGGGTGTGCTTGGTGAAACCTAGTACAACTGTATACATGCCTATGAGCCTGACTGTGGGACCGCTGTCAAGAGGGTAGACAGCAACTAAGAATGTAGAAGTAGTGGCAAATAGTTTACAGATTCATTACCTTCACAAGATAAGTGTGCTGTAAACAATGTTTAGAGGCAAGTTAGAGAATGTGTTTCTGTCTGTCACTGTGTCTGTCTTTGCTTTCCACAGCCCCTGCTGGTGCACTGATGTACTACAGAGGACTGACAGGCACCGTCAAGAGCTTCAACTATGGGACTACCGTTAGTACGTGGCACATCAGTTTATTTTTTGCATGATTCAGAGGCTCTTTAACGTTTGTCAGCCCTTCATCATACTGTTGTGAGTACATGCACAGTCCAGCAGGCATGACTGACTGACTGGCTGATTAATTGAATAACTGACTAATTGACTGACTGACCGACCGACCGACCAAACAACCAATCAACCAACCCACCAACTAACTAACTGACTGACCGACTGACTGGCTGGCGGACTAACCAACTGACTGACTGGCTGGCCAACTGACTGACTGCCTGGCCAACTGACTGACTAACTGATTGACTGTGTAACTGACTGACTAACTAGCTATCTAGCTAGATAACTAACTAACTAACAAACCAACCAACTAACTGTCTGTCTGTCTAGTTGGACCCGAGTCCTGCTTGAACTTTCATCAGCACTGCTGTGAGAACCTCAAACACTGGAAGCAGCGAGACACTAAAGTCTTGAAGAACCACGTGTTCTTTGCCTGGCTTATGGTTCCATTCCTTCTTGATATCGCAGTGTACACTAGCTAAGACCTTAAAAGAAAGCACAGCACTCAGATTAGGAAATTAAAGTTTACTCATGTAATTCAAGGAAAGAAAAAAAATACTGGAAATAAAGTTTTGAAACTTCCAACAACTCTACCACAATACTTGCACATAATTTTGTCAGCTATACCATAGAAATCAGAAAGACTACATAGTAAAGTGTGTGTTTTCTGTTAGGTCTGCAGTAGGAAGTAGAACATTTAGATCAAATTTTAATAAGTAATAGACAATCTAGGTTTTAGTTTATCATTGAAGTTTCAAATTTTACAAATGTGCAGATTATTTTATGGTACAATACTGTCCACACTGAGGCCTTATAACTGAGAGTTATGCCTAGTGCAGAGATTTCAGATTTAAAATGTGATTTAAATGCAATGAAGAAGTGAAATATAATTGTGGAGCATTAATGTGTTTGCGTGAGGATTTCTTCAAGGTATTGCCCATTTAATTACAGAAGGATATTACATATGTATATGTTTATAAAGTATGACCTTAACCCTGGAAAGCACACTGATTACTATATGTACCACCTGCTTTAATGTTTAAAAATCTCTGCTTTTTCCCACACAATGTATCTATTCATTTCTTATGTTTCTCACAATTCATTCATTCTGTAGTCTGTCTTACGAGAGGTCCGTAGCCTCTTCCAAAGCAAGTTCTCCATAGACTGTGATTTAGTGCTTCCTCTTTCAATTTACAGTATATTCTCTTTTCCTCAAGGTCATCCAGTAGCTGCTTACGTCTTCTTCCTCGTCTTACAGTCATTTCTATTCTTCCTTCTAACTTTCCTTCAATCACGTGTTTCAGAAGGCAGTTCCTACGCAAGATGTGACCAATCCAGTTAGCCTTTCTTCTTTTTATTGTATGTACGATATTCCTCTCCTTCTTCACTCTGTGTAATACTTCTTCATTTCTCACACGATCGGTCCAGCTGATCTTATCCATTCTTCTCCAGCACCACATATCAAAACTTTCCAGATACTTCTGATCTACTTTCCCAAGTGTCCACGTTTCAGCACCACACAAAGCTATGCTCCAAATGTAGCACTTTACTAGTTTCTTCCTTAAATTTAAGTCCAGTTTGCTGGTGAATACGATAAAAAGCAAATATTTCGCTAAAGAGTAATGATGGGCTGGTCTTGGTAATTTACATGCGATGTGTTTTCTGTGACATATGAACTAATTTTCAAGTATTAGACAGATAAACTGCCAGCTGTAGAGGGGTAGATACTATGGGTTTCTGATTTGCAGAAATGATCTGTTCTATAAAACGTGCCAAGTACAACAGTACATTTAAAGTTGTCCAACTGTATGTCATGAAGGCATATGGGCGGACTAGAGGTATAGTTCCAAGCATTCTTAACCTTGGTGCTAGATAGAGGTGACTGGTCAGCATGATGCTGTGGCTGCTTGATCTGTGGGGACAGGGACCTGTCAAAGAGGAGGCTGAGTGAGCCGGTGTGGATGCTTTGGACACCAGAAGAATCTCTTGCCCCTGCTGGGAATCAGACTACAATTTGTCAATTGTCTGTTCAGCCTGCTAGCCACTACACTGGCTGTACTGTCACGTTTATTAGGGTAGCATTATGAGAATTGTAACTGTGCTTTTTTTCTGTAAGTGGCCAGGATATGTGCAGCAGACCTAAATTTAAATTGGGGCTGCATAATGAAGGCCATGATAGGCTGTCAACTGTACCCACAGTTCAGCATTTTGAGTAGGCTGACCATACGTCCCGTTTTTAACGGGACAGTACCGTTTTTTTGCTATGTCCTGGCTGTCCCGTCATTTTAGAAAAAATGTCATTTTTGTCCCGTTTTTTATAAAAACTTTAAAATATGCTTAAATATTGGTCAATCATAACCTATAATCAAGTTTGCATCAATGGCTGCTATTGTAGGTACCAGTCATTCGTGTAACCATCGGTAGAGGCGCGTTGATCAAGATCAACAATTGCCAATTGAATAAACAGCGTAACTTTAAAGTCAATGAATTATTCAGAGAAAAGAAAAAATACCTGACATTAGGTGCCAAATGTATAGTAGTGACTCAGTAAATGAGACTGAATCTGTCCTCCAGACTCATCATTCAGAGAGACAAACAAAGCTACAAATTACTGTCTGCTGTCTCCACAGTCTCGCCCGGTACTCGACAGCTTGTCAATATGAACTATGCAGTGGTTGTTCGGCCAGGAATTGGATACTGCAGCATAGTATGGAGTCAAGATGCAAATGATCCATACTCCTTCACTGTGTCAGATGACACAGAAGGAGTGCCAGTAGCTGCTCTTGGTGAGTAGTTGTAATACACAGATATCTGCTGATCATGAGTGATACTGTATGGCATATGCACAAAATTGTCGTCTTTAAAACTAATTTTAGTGTAATTTATATTTATATTTTGCAACTTCAAATTTATTTTCTGGAACTCATTATTTACTCTGACACTGCGGAGCCACTCTGTACAAATGACATGTTTGCTTTATAAAAAATCAAAAGATTATCACCACAAATAAGAAGCACATATGTAACATCCACATCTCTACAACTGGTGGGAACTGTGAAGGAAACATATCATCCACGTCAGACCCACTCATCCTGTAGCTCACAGGCAACATGTTGCTCATGATGCAGTGTTATGTTGCCTGTGGAGACATTCTAAATGAGAAAATGACTTTTAACCCTTCTCCTGGCAAAGCCGAAATAGAACGCCGAAGCAATTTTGAAAACTTATGAGTTGTTTATTTATGGAGACATATATTACATTACTAATTCATTTCGTAAAAATGTGCTACAAAGAATGACACACTAGCCTATGTTAAGAGGATGTCTAATTGTTTGTCAAACTGTGCAAGTGTTTCATAAAGAAGCCAGAAATCTTAATAAGGTAAATACTGAAGATTCAGGCGTACTGTGATGTTACACTGTGTCATTGGGTGAGTAGTTCCTTCCATTTCAAATGAACTACGACACCAACAACACAGCACCACATCCCAGAACACTCGAATCTTAAGCAACACCGCTGTGAGGACCTCAAGTCTGGTGAGGTGAGTATTTTATTATGTGCACATTCTGGTTCAATGAAATACTTTTTGTAAATATGGTAACCTTTTGGCATAAAGAAAGCTTTAACGATTGCATTAATACTTAATTGTTCCTCTAGTTTGCACAAACTCAGTGTTCTTGTACAGTGTGAAATTTCAGCAGCCTCTTTGGGGTTCCCAGTCAGAGAAGGAAAATGATAGGGACACGTTACAGTTTCAGTATCGATCATACATGAACTGGAATGTCCTCAAAACTGTATCTTGTTTCTTGCAGGAACCGCAGCCATAGCTCTATCGGGCACAGTTTGCACGAAAGATTTTATTGTAATACCAAATCCTCTAGATCCTGGAATGTTGTACACTGATAGGTTTTGTGGCAATGCATTGGTTCCAACCACAAGTAAGTATCCAGAACTTTTTATGTGGAATTTTGAAAATATTTGACTGTGTGGTAACTTATGTTGAGTTTTAACTTTAGCTCCCCATCTTCTAGTGTTGCATATCATGGTTTATTTTATTGTACTAGCTAACTAACTCCACAGAGTAGAGTCCTTCTTGAGAAAGTTAATAGGTCCTCAGCTAGTCATGAAATTCCTGGCATTTTGTGGAACCTAAATGTTCGTTATTGCATTCACAAAAGCCCTCCACCTATCCCTATCCTGAGCCAGATCAATCCAATCCATGCCTCTCCATCCCACTGCTTGAAGAGCCATTTTAATATTATCCTCCCATCTATGTCTGGATCTTCCAAGTGGTCTCTTTCCCTCATGTCTCCCCACTAAAACCCTGTGTGCACCTATCCTTTCATTTCATTTTATTTCATTTATTATAACATTCCATAAATCCATAAAATGTCATATGTTGGATACAGAACATGTCAACAGAAACACTACACACTATCAACATACCTAGAAAAATGTGTAATAAGTAAAATTGTTAAAATTTAATAATAAACATATATGGAAAACAAAACAGTCGTTGGTTCCAAGTCAGGTACAAGACTATGTTAATATACACAATAACAGAGCAATTTGGTCCAGAGTACGAAGACCTATAGGGTCTCTAAATATATCTATAGACAAATACACTATAAGTCAAAGGGAAAGAATTTACCTAGAAAATGACGTGGCTTGAGATAGTGAAATGTCCTCAACAATAAGGCTTGTGAGCAGTACAAAACAGTATAACAATTTAATAAAATAAGATGTGACATTATAATATAAAATAATATAAAAAATTGTATAGAATTTATAAAACTAGGGTGACTATAAAGACAAATTATTTGTTCAATGTATCTGACATTTCCATCTCATTTTAATATAGAGTAGGACAATAGTTAATGCCTTGAGAATGTTTTATAATGAAAATATTCCTGTAATGAATAAAAAGAATGTAGATGTAAAAACTGTTTCAATTGTGCTTGAAATTTCTTAAGGTTATCTGATGCATCCTTGATGTGTGGAGGAAGATTATTGTAAACCTTTAATCCTGAATAGTAAATTCTCTTTTGATATTTTGTCAGATTTGATAAGGGTTGATGAAGGTTGTTATGTTATCTGGTATTTATTCCATGAATCTCTGAATTTAATATAAATTCGTTCTTATTTTTGAACACGAAAATCATGAGAGAAAGTATATACTGAGATGCCAAAGGTAAAATCTCCAGTTTCTTGTCTCCTATACATGCCACATGCCCCGCCCATCTCATTCTTCTTGATTTGATCACCTGAATAATATTTGGCATGGAATACAGATCATAAAGCTCCTCATTATGTAGTCTTCTCCACTTCCCTTTTTCCTCATCCACCTTAGGCCCAAATACCCTCCTCAACACCCTATTCTCAAACACCCTCAGCCTATGTTCCTCCTTCAATGTGAGAGACCAACTTTCACACCCATACAAATTAAGAGGCAAAATTATACTTCTGTATCTTTATACTTTTGGATAGCCAACTGGAAGACAGAAGATTCTGCACTGAATGATAGGAAGCATTCCCTGACTTAAATCTGCTCTTAATTTCTTCATGAATGGAATTTTGATTTGTTAGGGTTGTTTCCAAAAATAGTTTCATTGTACAAACTTAGTAATTAAATGAACAAACAGACTTTATTGGGGAATAACCCCTAACTGTCTACACCTTGTATTCTACATGTTTTGGCTCTTCATGGGCCATTATGAAGACGTATCTGTTACAACGTTGTATATTTGGAACTTCTCCTTTTAATTCGTATTCCTTGATAATGGCCCATGAAGGGCCGAAACATGTAGAAGGCAAGTTGTACACAGTTAGGGGTTATTCCCTAAAGAAATTGTATTTGTTGGTTTAATTACTAAGTTTTGTCTTCCCATATTCTGACTCATTGTGGGTCACATTTGACCATAAATCTGACTTTGGACAGCCTTGCAGTAGGTCAGTGATTCTGTGCCCTGTGCGTCTTGTGTGCTATTGGTTGTCTGTCACATAACTACAGTAAATACAAAGCTCTATTTTCAAGAAGTGTATTTTCGCAGTTATGCGTATTTCAGTACCAGGCGACACTCAAGTCTCCTGGCAGCTGTACCTGTGCCTTATTTTTATACATAAAATATATGGCAATTTTACTGTTTGTGTGTGTCTGTTAATTGGCCTTTTTTTATTTTCAGCCTTCGTCAGGCCATTTACGTTGACTGTGGTAACAGATGATACAGAAAATGTAGATGTGATGGTTGGTGCAGACATTGCAAATAGGGGTTTTAGCCTCTCTTATCGCCAGGTGCCTTGTAACTAAGAGGAAATTTCTAACTTAATTCTATAAAGTTCTGTAAGTTCTGACTCATTAGTTGTGCTTTTTCAAGGGAAATCCATGTAGACTCATGGGCTTTTATGGGGGTTATGTAACATACAGTTGCATTAGTTGCACTCTAATCACAATATGCCTTCCTTTGATTGGGAGATTGCTGACTTTGATGTCAAGATATTGTGGTGATTCAGGTGATTATGCACCTTCATGAAAATTTGGAAGTATGTCTGTTGGAATGTCTTTATATGCACATAGACACAACATGAACTGTTGTCATGAATGTAATTTATTCATGCTCTTGACCAGCAGGTAGTGTATGATGTGTCAGGGTCTATGAAAACCCCCAAATAGTATAGACTACAGTTTTGGCATAATGTAGTGTTGTAGGGTGACACTGGTGGTTTGAATGAACATGCTGCTTCCATCTTCAGGTTGAAGGAATTGGTTCCAAATTGATGCTGAAGTGATTAGGATTACATTGGTTTCGACAAGGGTGACCAATCGGAAGCAAGAGAAGAGAGAGGGGAAAGAGCTCAGGACGGGTCAATAGGAAGTGGGAGAGTTTAGAAACTGGGATGCAGAACGGCCCATTTAAGAGCCACAAGAATGATAAGTTCTCAACCACTTTTAAAATCTTTATACCATTGAAACATTGTTTACCAGCTCAGTACCTCATCATTGAATGCCTCTTTTAAACTGACCACATTTCATCACATTACATAATATCAGCCAAGAAAACCTTAAATCAGATATAGGGGATGGATTACAGGCTGGGCAACCTAGGAATTTGGTTTCAATTCCATGCAAGTGCAGAAAATTTTTCTCTTTTCCAAAGCATCCACACTGGCTCTGACATCCCCCCTTCCCACCTTCTATTCAGTGGGTACCAGAGATTGTTTTCCCAGGGATAAAGAGGCTGGATTATGCTGAAATTAATAATGTGTGGAGCTGTACCCTCACTTCTCCATACATCTTCATGGCATGGGACTTAATCCAGCATAAGGATAACCTTACCTGTACCTGTTGCCCTGCTGTATCAAGGTATTGGGACGTTGAAAGAAGTACACAAACTGTTGTCACTGCGGATATGGAACTGCGATTGTGTTTTGTGATCATACTCTCTGGCCATACTGCTGCAGTATGTGATGGATAACCCAACCTCCTGGATTTTCAGGAATGTGTAGAGGAGGTCAGTAAAGGTCTGAGGAGTACTGCTTCCTGGGATGTGACATCGTGTGGCCTGGTACAGAGTTACTGACCTGTTGGTGGAACATGCAGCCTCCATATTTATATTAGAAGAGTACTGGCTTGAAACCACAGAAGATGACATTCTTCATACACATTGCCATTTGAACCACAAATCTCACACAGCGAAAATCTTTTAGCTTTGTTTACGTTTAGTAATATTACCAAGCAGACAGCACAGGAGAAGAAAACTGTGAACCTTTATGCATAAAGTAAGGTAAATGCAACACTGTCCTTGTGTTTAGGTACCACCCTGTGAGGTACATTTTAATATTATCCTCAAATCTGTACCTATTTCTGACAGGAAGCTTGTATGCATTTCTTATCTATGCCATGCGTTCTACATGTTCCACCCATCTCACCCTTTTTGTTTTGGTGAAGCTCTTCATTGTGCAGTTTAGATTAATTAAAATTCATCACTGGATGACAAAAGTTGCTCATCCATTTCTGCAGTCCTAGAAATTATTTTACGTAAAAGTGTGTGTAATTCTGCTTGAAATATGTGCAAGTGTTGATATATGTGTACATGTATTTATATATTTATTTGTTTATATATGCCTCTGTATAAGTTCTGAAGTTTATGAAGTATTGATTGTCATGTGTTACACCGAGTTGGACAGATGAAGCGTATGGCAGGAAATGGTACTGGCCAGTTTTAAGGAATTCTTCCAGCTGTTTTCTGAAGTGACTGAAGAAAGTTACGCAAGGACTAATACTTATAGCTGGTCCTCAGCCAGGATTTGAAACAGCAATTTACTGAAGGAGAGTGAGACTTGTTACTCTGTTAACCTGCATGTTCTATGTGTACAGGAAATGTCATAATGTGTGTGGCCTCATATTGTATCCTAAGGGACACAGACACTGTTGTACTGTGACCATGTAGCAAGTCCAGATGTCCTTGATCTACTTCATTGTGTCTTGATCCTACTTCATTGTGTCTGAGCAGTTTAAGAACACCAAGCATTAATTTAATGTACTGGAGTGCTGCTATCTGGTTCTGCTATGTTGTGTTATATGCTTGATGCTCACCTGTTTCTTCTGCCTCAGCTCATAAATCACAGTGAGCATACACAGTAATCACGATAACCATGCTCGCTACTTAAGTGTGCCTCCTTCTCCAGCACAAACCTGACAGAAAACACAGGAACAACTATAACAATGGCAACCAGGGTGTGAGTTACATTTAAGGGCGTGACTCACTTCTGTATTATATACAGAGAAGATTTGCGTAGACAAGCAGAGTAAAATAATGGGTGATTTCCAGTAGAATTTTAACCCAGTATCTCCTGAATGCAGTGTTAACACAGTGTTAACGCAGTGTTAACCTGCTTGGTCTCGCCAAAAAGTAAGTTATTTTAAATTTAAAATGGTTCAGATTTCTGAGATTTCTGTCACAGCATGTAGGTGTCTCTGATGGATTCAGTAAATTTTTCCGATATTTTTGCCCTTCCTTAATATTTTAAAGCTTTGAATTCATAAACTTAACGTTGTATCTACCGTGAATTTTCAAATGAGATGTGTTCAAAAATTTTGAATTCATATTAATAATATTTAAAACTGAGTTTCTACCTCACAGAGAACACACTGCATCTCCATTACAAATAACAGTCCATTAATGCTGTTTAGGGATATAATTTCTATTCTGAGAATCATACACAACACATAATGTGTGGGCAAAGCGCAACATTCTTAAAATTCATGTAGGTGTTAAATATAGTTATCACTGTTATTTAAAGAGTTAACTGTGTTTTAGAATTAAAATGGGGGCAGGAGAAGCACTAAATGGAGGTTAAGGCACAGTTATGGGCTAAGTAGAGTTAAACGCAACTCCATTTAAGGCAATTAGAGAGGTTATGCGAACAGCCTCAGGATATGTAGCACTGGACCTGGTGCCTCACTACGGAACTGTCTTCAAGAGTGGTGGCTGTGATGTTGTCTGTTCTGTGCCTGCTGGTGCTGTGTGGCACAGCTGGGGGGCAGGGGGTTGAGACCAGCTCAATAGACAGCAATTTGGGAAATGAACTTGGAAATGATCGTGATGGCAGGTGTAAGTTGTACAGTGACAGTGTAATTGTTGGGCACACGTGGGAGCACAGCGGGTTTGAAGTTTGTTGATGTTGGCATTGCAACCTGATTAGGGATTGAACTTTGTCCATCATCCCAGTTTTCTTTCAGAGCCTTGGCTATGAGAGTAGCTCTCTCTAGGGACCAAAAAGCATAGGTTTTGTTCTCGGTTGCGTCATAAATAAATGTAACCTATTTGCAAAAGTAACTGTGTGTGAAAGAAACTGGGTCATGGACAAAGTAGAAGTTAAAACCTCGTTGGGAGTTCATGTTTTTTTGACTTGTCCATCTCTACTCTAGATGTGTGGATTGTGATGTGCTCTAATATACTTCGTATCTTTCAATATATAAACATGTATTTATTTACACGTTATTTAACAGCACACTCAGCAGATCACATCACACAGCAACAAATGGTAAGATGCGTAATAGATAATGCATTGGAAAGGGCATGGAAGGAAGCATTTGTGGCCTATTTTGCTGGGAGGTGCTGAGGAACACCATGGTGGACCCCAGTAGAATAGCCTGTCCTGGCCCAAAATTTGAATCTGTGAAATCATATATGGAGCAGGAGTGCTATAAACTTGGCCACAGTGTTTGGTAATGTATAAGTCGCAGATAATGGATTAGTTATTTGATTGTTCTATGTAAAGGAAAGAGTAAAAATAATTTTGTGCTTGTGCCTAATTAAGCACCACGCCATGATGATCAAATGGAGGTATAGCTCCACACATTCTTAATATAGGAATTAGATAGATGAGTGGTTTACTTCATGCCTCACCTCCTTTCCCCTGGAGTTAGGGCCCCCAGTATCTACTAGATACCAGGCCAAGTAAAAGAAACTCTAAAGGTATCCTTGTCCACACCATGAAGGCATATACAGGGAGTAGAGGCAAAGCTCCACTCATTCTAGAGCTAGACGGAAATGGGTGGTCAACTTCATGCCTCGGCCACTTTACCCTAGGAAGGAGCCCCTGTAGCCATTGAATAGGAGGCTGCGTGGGGCCCCAGAGTCTGTCTTTAAACAACTGGTGTATACTGTGCTGTAATTCAAAACTTAATACAATTTTACACAATTACTGTTATGTATTTTATACTACTGGCCTGGAGATACCCTCCGAGGTTGAAACATGTTGCCAAATTAAAGATACAACACTTACTAGTTGTGTTGACAGCAGTTACTTTGTCTTTTTGTGCAGCTAATTCTGAAAAGTTCTGAAAGGCTGTCAGCAAATGCAGCCCAATAACATGACAAGCATTATGTTGTAGTTAACAGTTTTGCATTTGAAATATTCCTGGTTTTAATCATGGCTGAGACACACTGATCAGTTGTGTGACAACCCCAAGGGCTGGATGACCAGGTTTTGATTTCTTGTAGGGGGACAGGGATTTTTCTCTTTGTTACCATGCCCAAACTGGCTTTGTGACCCGTCCTCCACCCCTCCATAGGCGCTGTTTTCCTCTCTGTCGGATAAAGCAACAGGAGCTTTAATCTGATCGTTCTTCTGGATCTAGTGCTGGGGGCTCTGGAGCCCTGGAGCCCTCTTTCCATTCCTGCAATACACATTCAAGGCACCTCCACCTCTTCTCTCCCCCCGGTGTCAAATATTAAGGTCAAGTGGTTAGCACTCCTTTTTAGATGCGTTTGCAAAATTGGGAAAAGTGGTTATTAGCTTCGTCATGTCTAGCCGTCCGTCTGTTTGTCCGCATGGAGGAACTCGACTTCCACTGGACGGATATTTTAAGAAATTTGATATTTGATAATTTTTCGAAAATCTGTCGAGAAAATTCACGTTTGATTAAAATCTGACAAGAATAACGGGTACTTGACATGAAGACCTGTGTACAATTGTGGTAATATCTCGCGGAATTCTTCTTAGAATGAGAAATGTTTCAGACAAAAGTTGTAGAGAAAATCAAAACACACATTTTATGTTCAATAACTTTTTTCCGAAAATCTTGCAGTTTATGAGATAATGCGGAGAAATATGGTACAGCCAGACAGGCCACAGATTACAATATAATACGGCACATGCGCTTTGTATGCTGGATAACTAAGGCTACAGACACACACCACAATATGTAATACTTATTGCTTTTCCACGGCAACAATGGTTACGCGAACGCGCATCAATGTCACGTTACACGTACATTGCCTGTTTTGTTGTATTCTGGAGGTCTCCACTTCTACTGTGTGCCCACAGACCAGGACTGATCACTAAGGTTCTTATTGTTTTCCTCAGTCCCTCCACACAGATGCGTGCATAGTGCCCTAAATTAGGCCACGGAATTTTCCCAGCATTGTCCTTGCCAATTCAGTATTTACTTGTCCTGTCTTTTGATGCTATATAATCGGGTTTTAAGGAAAGTCTTCAAATGAAACATAAACAAGAAAATGAGTAAACTAGTTATTTAATTAATTTTATTTTCTTCTTTGTGTATTACTGTAGATATCCTAAAATGTCTTATAGATTGTTTAACTACCTCTAAGCACATTCATAATAAGATAGGCCAGTGGTTCCCAACCTGTGGATCATGGTGTTATTTCAGGGGGTCTGCAAATACGTAGACTGACCAAATGATACTCCTATGTCTCGCACATGTATTAGTGTTTTTCAAATGCTTCTGTTTGTTGTTGTGGTGATTAAAACATGAATTCTTGTATAACTGTTGTTGAGTCCATAACAGTGTCTTTATGTATTCTACCAACTCAGGGCCTAAAACTGCAACTGTTAGCATGTAAGGGTCTGCAAAATTTTGTTGAATTTAAGGGCATGTGATTATCATTCACCAACAAATGCACAAAGATAATTTTTTCACTAATTACTTTATTAAAGGATTTCCCCTATACGTATTTCGGCAAACTATATTGCCATCTTCAGGGGGTCATTTTTGGTTTGAACATAGACCAATGTACATGTGTCAATATTGGTTATTGTACCATCTATAAAATTGTATAAAAATTGTGTAAAGTTGTATTATTGTATTAAAATAGTACTAAAATAGCTTGTTAAAATTCATAGTAAGATAGTATTAAATTACGAATTTTACCGCAAATGTAACTTTAATACTATCTTACTATCAATTTTAAAAAGCTATTTTAGTACTATTTTAATACTATAATACAACTTTATACAATTTTTATACAATTTATAGATGGTACAATAACCAATATTGACACATGTACATTGGTCTATGTACAAACCAAAAATGACCCCCTGAAGATGGCAATATAGTTTGCCGAAATACGTATAGGGGAAATCCTTTAATAAAGTAATTAGTGAAAAAATTATCTTTGTGTATTTGTTGGTGAATGATAATCAGTTATATAACGATGCACGGTGAATACAACGTGAAATTAAGGACGTCTTCATACTCCAAAGGCCATAGCCACCAACACATTCATGACATTGTTATGCTATATAATCAGTCACTTAAGACAGAACTTTAAAACAAAGAAGCAATAACAAACAGGAATTTTAAACCCTTTTCTTCTCTTCATATTACTGTTTATGTTCCTTATGAATACAAGCTACTCTATTTTTGTTTCAAGTCTTCCCATTTTTCGGTCTTTCCGCTTCAAGAATGTTCAATGCAGTGGCACCAACGGACAGTATGGCACATGCTTCTCAAGACAGCAGTGTTCCAACTTGGGAGGAATATCTTCTGGGAGCTGTGCCCGAAACTGGGGCACCTGCTGTGTCAGTAAGTGTGCTGTTCTACCGTGCATAAAGAGGCAGGAGGTTTCTTTGCAGTGTTGGCTCATCCTGCCGCACTATATAGCATTAAATTTCATAAGACTGTTTTCAGTTCTCTGATGAAATTTTCCATCCGTTCGTTCTCTGACATTTTTTGTCTCCTGTGTGCTACATGTTTCATCCATGTTTTTCAGTCTAAGTATCAAAATTGGTTTCATCCACACACATAAAATTTTGTCCCTTGGGTGTGTGGTGGATAAGTTCAGTCCAGTAAGAAGGAGACTTAATTAATTTCTGTTCTTAAATAGCACAATATATTCGGAGCCAGTTTACGTTTGTCACAGTCTGTTTGGCTGCATGGGGCTCTGCTGTTCAGGCGCCCCCCTCAAAGTACTAGGTTTATTTCGGATTTTATGCAAAACATACATTTCTCTATGTGCCTTGTCAGTTCAGTACTGTGCATAGATACAGCCCCAAATTGCATTGCCCCAGAATTGTCTGAAACTATCCTGTGTGTATTTAGTACCATCTATTTATTTCACTTAAAACAGCAACAATGTTTAAAATATGGAGGATTAGTGAAGTTAATTCTGGAGATTTACGCAGTGTTTTTACCCTTGATCTAATCAATGTTGGTATTAGATCTAGCCTGATCATTTTTGCTGCATCCAGAGTGGCTTGACCCATTACTGATACGTTTTTTCCTGGGCAGAGAAAATGTTCTAGTCATGTCTGGAGATATGCGTAGTGACATAATCAGTTTATTATGTTTTTTTTGTACACATAATGAAGGGATTCTCACAAGATTTTACATTTGGTTTCGTTGCTACAATTTTTGACAACACCCAAGTGTTTATCCATGTTGGAACAATCAGAACAACCATTTATTTATGAAATTACACGAAACAAGTTGCCAAACTTCAGTTACCATACTGGAGTTTAATTTTGTGGCGTGTGAGTGACCAAAATTATTTTATGAGTCTGTTTTGCCATCCTGCGCAACTCTTCATTCAGCATCCCTAGTTAGGCTGTCACTGTGAAAGATAAGTTAAAACTCTGACTTCTTAATGGTTGTACTTTCAAAGTATAAGAGCATGGAAGATGTTACAATTTCTTGATGTCTTCACAGTTCAGAAATCATGTGGTACCTCCACCAACCTGAACTGCACATACTTCACCAACCCTGGTTTCCCTGGGGTGTACAGTGGCAGTGGACAATGCAACATCATGGTCACCAAATGTAACTCTAATATTTGTCAGGTAGGAAACCAAAGAAAACCAGTTTTATAAATTAGTATTTGTAAATTGTAAATTAATATATTAATACAATGTAATGTATAATATATATTATAGATAATAATATTATAGATAATATATATTCTTATATTTAAAATAAATTTAATTACATAGTTTTTGTAAAAATTAAAGGCATTTAGATCAACAGAGTAACAAGCATCAAAATAAGTAAAAGGACAAATGAACGTCACAAAACAGCAGCAATATCACAAAAGGGACTGGCAGTTAATGTTCACTTTGTAACAGAAAGACTAAAAGTCGTGAATGAATAAGGATGAACATTAAATATGTTCAAATTAAATAAATAGACCAACAAATGCACTATTTACCTACTTTAATGTAGTGTCTTTCTTATACAACCCTACACGTGTTTCGGACCTAGGTCCATCTTCAGGGGGTCTCAATATTGTTAAAACTACTAAAACAAGCACATGTTTGAACGAACGTATAATTATAATCTTAATTTTATTCCGGCTCATACGAATATCCGTTAACTGCTAGATAATAAATAAAATATTCTAGTTCCTATACGATGATTCATTCACTTTACAGAATACGCACCACGAGACGTCAAAAAACAAAAGCCAGTATTTCCGCATCAGTGAACATCATATATATATAACTCACAATTTTAAAAAGGTTTTAATTAAATATATACATATTTATGATCTACAATTTTATCCAGACAATTCTACCACAATAGCGGTACGCGACTGCTGTACGTTCGTTCAAACATGTGCTTGTTTTAGTAGTTTTAACAATACTGAGACCCCTGAAGATGGACCTAGGTCTGAAACACGTGTAGGGTTGTATAAGAAAGACACTACATTACAGTAGTTAAATAGTGCATTAGTTGGTCTATTTATTTAACTTGATTCATAGAAATGCACGGTGATAACAATGTGAAAATTAAATATGTTGTGTAATAACACTAACTGATATCTTCAGTAACATACGACTGCATTTTATTAAGCTCTAGTTGGGGCTGTTAAGTACCATAACACACATTTTAAAGGTGTCCTTTTAAAATAGAAACACATACTGGTTACTGAATTTTAACAGGTATATTTTATTATGGCTCAATGACTTTATACATATACAAATAGTCCAGAACAAATGTCTTCGGGTCCTTTCGGACTCTCCAAAGAACACTCCCATCTCACTCTTACATAGCTCCTTGGGTATCGACCACATCCACACATATATCCATCGTTTAGCCACCTCCTTTTATGAACAGTGTAAGCATAATCCCAATCCTCTGATCTGTGACATCGGAAGCTACACTCTCCAGGACCTACACGAGATGTACGGTTGTTACAAGCACAAGCGGATAAGAGAGCCTCTGGTGTGGTAGTGTTTTTAAGGGAGCTGGTCCTAGTTTTCACTACAACTACTTTTCATTGGTGCACTGTACCTATTATGTTCCAAAGTGTAAAAATGCACGAACCTCAAAATTGGTGTTAGGAACAATTTAGCCCATATTCTGTATACTGTTGTATGTACATGTCAACGAAATAAAGCTTTGTAAATTTAAAAAAAAGAATATTTTTATCAATGTATTTAAACGATCGCCCAGCCTGTGGTCGGTCATGACTGAAATGTCGTACAGATATAATAAATTATATACATAGCTTGATATGTAGTACAGTTAATTAGTATACAAAGCGTAACAATGAGTAATATCAACAACATTCACAAGGACTTTTTCCATTGTCAAAATACTAAAAACGAAACACTGTGTTTTAAAAGTAACCTGCTTCCTTCCTCAGGTGAAACCACTAATCCTAAGAAATTATTGACGAAAATATTACAGACATATTGTCATAATTCACACATGAGAAACGACAAGGAAGTAAGTTACTTCCAAAATGTAGTGTTTTGTGTTTTAGTATACTGACAATGGAGAAAGTCCTTGTGAATATTGGCCTAGTTGTTGTTACTCATGTACAATTGTCAAAAATCCATATGTCACAATTAAGAGTAAAAATACTTAGCAATAATTGCGAGTTACATGACTGATGTTTGAAATGCAGCTGTCATGTAAGTTGTGGAACATCGCTGTGTTAATTCCTAATTGTGGAAGCAATATATATGACTGTCTCTTTTCTTACACAGTTACGCATTGATTTTCTTGACTTCACCATTTCTCAGCCGGACCCCACAGGTTCCTGTGTTAATGACTACCTTGCAGTAATAGGTGGTGCTTCCTCGGTGCCCCATATTTGTGGTGAAAGCACCAACGAGCACGGTAAGACTCTTCTGCATGTCTTTATTTGTCCTCAGGTGTTTCAAATTCTTATTGTGTTCTTAATGGGTTATGATACCGTGTGGCATGGTAGGTGGATACCAGTGCTTCGGAGGAACATAATGTGTTGCTCTGAAATGTTGGTATCTCATCTAGCAGACAGAATGGTGTCATAAGAGTGTCTGGTTGTCAGCGTTTTGGAAGATTGTGGTGCCTTCGTCTTCAGTGTCAAGCAGTCAGTAACATTAGGTGCAGAGAGTAGACAGAATATATTACATGGCTGCACAGCTACACAAGCTTTACGAGTTGCACTTCAGGACGTAACTTAGGCAAGGGCCATGCATTAATAAACGAAAATTTTTTTTTCCTTGTTTAATCGCTTGTGTTCATCCAAGTACAATAGGTTAGTTTCAGTCAGCTATGAGTCTCCTTCCTTTAGAAAATCTTTTAAGACGCTGTTCACGGTCAGCCTCGCATGCATGTAAACTACATGAATATTACATTTTTAGAGGCAACTTGTTTGCTGTACCAGTGACATGCATGAGCTATGCTGTGGCTACCCCTGGTATATTGTATGTGTCAGAGATGAGGGTAGAAAAGGAAAGTATTGGGTGGCAAACCAAGACGTTGATAGTCGTGTGCACTGGATGGGGCCTAGTTGTACCAGCTCGGATGGTTGTACTTACTTGCATCTGTATCGACCGTAGACCACCCCTGTGTTCACAGCATTGATGTTCATCACCGTGTTCCTCACACTATGTCACAGCCTTTCTGTGCACCCATCTCATCTAGTACACCTATGTCTTACTGTTAGTTCACCACCCATGCTTTCCTTTTGTACCATCATCACCAACACCTATATAATACATTTTATCTACCCTCTGTAGCTACTCTCCTGGACTGCTTGGCCCTGTAGATAGACACCATGATTCTTTGAAACACTGTGGGTTACACACCCAAACCTGAATCTTCTGCAACACTGCTGTGAGAACTTAAAATCATGCACACTCTTTTAACTTAGAAGACAACAGTATAAATCTCAACCACTGTGAGAACCTCCGATCTCAACCAATGATGTTTGCTTCTCTCTCTCCTCACTGCTTTACAGTGACCATCAAGAGAACACAACGAATACAAGTTGCATGGGGATCAATTAAAAGTTTGGAAAATCATTATGGACAGACACATATAGAAATAATGAACAAGAAAAGAAAAAGAATAATTGAGCGAAGGTTACTTATACTAAAATCATCTCAGGTGATCAGTGGATATCATCAGTCTTGATGATTCAGAAAGAGGAGATCTCCAGAACTTTGAATCTTTAGCATAGCCTTAACTTGACTTACCTGTGCATATATTTGTTATGAAAGCTTCAAAATCAAACAAAGATTGTTGTTTCAGTGTATGTGGACTTCCGTGCTGACAGCACTCCAATTCAGCTCAGCTTTAGAATTAATCCAGCAGTATCTGCCAACCGCATCTGGAACATTAAACTCACCCAAATAGAGTGCACCAATCCACAGCGAGGTTGGAATTTGAATATTGAAATAAAATTATGTACAATATTTGCTGTTGTTAGATGGTATCATCAGAACACTGTGCGTAGATTCTGATTGGTCATGACGATTCATTCTGTTTGATTATCTAACTAACTAGCTCACTGGAGCAAAGAATTTGAATAGGCAGGAAGGTAAGCCACAAATCTTGTTGTAAGACCTAGTTTTGAACATTCTTTAGATGTACTGAAAGCACCTTTGGAGAATGACTTCCAGCCATGTTAGACTGTATGTGTAATGTGAGATGGTGAGCTCTTGCTAGGGGTTAGTAATGTCATGTTACTATTAACAGGATCAGTCTGGTTGTTTGTCATATCTCATATTTTAGATGTAAGAAATTGATTTTTGAGTGTCGATAAATGGAATTTCAGACAGAGAAGAAAATATGTTTGTATTCAGGTTATCGTCTTGTGGGATGTGACACCATGTAGTTGCTAGATAGGTTTTATTGTGAACTAATGGGTTTCTGGACTTTGTCCATCATCCGGAAATCTAAAATAACTAGATAACACGACGTTTCAGAAACTGGATCTGCTTCCGTCCTCAGGTAAAGGGGGAGGGAGACACTCTGTTGTGTCCCTTAGACAGAGCTAACCTCAATCACTCCAGTGAGGACGGAAGTAGATCCAGTTCCCAAAACATTGTGTTATCTAGATATTTTAGATTTCTGGACGATGGACAAAGTCCAGAAACCCATTAGTTCTCAATGTTACATACCGTCGTCAGAACCTTTTACAATTAATTAGGTTTTATTGTGTTTGAGCAATATGCTCCCTCCATCTTTAGGTTACAGGATGGAGGCAGCATGTTCATCTGATACGGTACCTGTTTACGAGACCGCACGGTGTCACATCTCACTGTAATGACAGCCTCAAGGCTCATGTTTCTGTGCCTCAGATAATCAGTCATCTGTTTATGCTGTTACAGCCCCCACAGGTTGTCTGATGTACTACACAGGCACAAGTGGCACTGTGAAGAGCTTCAACTACAGTCCGTCTTTTAGTGCCACAAGTAAGTGGCACATCACATAAAGCACTAACAGTTCCATATCTTAATCACAAACTCAGCAGAATAGTAGGGTGAATTTCTGTGTAACCAGGAATATACACCACTCAAAGTTGGTAGTGCAGATAACATTCTTACCATTAACTATCAACCCTTCAAAGACTTTGAGATTAACCCGTATTATATTTAAAGTTTGAGTTCATACTGCAGAGAAAACAGTCTGTGTGGTACAAACTAAAACTTTAAATATAATTCAGGTTTTAAGGGGTTATGGGTGCCAATCTATTTCTGAAAAACCTCCAACTGAAAAAGTATGTGGGAGTTTTTTTCTTTGTGGTAAGTCCATACAGGCTTTTTATTGTACACCCTGAGACAGCACAGAACAGTTACCATGTGAAATGATGCAGGAAGGAGCTAGGATAACTCAGACAGTATAGTGACTATGCTGTGGGCTGGAGGGTTGGTGTTCATTTCCTGACAGAGACAAGGATATTTCTGTTCCTCTCTGTGCACATAGTGGGGTCCTATCCAGCATATATTACAAGTTCTTTCCCCATGAGTACATTTGTCAAGGTGTTAAGGTGATAATTCACATCCATATAGTAATGAGGTTAAGAATATGTGGAGCTTTACCTCCATCATCTGGATAGTGAGGTATTTAATTAAGCACTGGGACAGCTTTGCTTTTAATGGAGCAGGTAAGAAGCAGAAGAGAGGACATAGTATAACTGGACATAACATGTTGTACCATATGGGGACATGTTAGACAGGTCACCTGCATAACACTTTTATCCCCCAAGAATATGGAGAGCAGTACCTTGTGTCATGTTACCGTGGCCCTCAATTGCTTAACTAGCTGAGCAAATATTAGCTTCCCAAAAACACATCACTTCATGGAGTCACATAGATTGATAGGGTCTTTTTGTGTTGTTCATGGATTGCCACTGTGGCACTATTGACTAGTATTGTCTTGGACATGTGGTTGGTAGCTCTGCCCAAACAGAATTGCCATGTCTCCAAGGCGTTTTGAAATTTGAACTCAATTGTGCTAGTGTTGTCTCATTATCAACACATGGTAGCCTTATGTTCTTTTATTGTCTTTCTTTGCCCAAATACTGCATTTTCTTTCTCAGTATACACCGAAGAAGATCTAACAGTAAGATAACGCTGCATCAGCAAGACTGGTGCCATTTGAACGTAGGTGTAACAGCAGGAGCAGGCAAGGTGTCAACAAAGTGTTACAGCTGTTACAGGATAGCTCCAATTGCATCTGCAGACAAATAAATGTGTAGAATTGACTGCACTTCCCTCTGTTGATGACGTTCGAGAAAAGTTCTTGATTAGTTTAGTGAGGAACCAAAGAAATTGAATTTAAACTTTACTTTGTAACATGTTACTTAAAGAGGAGGTGGCATGTAATGTTTCAGGCTTCTGTAATATGTAGTATTTGCTGTGCCTGTATCATTACAGATTCATTTTTAGACACATATATCTCTGAAGTTACTTTTCTGAATACATTCAAACTTGCTGGGTCACCTATCATGAACATGATAAACTTCAAGTGAGATTTCTCGGGTGATTAGTAAATCATCTGTAGGGAATTTACACGCTGTTGTATCTGCCAGTGTGAATACATCACCTGACCTTGGCCAACACAGATAGTGAAAATGGCATTCACAAATATCAAACTATCTTCAGAATATTCAAGAGGTAAACTTAACGTTGTATCTACCGTGCATTTTCAAATAACATGTGTTCAAAAATCACCAACTAATGCACATAAACTTTTTCTTAATAGTCTATTCTTAAAATATCCCTATACGTATTTCGGTGGTTTAAACCACCATCTTCAGGGGGTCGTGGAGATTAAAATGCATAGACTTATAGTTATTACATATACGGTTATATTCATATATGTAGAATATGAGTGGGCTAGTATTGCTCACTTCGTACAGTATGCAAAATTATGTAAAATTACTATAAAATGAATTAAAGGCTGTTAAAATTATTACATAGTTTGTAGTTTTCCTTACTACAAGGCCAAACTGCCAATAATTTTCAGGAAAACTACAAACTATGTAATAATTTTAACAGCCTTTAATTCATTTTATAGTAATTTTACATAATTTTACATACTGTACGAAGTGAGCAATACTAGCCCACTCATATTATACATATATGAATGTAACCATATATGTAATAACAATAAGTCTATGCATTTTAATCTCCACGACCCCCTGAAGATGGTGGTTTAAACCACCGAAATACGTATAGGGGTATTTTAAGAATAAACTATTAAGAAAAAGTTTATGTGCATTAATTGGTGATTTTTGAACACATTCAGAGAGGTAGTTTGAATTTGAATTTATTTACATTCTATGAGCCCAAAACAAATTAATACCTTGGATACATAACAAGTCAAGAAAATTTTGCATACATACTGTTTTTGTTGGTACAATACAATTAGCTTAAAACTAATTTGGCTTAGTTTATCATTCTCTATTTACTTAAA
Source organism: Reticulitermes speratus (assembly GCA_021186555.1). NCBI lineage: Eukaryota > Metazoa > Arthropoda > Insecta > Blattodea > Rhinotermitidae > Reticulitermes > Reticulitermes speratus. The sequence continues at coordinate 6,403,617 of JAJKFL010000008.1, forward strand.
GTGTTCATCTATGGAGTAGAAGGAATGAGCATGTAAATATTTAGGGCTGATTTGAATTGTTTACGGTTATCACTTACATTTTTTATACTTTGTGGGAGATTTTTAAATACCTTTATGCCAATTGAGTAGCCTCCTTTTTGATATAGTGATAAATTTGATGAAGGTTGATGAAAGTTATATTTTTGTCCAGTATTTATGTTGTAGACATCAGAATTTAATTTGGATTTATTTACGTTGTTAACCACAAATAAGAGAAGTGATAGTATACCGTATATTCTCGAATCTAATGCGCATCCGAATCTAATACGCACCCAGTTTTTGGCGACTTCTTAAACGAAAAAAAGTTAGTTCGCGATTCTAATCCGCAACTTTCCTTCAACCACCCCTTGCCCACGGGGCGACTGATTGAATAATATTGGATGTTACCAATGCGTTAAAATCCGCGCTACGCCTGTGGCCGATGAGTCATACGATAGAGGCGGGGCCTTTCTCAACAGACGTGCGCAATCTCGTCTGAAGCCAGCTGAGCCTTAGTTGTTGAAACGTGGGAGGTGCTTGTTCCAATTTGTCGTGTACGTAGTTATGGAAGAGGGACACCTGAAATCTAAACGACTCTCATATACGGCAAAGTTCAAACGTGAAGTTATTCGGTGCGCAGAGGAGAATGGAAACCGCAAAGCTGCTGCAATATTTGGAGTTGATGAAAGCAACGTTCGACTATGGCGGAAACACAAGGCAGAGATGACATTGTATGGGAGGACGATGTTGAAGATAAAGATGATAGTGACTGGGTGGAGAGCACGGATAACGATTCAGTTATGAGTGATGACGGCGAGTCTGATGAATAATAAATTATAATAATAAATAATAAAATAATAGATTATTGTATTGTATTGTTCTTACGGCACGTACAGCAGCTCAATCATTTTTCCAAAATCCAGCTCTAGACCGCGAATCTAATACGCATCTGATTTTTTAGCCCTCTAAAACTGTAAAAAGGGTGCGCATTAGATTCGAGAATATACGGTATATTGTGATTGAAAAGGTAGAATTTTTAAATTCTTAAATAAATCTGTACATTAGCCTCTACTTCTGCATCCAGTAATAATTCTAATTACATTCTGTTGTATTTTAAAACTTTTTGCACTATTAATCCGTAGTTCATAATAAAATTAAAATAGTTCCGAGTAAACCATTTTAAAATTGTTCACTCCGTGCATCGTCTTGATCAACGCAGTCAATTTATTACACCAACCAAATGCACACTCATACTTGCATATAAGTGTTATACATAAAGCTCCGACATGTTTCGGTGCTAATGCATCATCCTCAGGGAGCACAGGCTGCCAAATATAAAACCAACCGTCACGGACGGGCCACTGTTAGTATGGTTCCACAATCTGTTGTCAGCTACATTGTTAATATCTCTATCGTATAAAAGGTACAGCCTCTATTTTTAAAATACATACAGTTAAAACAGAATTAAAATATTCTATATAAGATAATAATATATAATAATATTATTATTATATTATAGTCCATTATAAAGCATTTTTATCTTGTATAGAATATGATAGGGACAGGTGGCAGGCTCTTGTGAGTGCGGCAATGAATCTTCGGGTTCCATAAAATGCGGGGAATTTCTTGACTGGCTGACGACCTGCTAGCTTCTCAAGAAGGACTCTGCTCCATGGAGTTTATAGAATATTTTAATCCTATTTTAACTGTATGTATTTAAAATAGAGGCTGTACCTTTTATACAATAGAGATATTAACAATGTAGCCTACAACAGATTGTGGAACCATACAAATAGTGGCTCATCAGTGACGGTTGCTTTTATATTTGGCAGCCTGTGCTCCCTGAAGATGGTGCACTAACACCGAAACGTGTCGGAGCTTTATGTATAGCAGTTATATGCAAGTATGAGTGTGCATTTGGTTGGTGTAATAAATTGACTGTGTTGATAGTAAACCATCTTCAGTGTTTCCTGTGATATAAAGGGCTTAACTGATCTCACTGCATAGCAAACTGCACTTAATTTGTGTGTAAAGTGTTCAATTTTAATTTTAATTCAATTTCTACATATTTTAAGGAAAACAGCAAAAATAAGTCAGCACAGGACGTATGGCTGGCCACTAATCACTCAAAGGTGCAAGGGTTCAAAGCAAAACAGTTCCTTAGTTTAGATTAGGTAAATAACTTTTAATGGCTGCTGGCATTTGACATTTAACTGCAATCTACTCTGTTCTTGACGAATTCCATATCCAATCCGACTTGCGTGGTTATTGGATCAGTGAATGTATATGTATATATGTATGTATGTATGTGTCAGTGTAACCACACACCTTGTCACCTCAGGCACGTATGGGACCAGGCAGATTGCCAACACGAACTATGGAGTGTGTGTTCAGATGGTACCTGGCTACTGCAGCATACAGTGGACACAGAACCCGAGCGATCCGTATTCCTTCACTGTGTCAGGAGACACAGGAGGAATAGACCCCTCTTTGCTTGGTAAGTATAATAATCATGTACGTGCATAAGTGGTGGGCTCTTGTGAAGAGTGTGTTGAACTTTTGGTTTTATAAAATGCAGGAAATTTCTTGACCAGATGAGTAACTGTTAGTTTCTCAAACGGGGCTCTGTTCCATGGAGTTAGAGTAATACAGTACATTTACATTTCTTGCCTGCTAGCATAACAAGACTGTACAAGACAGCACCTGCAATTTCTGAACATTGTCAATACAACCTACCCTTAACTACACACATGTAAAATTCGTGATTTCAGGCTTCCACAGCAGTGTAAATGAGGCCATCAATCTTCTGGAATGTTACATGCCATTGATTTGTAGTTAGATACCGACGTTTTGGGACAACTTATCGGTCCCATCTGTGCCTTATTCTGGTCTCTTACGTCTCCCCTTCCTGCACCTCTTCTCATCTCCCGTGCCCTGAGGGGGCTTCAAGCTCCATCGCCGCTTTTCCTCAGAGCTCTCTTAGTAGCTGTACCTTCCCCCTTCTGAGTCCTCCACGCTCCATTAACCTCACTGGCTCATCTCACTTTCTCTGAGAACCAATCACTGCCCACACCATTCCTAATATAACTGTGCACCAAACTGTTCCCAGCACTCTACTTGGGCTGCTTGACCTTTGAAGATGGAACTGTTAGGCTGTCCCGAAACGTCGGTACCTAACTACCAATCAACGCTTCGTAACATCTCAGGAGAGCAAAAACCACACACGAAAATAGTTTTTTCAAATGATCGTCTTATTACACCATATAGGATTATAAGTTTGTTCCACTGTTACTGAAAAATGTGCTGCGTTCATCTTCAGAGTAACTGAATTTGGTTCAGTGGAAAATGAATTGAGTGGGAGGAGGAAATGGGTCAATCACACAGAAAGGTTATGAGGATTGCTGCGGATCTGAATTATGGAACGGGAAGAGGGGACAGACATTGTACCATGCCAGCTCAGTAAATGATCAGTCCTGTCAATCCTTCTATATAATCAACCCATTTCCTTCCATTCACGTCAGTCTCTGCCTGAACCAAATTGTCACCCTGAAGATGGACACAGCATATTGCTCAGAAACATCAAAACAAACTTACAATCTTGCACAGTGTAATAACACACAAGACTACCAATTGAGCAAACCAGCTGTGGAAGCCTGAACACTTATACAAACTTTTATGTTGACATTGTATTCACCATGCACCATTATGATAATATTGTATTTATATACCAACATGTATTGCACAAAATTATAACTAGATAAACTTATCACTTAACCCGACACGTGTTTCGGTCCAAATGGGCCATCATCTAACCATAGCACCAGCAAAACTTACAACTCTTAACAATACCAAAGGAAGTATACAGTGAAGCATACAAACCAGCAACCCCTGATGATGGCCCATTTGCACCGAAACACGTGTCGGGTTAAGTGATAAGTTTATCTAGTTATAATTTTGTGCAATACATGTTGGTATATAAATACAATACAAACTTTTATGTATTCCAGTCATCCTTATGACTAAGTCAGATGTTGATGTTTTTAGAGCAGACAAAACCTTATCGTGAATGGCATGTTGGCAGAATGATGTGGCTAGAGCATGCTGCTTTGTGTACCAGTAACTGATTTCTGTAAGTTATTTGTAGCAGGAAAGGATAACAAAGATAACTGTATAGAACTGTAGACAGAATAGCTTCAGGCTGGCTCAAAATCAGGAGGTATTTAACTTTGATGCTTGTGGTAATGAAACACGTCACCAGCTGCACCATACAGGCCCTTGCAATAGTGCAGTGCGGGGTTGATAAAGTTAGTAATTGTTCTGTAAACATGAGGCAGTTTTCATGATTTTTAAGCTCCTACTATCGTATTTGTTTCTAAAAAATACCCATTTGTACAAGATTACGTAAACATATTTACGATCCAAGCGGTTCGGCAACTCGGTCCATTACTCTTCAAACTAAAAGATGTTACAAAAGTTACTGAAATTATGAAATGAAGATTCCTTTAGACCCACCAGCACATTATTTTGGTATGTGCAGTTGACCATGCACCTCCATCTACAGACAGAGGTTACGTACTGGCATTATGTTTCTTCTTCGTCACACAGCATTAACCTTCGGGAGACAGATTTAAATGCCAGTTGTTCTTCTTGATGCCCTGAGTTTTTCTGGCTTAGTGTGCACAATTTCTACCAAGTAAACACATAGACGAGCGTATGGCATGCTAGGCCATTTACCAGTACATTTTAGAGACCGGCATGTGGTCTCTTAGGACAATGAACATTAAGCAGAGGGCACCTGTACCAGGTGGCTGTTTTCACACAACAAAATAAAGGTACAGTAAAACCCCGATTTAATGTTCCCGCTTTTAGTGAAATTCTGGATTCAGTGATGATTTTTCATGTCCCGACAATAGCTCCATATAAACAATGTAACCTCCAATTAAGGAAAACCTCGATTTAGTGAAATATATACTAATCCCCCAGCAATTGATTAAATAGGGGTTTTACTGTATTTGTTAGAAATTTGATTTGAGCATTAGGAGTAGCATACTGATGTTGGATTGTTTCTTAATTTGCAAAATCTCAGATCTTCATGTACAAAACTCAAATCTGTCATATTGAAATTGAAAGGTTCTTGAACCTCCTTCTGTTTCTTGCAGGAACCGCTGCAGTAGCTCAAAGCGGCGCAGTGTGTACCACTGATTTCATTGTAATACCAAATCCTTATCAAAATTCAATGAGCTTGGACACTGACAGGTTTTGTGGCAATGCATTAGTTCCAACAACAAGTAAGTATTCCAAACATTTGAGTATATACATGTCTGAAGCAGCTGTAGTGTGGTGAGACTGAGTCCCTTGGTACTGTGGCCTACTGTACCAGCTGTAGTGTGGTGAGACTGAGTCCCTTGGTACTGTGACCTACTGTACCAGCTGTAGTGTGGTGAGACTAGTTCCTTGGTACTGTGACCTACTGTACCAGCTGTAGTGTGGTGAGACTGAGTCCCTTGGTACTGTGACCTACTGTACCAGCTGTAGTGTGGTGAGACTGAGTCCCTTGGTACTGTGACCTACTGTACCAGCTGTAGTGTGGTGAGACTGAGTCCCTTGGTACTGTGACCTACTGTACCAGCTGTAGTCTGGTGAGACTGAGTCCCTTGGTACTGTGACCTACTGTACCAGCTGTAGTGTGGTGAGACTGAGTCCCTTGGTACTGTGACCTACTGTACCAGCTGTAGTGTGGTGAGACTGAGTCCCTTGGTACTGTGACCTACTGTACCAGCTGTAGTGTGGTGAGACTGAGTCCCTTGGTACTGTGACCTACTGTACCAGCTGTAGTGTGGTGAGACTGAGTCCCTTGGTACTGTGACCTACTGTACCAGCTGTAGTGTGGTGAGACTGAGTCCCTTGGTACTGTGATCTACTGTACCAGCTGTAGTGTGGTGAGACTGAGTCCCTTGGTACTGTGACCTACTGTACCAGCTGTAGTGTGGTGAGACTGAGTCCCTTGGTACTGTGACCTACTGTACCAGCTGTAGTGTGGTGAGACTGAGTCCCTTGGTACTGTGACCTACTGTACCAGCTGTAGTGTGGTGAGACTGAGTCCCTTGGTACTTTGACCTACTGTACCAGCTGTAGTGTGGTGAGACTGAGTCCCTTGGTACTGTGACCTACTGTACCAGCTGTAGTGTGGTGAGATTGAGCCCCTTGGTACTGTGACCTGCTGTACCAGCTGTAGTGTGGTGAGACTGAGTCCCTTGGTACTGTGACCTGCTGTACCAGCTGTAGTGTGGTGAGACTGAGTCCCTTGGTACTGTGACCTACTGTACCAGCTGTAGTGTGGTGAGACTGAGTCCCTTGGTACTGTGACCTGCTGTACCAGCTCACTGTGACAGATGAGCATGGAGCATGGTGGTACAATAAGTGGTAGGGAAAAACAAAGTTCTTGGAAGAAACCCTGCCCTAGTGGCACTCTGTGCACTGCAGATCCCACGTGGACCACAATTCTAAGAAGCTGGTAGTTGTCTGAGCAACTGTACAGCCAGTTTTTGTCAGTAAATTTACCGTGTGTAGTTTCATCAATGTGATATCCTTCAAAGACAATGACACAACTGAAAATGTTATGGACATCCACACTCATAACGGACAGTGTGCGTCATGCTCATAATTTTTTTTTTTACCTTAGATGATCCTCTTTTGTCAAATTCTGAACCTGATCACAGTAAAACATAGTCAAAATAAGATTTAAGGTTGTTACAGCATTAAGTTTTCAGATTGTTGACCTTTTGGTCTGGTAGGTACATGCCAATAATATTTATGAACCAGCTGCCTTCATTGTATTTTCAGGGTAGAAGGGTACGTCACATCCTAGGAGACCATAATCTGGGTTCAGGTTGTGGTCTTCTCGGTTATGACACTGTGAAATCTTATTGGTAGACGCCGTTTCAGAGAAATATGCTGCCTCCCTCTTTAAGGTCAAATTCAGTAGTTGTAGGTTATATAGACACGTTGTCAGAAGGGCCATAGGAAGTAACAAAGAGATCTGTTCTGGACCAGTGGGAGACTGAAGTTTGGACATTTACATAGGAGAGCAAGCCTGTGTTTATGTACTGACAGACATTTCTTTATTTTCAGCCTTTTCCAAACCATTCGTGTTGACTGTGGTAACGGACAACACTGAACTACAACCAAATAATTCAGACTTTGCAAACAGAGGCTTCTGTCTCAATTACCAGCAGTTACTCTGTACATAGACTACAACTTCCATAAGGTGATTGCAGAAACATAAAAACTATCCTTATATATATTTAAAATGTTAATAACCTTTAGCGGCCGGACTTATTTCTCAGCGTTGCCCTTTAAATCGAGATAAGTGGCCTACTTTACGGCACAAGCCCTGTGTGATCGGGTCTGCGGTCACCGCGTTGGCCGTTTAAACATTAGCGCTATCGTTAGAAAAACTTTAATATTATTTTATCTGGAAGAGATAAAATGGTGGAATTACTTCCATTTTGTAGAAATTGGAACAGGCTTTTAGCAGAGCACATTAGAAATTCAGCATGTATCCTTACTGCCTAAATAAACATAATACAATTTCATATTCTTGTGAATTTGAATTTTATGTCGTCATTTTTGTGGCTGGTCGAGACATTCCTTTTACCGGATTCCTTTTTCTCGTTTTCTTGAGACATATTCGTGCCTATCTTTCAGCAGTAATCAGTTCTTATTAGTAACACTAAATGATTGTTGTTAGTCTAAACAGTGTAAGGTTTGTTCAGCGTCATTACAAGATTGACCGAGAAGGAAAAAATCAGCCCACCTTACTACGCAAAATACTCAACACCAAGAAACGTTGTTGTGATGACTCACTTCACTGTTACAGTATTGCCTTTACTAACCAACACACCTCCTAATGAATGCACACCCAACTGAAATAAAACACTGTTTCAATAACACTTCGCTAGACTAAACACTACACATATTGGCTTCCATCGGTACCAACAACGCTTAGAGAAAAACAGAACTACGCGCCGAAAGACTTTCCAAACCCACAGACATACTTATACGCGTTTTTGAACCTAAAATGAAGGTTCAGAAAACAAAGAGAAGTTCTCGTCTTCAAGAAATTATTGAAGAGTGTTTTAAATTTAAGAAAAACATAAAAGATTTGTTTGATGTTTTATTTGGAATAAGGCAGCAGAGATATAGTACATTTTTGCATACGAAAGTAAACGTCGCCTGATATCATTTTCTTAGAACGAAATTGAATGCAATGCCTGCCATAATAAAATAATAAACACAGATTAATTTATGGCTTGCACACCAGCTTACAGTACGTATCTTTGTAATTTTAGACCCGCCTTATCTACAGAAATTGCTCTTTTCATTGGCTCCAAGAAACAGAAAGTTGACAGACGCTTGCATACTCCACGTGGAGTGAAAGGGCCATTGTATGGTGTCCCTTTGAAATATAAAGCCCGATTATATGAATCACTGTAGGTCAATTTATGGCCAACACGATACTGTATGCAGACGGCAGAAAAACAACTCCCAAGGCAGTTCGCTTTGCTTATGAAGCTCTAAGCTGATAAACCCTCTTCAATGTTTAAGCCTGAGTTCCTGCCTGGGGTAAAGTGGTCGGAGCGTGAAGCAAACCAAACATTTCATCTAACGCGGAATTGGGAGCTATACAAGTTCCCTACATGTTTTTAAAGCTGTGGGAGCTCTCTTGAGCGGTCCTAGGCAGCAAAGGACGACTGACGATTTAAAGGGCCCCGTCATTTATATAGGACGCACGGACTCTAAAGGATAATTGCTATTCTGTCATACTTAGTATTTACAAATAGGGTCAGAAAGTGGCAGAAGTGGAAGACATGTTTTAGTGTGTATTTCAGTGTCCACCTTTGTTGAAAAAAGTTCCTCTTGATGTTGGCACTGCTTAGTGCATATTGCTGCTCTGTCAAATTAAGTGTCTTCGTATGAATGTGACCGTCTTTCCGGTACAACTCAAGTGGTTGAGGATAGGTACTGTATTTACCCGAATATAAAGTGACCTTTCATAAAAGATGATGTCCCTACACCCTTACAATCTTCAATTTTCAGGAAATGACCTGTTCACAGAACATGTTTTTAACTTTGTATATGATTATGTAGGAACCCCCTCTGCCCCCCCCCCCCCCCCATTTTTCAGGTGATGAGGAAACAATTCTTGTTTTATATTCAGGTAAAGGTAAAGCAATCCCATTACAGGCCTGGACAGGCCCTTAGGGTTCCAGGAGGTTGAGGCTCCCAGATTTCTAGACAATCGGCACATGAAGGTGGTAAGGTCAGCTCTACGCACCGGCCGCCTTTACCCCCCAGGAAATATTCCTGGTACTCATTTCTGTTAGAGGCTGAGTCGACTCCAGGGCCATAGTGCGACTGAAAGGATTATGTCAATGAAAAATTCCAATGACACCATCGGGAATCGAACCCGAGACCTCCAGCTTGTAGCGCAGTGCCTCAACCAACTGCGCCACCGCGTGCCCCCTTTATATTCAGGTATATATGGTATAATTGTGGAAGTTTGTTTTTAAAAACAACTCCCGCTGAAATTTCTTGGACGTTTCTAATGGATACAGCAACAGAGTAATACTAACATAATTTATTTAAATATCTCACGTTGTTACAAATGAGAAAAGAGCAGTACAGTTACTCTCCGTCTGTGTCGTGCTACACACTTCTCCTTGGTCACAGTATCAAACACGAATATTAACAATTTCACATAGTAAAACGTTCAGTATCTACTGTACACAACCTGCACTTTCAGTTGTTCATGACACTACGCCCACCATGCCTCTGAACAGTATCTTTCATGCTGTCATACCATGGCCCTATGGATGTGTGTTGTAACAGGTCCTGGAATGTGTTGCAGCCTTCGATGCTACTCAGCACACCATACACAGCCAAATCTGAGAGGTCAGGCGTGTCACCACCCATGAATTTCGTTCCCTGTGTCTTGATTGACTTCATCCAGTAATTGCAAGTGTCATACAATGAAGCCCGGACATTGTCCTTCAGGTTGTGTCTGGAAAATAGTAAAATGCAGCGGTAAGAAATCTCTCTGTATTTAAGTAACACTTTCACTGCTGGGTATTTAAATCCCCGAGGGTGTTAAATTGCCAGGGATTTATTGAATGTTAAACAACTAGTGTAATACCCCAGAAGACTGCAGATTTCATCAACATCGCGGCGGAAGCCTGAAATCAAGGCCTAGAAATTTTGTACAACCTGAAAGCAGGTTTTATGATCTCTGGTCAGAGCTCATCTTCTTATTTTTGTGTTTAACGACACTGTCAGGTGCTACACTTATAGAACACAGGTGACAGATGAATGAATGAGTATGGAGCATTGATGGAATGATACTGACTTAAGTACTAGGAGAAAAACCTATCCCACAGACACTTTATCCTCCATAAAGGCCTGGAATTGAATCCAGGTCTTTGTAGTGCGAGGCCAGTGACTTAACTGCCTGAACCATGACATGACCCTAGTACATCTGCAGGAGTCTCACTCTATTCGTAAGTATGAAGTGGAATGAGTAATGCTATAGTGGATGTAAAGACAGGCTTTACTGAAATTATCATTATGCAACAATCACAACCATTGACCTACTTTTTCTTTAGCCTCTTCCCGATGATCCACATTGCATAAGCACCAACATAGATCACAAGGTACCTCTCCCAAGCTGAAAAGTGTTTCTCCCATTCTCCAACCTACAAAAAAAAAAATTATTTATCTTTAAGTACACAGTATGTCCCTTTTATCACATCCCTTGGCATCGCAGTGTGATTGCACAGGAAGCGTGCACCTTCACGGACATCCCACGATAGCTGCTGTGCTCAGGGAGACACAGTAAAAAACACACATTGTACATGCTGTCTGAATGAAGGGTAGAAAAGGATAACTCTACTCACTGTTGTGAAACCTATTTTCCTGGTCTGAGGAGAGAAGTATTTGCAAGCAAACTACGTACAAGATACATAAAGCAAAAGGGATTATAGAAACATTAACTGCATAATTTCAATTCTTTAATAAATATTTATTTATTTATAGTTTATTTAGTGACATGCCAGTAGCTCAATGTAGTGGAAGTGACTGACTGATTAGTTAATAAAGAATTGGAAAGGATGAGGAAAGGAGTGGTGACGGTCTAATTGGAGGCATCATCCCACCAACTGAGGGACCAAGGAAAATGATGAAATATGCCTGCGAGGATAACGAGTGTCATGGCCAAGATATGAGCTAAGGCACCTCCTGAATTCTAGTATCAGAAATGTTGCTACATGCGCCAACTTGTTTGGTCAACCAGTACTGTCTGGCACCTAGAATTTTGATGTGGCACCCAGATTTTTGGAAAATCTGTGCACCCATGGTCAACAGCTCAAACCACATACTGTTCAATGACAGGAAAATAACTGAATAAATGACCTGGAAAAGATGCTGAAAGCAACAGTTGAGGCACTACACTGGCATCTGCCTGGAAACACTGTTGAAAAGCAGGGCATACTTCAGTCAGTATAGGAGAACGAGGCGTTGAATATGAAGCAGGAAGCTACTGGCTTGACTGTGACATTTGTTATTTTGCAAAATTAAAATTCCGTTACTTGTGAAAACCAGTTGAAAGCCTGGACCGCCTCCTCCCTTGTCTGGTAGACGTTTGGCGACAGCATATGAACCAGCACATCATCCACCCACTTTCGCCACTTCCGTTCTTTTCTGTGGATGAAACAGGACTACGCGGTTTAGCTAAATACATAACCAGTTTAAATAACAAAATATTGTTCATTCAGGTACAAAATACATGGCATCTTAACATACTATTTAGTTACAAAATTCCCCACCTGTCATGGATGTTAACGTTCATCACTGTGTTCACAGAGTCTGCAACTGATTCCTATCCTAGGCCAGATAAAATAATTCACAGTGTCATTATCTCACTTCTCTAAGATCCAGCTGATTCCTATCCTAGGCCAGATGAATATAATTCACAGTGTCATTATCTCACTTCTCTAAGATCCAGCTGATTCCTATCCTAGGCCAGATGAATATAATTCACAGTGTCATTATCTCACTTCTCTAAGATCCAGTTGAATATTATCCTCCCATCTGTGTCTCTCTCAAGTTGTCTCTTCCCTTTTGGTTTTGACGTTTTGTATGAATTTCTTGTCTCCCCCCATATGTACTACATGCCCTAATCACGTCGTCAACCTTGATTTGAGGATTCAAATAATCGTGGAACCATGAATATGATTTTAGTCTATTAGCTAGGTGAGAAATGCATTTGTCAACACACTATTAAGAACCTTGATCTGCATATCTTTATTCTTGTCACCAGTTCATGTTGGCAAATGTATTTCTAAAGTTGTGTTAATATTTGCTGAAGGGTACAAACTCTGAAGCTCTCATTACGCATTGTGTCACTGCTCAGGTGGTTAGTCACTGGCCTGAGGCCTGGGCTTGATCCCAGGCTAGTCCAAGTGGGATTTTTGGTGGACAAAGTGGCACTGGGACAGGTTCTCTGAGTACTTTGGTCTTTGATTGTTAGCATCACTCCACTAATGCTCCATACTTATTCAGTCCTTTATTGCGGATGCATAATCTTGGAAATTGACAGGATTCAGAATATACAGTAAAACCCGATTTAATGTTCCTGCATTTAGTGAAATCCCAGATTTAGTGATGATTTTTTCATGTCCCGACAATAGCTTCATATTAATTGAAAACCTCCATTTAATGAAAACCGCGATTTAGTGAAATATATTCTAATCCCCCAGCAATTCATTAAATAGGGGTTTTACTGTACTTAATGAAATGTAGAGATATTTTTTGCAGCACACAAGTAAAATATTAATTATTATGAATGGTACACTGAGTCAGGAAAGAGCAGTCACAGTCTTTCTGAAGGAATAATTGTGTCTTGCTTGACCTCAGGTTCTCACAGAAGCACTGCTGAGTTCCAGGTCTTCTAGATGTGATGCTGTCATTGCGTGAGCCATTCCTGATATTTCAAAGGCTCAAAATGCCTCCATCTTCAGAGTCAAACAGTCCAAGAAGAGCGTCACTGTTCTTGGACTGCCTGACCCTAAATATTATGGTACTGTGAACCTTCAAAATATCAGCAACTATTCACCTGACAACACAATGTCACATGCCAGAAGACTTTAATCTTATTTATTCTGTCTTGTTTGTGGCAACAGAGTAAAGCTGAAAATAATCTTATAAGGAAGGGTGTGTTCACCCTCTGAACTGGGTACTTCTGAATACAAAACGAGTCACTTCATAGATTGTACATTTGGCTGGAGATGTCATACATACCTTAAATCTGAGGAGATGCACAAAGTGTAATGGTTCTGGCACGTTCACTGCCATTTATTTAATTACCTCAACAACTGTAAGACTTATGGGCAAAGTGTAGTAGACATAAAATATGTTTCCATTTCTCATTACATTTGTTCTGATAAAGGTTTAGGAAATTCACTTGTGTTGAACACAGCAACACATGTAAGTGTTCGTGTAGTGTGTTACTATTCTCCAGTTTTGGGTTTGTTACTATTCTCCAATTTTAACCAAAATTGGAGAACGGTTTTTTTTGTTTTGTTTTTTTAATGATGCTAATATCAAACTCCATTCACTGGTTTTCAGTTTATTATATGCGGTCAGACAGATAGATGATATAGTAAAACTTGTAAGCACTTTTTGGAACTTGGGTTTTGTGTGTGTGTGTGTGTGTCAGAAACTCAGGTGCTCAGTGTCAAAATGACAGAAGGTGGGTTGACCAATCCCTTTTTTCCATTACTTGCAGTGACAATATGTCAGGAGGACGGAATCATGATAAAATGCACTGTATGGAATTAAATTTAGTGTTGTGAACAATATGTCTACCGCTATACTACCACATATTATGATTTTTCTTTTGTTTATTGTAATACAGCCAATACAACTTACAGCACTGATTCATTTGTTTTGCCTTGTGGAATATTCCCTCGGTACATCAGAAAGTAACGGTTTAAGATATCAGTTTTTAACTTTCCGTCATCATCCGTGAACGATATACTGGGGTAACACTTCACAACTTCCATTAACCCTTGGTCCCTATCGTGGAGATGTGAGGCTAATGCTGAGATGATCATGGAACTGTCATTCATTTGCTGAAACAAAAACGATTGCTTTTATGAATACATTAATAGAACTTCAGACTTAAGTAATTAATCACATTATTTCATTATTGTTTACTGTAATAAAATTACATTTTTCTTCCTGCTTTGTACACAAAATCCCAAAAGTAACAAGGTTTTATACTCTGGATATTATGATACACTGAATCAAAAAACATTAGACCTGATGATGTGTTAGAATAACTACTACTTTGGATATTGTCCATAATCTTGTTTTTTTTTAACATCATGTTTCAAAAACTGGGCCCATTTGCCAATGGGTGTAATGATAGGAAAGGTTCCTACTCATTTGGGTCTGTTAGAAACAGCTAGTTATGAACAGTCGACACCAAAAAATGTTCTAACCAGAGTATGTATAATATATATACTCTTACTAAAATTTCCTTTATTATATAAAGTACAGGGTTTTCATTATATGATGCTGCATAAATAATGAACCAGTCCATGCTGGCTCACTTTGACAAGCATGTTCGCAGCATCATAATTTGAAAACCCCTACATGTATATGCTGGTCAGAACTTGTTTAATTTCTACATTTTTGAAGCCACTAAATACTTGTATCTTTGGCCCTAATCAAGACAGGAAACTCACTCTTGTTCCAATTTGAAGCTTTCATTCAATACTCCATTACAATCCTTCATGTACAATCCTTGGTATTATGGAATAATTTGCACTCTGTTAGTCACTTACCTGATAAACACCTTCAACATATGCCAGCAGTATAGGAACTTTTTTGTATTCACTCCACTTAATCTGTTGTCTCAAAACTGGATTTACTTCAACTATATTGTAAGAAAAACCGTAATAATCTAGAACAGCTCGAACCTTGCAGCAGAATGGGCAAGTAGCATACTGGAACAATGTTAACTTCAATCCAGTACTGTCAGTAGGTACAACAACCTGTATATAAACACGACACTGCATATGAACTGGACTAATACTGGACATGATTATCATCAAACATTACTGCACTCAATAATATGAATGATAACTTCATACAACAACATCCACGTGTTTACAGCAGATAAATGATGAACACGATAATAACCTGTTGGTAATCCTGATTACATAATCAAGAGGAACACATCAATATAGAAATACCTCTCTAGATATCTGGAAACTTGGGGCAGTTTCCAGTACAGGGCTAGTTATGCCCATATTTTCATTTAATGGGTGGATGACCGCTCTTGTGTCTTCTTATAATACGCATAACAGGCACCAACCAATGCACCCATGCTGATACCTAGAAGTCCATACATTCGCACACCGCCTCTTCTTGAATTAGATGTATTTGTCAGACGTCGAGATGTAGATAATCGTACACTCACAAAATAATTTCCGTGTAAACCATACGTCTTCCTGATTCTATTAACAGAAAAACATGCATTTCGATAACGTCTGGTACAAAATCTCGCTACTTCCATGGCTGCCATGTTGCCACGGATTACCAGCACATGAGACCATGGAGTAGAGACGAACTCAACGCTGTAGGTTGGTAACTCAACGGCATGACATGTGCTGCCTTGTACTGCCATTTACCGAATCGAACACGGCGACTGTATGCGTGAAACGGTGGCTACTGATCTTTAGCACGTTGTTTAAAATTGGCATTACGTAAGGTCACCTAAATTACGTATATAAGGTGCAGACAAACCTGTTCCTAAATTATAGTGAGTCCTCATATACCATTGCGAATTAAAAAAAAACACGAGAATTTTTGGGCCACGTTATTTCATTCCGAATTCTTGGTACCAGTCACGAAAGGCTGCAACAATGGTATTCAAACGGATGATCACGAGAGGTCGAAATCGCTAATATCGAGCCTCACGAACATCGAGACTCCACCGTATTAATCTTTTCATGAAAAGTGTCAATTTTGATTTTCTACAAGTGTGGTATCAAGGGAGACCACTGGCGACACAAAACCTACAATAATGCGCCGAATGTGTCCGAGACGTTCGAAGGCACACAAAACCATGTTTTAACGCCGGGGTTAAGTTCTTGAAAATCGCAATGTAGAGCATTTTTCCCTAGCAGAATTAATTTAAATATTCAAGATGTTTTCCTCAACATCCCTAACCTACCCTTTACTTCAATATTATATGGCAATAAACGGATACTTATTGAACATATAACCTTCTCTGATTACTATATATACATAATAGAAACACAATACAAATTGAACGTAGCATAAATAAACAAGAATACAATTGTGCTCCAATTCACTGAACGTGACGTCACTAACTGTGCCCAAGACTGCCTTATTAAGAAGTAAAACTTATTCTTATAGAACTCCACTACCCTTGAAGATGAAAGCACTATTTGCCATCGAAACATCGCGATATTCGTAACCCCGCAACACAGTGTAACATCCCAAAAGGCTAGATTCGTCAAGTAAGACTCCCACTTGACATTCAACTACCTCGAAATCGTTTGTAAAGTTTAGATTTCTAACGTGATGAAGTTGTTGTGTATAATAATGTTATGAGGCTCAGTTCACACCCAGTCTAATATACACTCGGTCATGATCACACAGACCGACACATACACGTATTAACTTTTCTTTTCTGATAGAGAGTTAACCTATATTGGCCAAACGGGTCGCCCATGTTCCGTTAGATACTCGTATAAGTCTGTGGACGAAAGGGAAAACGCTGAACCACGCAGGTGCAGGGATGGGCATTTAAAATGATAATTCCTGTCATCAGCGGATACATTGGGATTTAAAGTCAGGAAGATAAAGATTGATGAATATGCACTAATGTATGAGGCGTTAATGTGTGAGATTTGAGGTTCTCACAGCGGTGTGTTTGCGGGATGTTAACACCATGTCGACCGGTGCATAGTTACTGGCGTTTAGCACAGTCGTGGTGCCTTCTTCTTCAAGGTCAATTAGTCCCTGTTGTTGGACTGTTTGACCTTAAATATTGAGACACTACGCTCCTCCGAAACATCGGTAACTGTTTAGCAGTCGACACGGTGTAACATCCTGGAAGATTTAAATCCTACGGCAAAACTGCTTTACCGATAATTCCCTTTATGAAATAAATGATGCTAGGGATAGCCAGGAGATCGATACATCGAAATAGGGTTAGGAATATCGAAATCGGCTGCGTGTTGTAACAGACGCAGTGGAGCTGTCATCTTGAATTATCAACAGGCACTTCCGGTCAGCACTTATGAAGCCTAGTTTGCTATTCCATTTATTTATAGTCCTCCAGACGTATTAATGTAATTCTACTTATTTTATTCTTTTGAAATAAGTATTACTTGGGTACTGATAAAACGTACGTTACATTGTCTGACATAACCTCAAATACCAGCATCATCGCCATGTTTTTGTGTTGACTTAAAATTACATCTCATACGTAAGGTGTTGCTATGTTTATAATATATGTCCATAGCAAATTTCACATTCATAACTGTATTCGTCCATTAGCTACTTTTAACTAACTTCATGTAACAGAATCCTGCTTGAGAAGCCAGCAGTTACTCAGCTAGCCAAGAAATTCCCCGCAATTTATAAAACCCGAAAGTTCATTACCGTGTTCACAAGAGCCCGCCACCCGTCCCTATCCTGAGCAAGATCGATACAGTCCCACCCCCCCCCCCCAATTTTGTGCCTTTAAGAATCATTTTAATATTATCCTTCCATCTACACCTAGGTCTCCTAAAGTTACACGTACACTGATCCGCACCGGATGCCACGGAGTGCGGCAATTCCGTGTCGGATTATCGAGGGGGGGGGGGATATTTTTGCGCCCCGACGGCGCGTCCGGCTGACTTATCGGTGAAATTATCGTACTGCGTGTCGTGGTACTGGTTCATTAGCTATAGCTATCAAACTGAAAAAGAGAAAGAAAATATTTGCTTTGCCGCCATGTTGTTATATTAGATTGTAAAAGAAAATGGCCGTAACAATGTTTGCATAATTTCCAAGGTCTGTTATGGTACAGGAAGATCAAGTAAGTGGCGCTAGTGTCGCACACACCTCGCAATTTCGCTCGTTCGCTGTTTTGAATGCAAGGAATGTAAAAGTGCTGCGTTGGGGAGTCCTCCAGTGACGTCATGTCCATATCAGACTGGAAACACATACACACACGCACACACACGCACCCACAGATGCATCTCTCCTTTTAAGGAAGGTAAGTGGGCTAAAAATTTAAAAATGAAACCATAGAATTGGGCTTCAACCGTGAAGATAGAGGCAATATTCTCCTCCGAAACTTTGGTAACATTATACTTACACAGAGTCATATATCAGAGAACGGAATTCTTCATCTACCTATAGATGTATATTTTAAGAAAATTATGGCACGAATATTCCACGATATAAATTTTCTTCTCAATGATTATGTCTGCTGACATCTGACCGCCACGTACTGACAGCACGTATGTTTCGTGCACATGCGTACGTGCGTAAAGCGTTTTGAGGCGCGTTCGTATCCCTGCCCAACCTCAACATCTTTCCGTCCGTCCTTCCGTCTCTACATATGTAACAATTCGAGAACCACTGGACGGATTTTCATGAAATTCCATACATGTATTTTCACAGATATTTTAGGGAGGATTTTTAATTTCTAAGTCAAACAACACAGAAAACAACAACAATAGACGTTAGCACTAAGACTTAACATTTGTTCCTGTTTGCGTCTGGAATTACATTTGTTGAATATTAATATCAATATTCAACAAATGTTTCGATTAAAAATTACAGAGTGAAACAAAACACACGTAACATTATTTATTTTATAATTGTACAAATGTCAGCAAATTTCCAAGATTTTTTGCGCTATCCGTAAGTTTCGTAAATTTTATTACAGTATTACATCGAAATCCCAGTGGCCGCGCGGTCTAAGGCGTGGGTCTTCGGCCGCTCGCTTGCTAAGATCGTGGGTTCGAATCCCACCGGGGGCATGGATGTTTGTCTCTTGTGAGTGTTGTGTGTT
The DNA here is from genome assembly GCA_021186555.1 of Reticulitermes speratus. Taxonomy (NCBI): domain Eukaryota; kingdom Metazoa; phylum Arthropoda; class Insecta; order Blattodea; family Rhinotermitidae; genus Reticulitermes; species Reticulitermes speratus. The sequence continues at coordinate 6,422,797 of JAJKFL010000008.1, forward strand.
GTTGTCAGGTAGAGGTCTCTGCGACGAGCCGATCCCTCGTCCATAGGAGTCCTACCGACTGTGATGTGTCTTTCAGTGTGATCAAAAGGAATTAACAACCTCGACAGTGAAACGGGAAACCGGAGTAGGTAGAAGAGGAACGACTTAAAAAAAAAACGAAATCAAAACGCCCTGTAATTTAAGAGCCACCCCACGTTTAAAAAGGGATTTTCAGTAAAAAAAATTTTTTGCAAGCAAGTACATTTCACTGTCCGTAATATTTACCGCTCTTTTAGCGAGGTCACGTGTCCTTCGAGGAGAATAATGTTTTCGAGACTTTCGAAGAGTATAAAATAATACCTCGAATTTAAGACGCACCCTAATTTTCAGTTCGGAAAAATGTGAAAAAATAAAGGGTGCCTCTTAAATTCGACGTAATAAGGTACATGCTTCTTGTAACGCTTGTTAACAAATATGGCTGTTTACACACACACGACACTGGCTGCATTTTGACAACTCCAAGGTCCGTATTTGACCCTGGCCCTGAGCGACATTGTGTGTCAGATAAGAAGCAAGAATCAACACAGGTCATGTGATCACTCGTCTCGGCCTTTCGTTGTGTCTGCCTTTGCCAGACAGTGGGGTCCTGTAGTAAGAACGAACGCCCGGCGGTGTCTACGGTAACTCCACCGTATATTGCCTTAGAATCTACACCTGACTAGCCTACAAGTAGGCAGAGCCCAGTAGGTACAGTGACTAGGCTACGGGATGAACGATCCGAGGTTCGAATCCCGGCAAGGACAGTAAACCTTTCTCCAAACCCTCCATACCGACTTGGGACCCACTCAGCCTCCTCAGTCAATGTGCGCCGGGGTTGATTCCTGGGGATAAAGCGGCCGAGGCGTGAAGATAACCACTCACCTGCTTGTAATGCCGAGGTTATAAATGAGTGACGCTATACATCTACCCCCCCCCCCCCCATGTGCCTTCATGGCATTTATAGGGACAAAATTTGAACTTAATTAGCTCAAGCAAAGCAATACAAGCTTGTCGGTTTGTAGTTTGCTTCCATGGAAACAAAATATGTAATTTATATTCACTACACGGTGTCTAGAACTAAAAGAACGCTGTGAGAACTTGAGATCTGAAACCCAGGAATTAACTAATATTTTGTTCCCTACTGATGATTTATTTATTAACACTTTAAGGCCCAGTGGTTATTATATGTACCACCATGTATAACATTCAACAATTCTACGTTCTGCCCACACAGTGTATTTATGTGTTTTGTGTGGATCTCAGAACAAACAGCGATTATTTCACTGTACAGCATTAACTGACTGGTTTGTATAACTGAGACGGAGTGTGTTTACTGCGCGGTACGGACTGTATTTATGTGTTTTGTGTGGATCTCAGAACAAACAGCGATTATTTCACTGTACAACATTAACTGACTGGTTTGTATAACTGAGACGGAGTGTGTTTACTGCGCGGTACGGACTGAGTCTTTGTATATTAACCCTTTAAAGCCCAGTGGTTACTATATGTACCACCACGTTTAACATTCAACAATTCTACGTTCTGCCCACACAGTGTATTTATGTGTTTTGTGTGGATCTCAGAACAAACAGCGATTATTTCACTGTACAGCATTAACTGACTGGTTTGTATAACTGAGACGGAGTGTGTTTACTGCGCGGTACGGACTGTATTTATGTGTTTTGTGTGGATCTCAGAACAAACAGCGATTATTTCACTGTACAACATTAACTGACTGATTTGTATAACTGAGACGGAGTGTGTTTACTGCGCGGTACGGACTGAGTCTTTGTATATTAACCCTTTAAAGCCCAGTGGTTACTATATGTACCACCACGTTTAACATTCAACAATTCTACGTTCTGCCCACACACTGTATTTATGTGTTTTGTGTGGATTTCAGAACAAACAGCGATTATTTCACTGTACAACATTAACCAATTGGTTTTTATAACAGAGATGGAGTGTGTTTACTGCGCGGTACGAACTGTCAGTAAACCAGATTACTTTTCGTCTTTAAATGAGAAACAGTTTGTCCCTCTCAGTAACATTCCACCAATGCTCCGTATTTATCTTTATCTGCATGTTGCTCTTAACAGAAGGACAAACTGGTAAAGTCTGGGAACCTTCTAAAAGTAATACGCTTTCGGAAATCGGAGAGCATTAGGTAGAAAAGTATTTTCACTTCTTTTATCCTTAAATGGTTAATTTTATAACGCGATACCAAACGCAGCAGATGTGAAATGCTGTATGAAGAGAAACAGGGCGTTTATGAATTGCGAGACTATGCTTCAATATATGATTATATCGATTAATTTCTCGTGATGGGCCAGAGGGAAGGAAGAGGTCGCCGAATATTTGAACCAGCTTTATTTAGGCTGTAAAAGGACATTTTGTCCCGGAGAAAGAAAATTGAAAATATTAATATAATATAAATATATTTTAATATATAAGTATTAATATATATATACATATTAATATATATATTTATATATATAATATTAATATTATATATAATATATAATATTAATATATATAATATATATTAATATATATAAGTATATATTCATTCATTCTGCAGTCTGTCTTACGACAGGTCCATAGCCTCTTCCAAAGCGAGTTCTCCACACAGTGCGATCTAGTGCTTCCTCTTTCAATTTCCAGTATCTTCTCTTTTCCTTAAGGTCATCCAGTAGCTGCTTACGTCTTCTCCCTCGTCTTCCCGTCATTTCTATCCTTCCCTCTAACTTTCCTTCAATCACGTGTTTCAGAAGGCAGTTTCTACGCAAGATGTGACCAATCCAGTTAGCCTTTCTTCTTTTTATTGTATGTACGATATTCCTCTCCTCCTTAACTCTGTGTAATATTTCTTCATTTCTCACACGATCGGTCCAACTGATCTTCTCCATCCTTCTCCAGCACCACATTTCAAAACTTTCCAGATACTTCTGATCCACTTTCCGAAGTGTCCACGTTTCAGCACCATACAAAGCTACGCTTCAAATGTAGAACTTTACTAGTTTCGTCCTTAAATTTAATTCCAGTTTGCTGGTGAAAAGATTTTTCTTCTTGTTGAATGCTGTTTTTGCCATGGCAATTCTGGATTTAATTTCACGTGTACAGCTTGCAAGTATATATTAATATATTTTAATGTATAAGTATTAATATATATACATATTAATATATATATTTATATATATAATATTAATATTAATATTATATATAATATATAATATTAATAATTAAATATATAATATTAATATATATTATATATATTAATATATATAAGTATATATTAATATATATAAGTATATATATAATATATTTTAATATATAAGTCGCTCTGAAAAAGTAAACAGAGTAATTACGTGAGAAATATGTATTTATGACATAGCTTTACTTTAGTTTTATTACCTTGAAGGAATGGAATTAACACAATGACAAATTATGGGCCTATTGTCTGAGAAATATTTGGAATGATTATGGAGAATTTAGAAGCAGTAAGTGTCTGCCAAGTGACAGTCACCAAAATACATATTGCGTAACTTGCATGAACACGAGCCCTAAATTAAAAAGCCTTCTTAATAATGCACATACTCCTCAAACAGAGATAAGAAAAACCAACAAAATTCTATCATTGGCTGCTAAAAGAACTTACGAAATTTTATGCTTATGTCAGGTTTCAGAATTTGGACTATCATAAATGTGACACCGGAAATAATAGAACATATTTAAGATACAGCTTAAGTCACATGTGATAATACATGGTAGCTTATTTCATATACGACATGCGAATTAATTGTTACCACACGTGTTGCATAGCCTATAAGTATAGTGTTGCAGGTGAAGGTTATGTGTCTGTAAACTTGGACAGTGAAGATGGCTGGAATGACTACGTGCGTCGAAAGTAGGCAAGTACGATACGACGTCGCAGGAGATACATTATCTTTAGCCCGCGTTCACAAATTATAATCAGAAATCAAGGCGCCAAAAGGGTGACATAAAATTCTCCACTGAGCACCCAAAAATGTTAGGTTCGACCGTATAAATTTATTCGTCTGGGCAACCTGGCGCCTGGGATTTGTACACCCCTGGTCCTGCTATTCCGAATAAAAATGACACACGGAAGGGCCCCACGAGGTGAAGTTTGTGCAGTGCTTCGTGGTTTCCAAGCAGGATATTGCTTGGACAAGTTATTTGGTGGTTGTAGTCTTGTGGCGCGTAACGTCGTGTGTTTAGTACACAGGCGCTAAGTTTCATACATACATACATACATACATACATACATACATACATATATACATTCCATGGATCCATAATTTTGTCACAAGACAAGAGGATGTGCAATAAGTCATAACATACAAAATCATACAAAAATGCACATTGCAAAATGCTTTAAACATTCTATGTGCAGTCTTAGACGTCAGTATTATAGGTTAACAGTACTCATAGGAAATTGATGTACAGAGTAAAAGGAGTGTGCATTTAAGTATCTTCTTAGTGCTGCTTTAAATTGTGCCTTTTCATTCTTAAGATTTTTGATATTACACGGTAAGCTATTGAAGATCCTGATACTAGAATTGAATGCACTTTTCTGAAAGCATGATAGGTTGGCAATTGGTCTATGAAGATGGTGCTTATTGCTTGTATTAATACTGTGTATTGATGAATTTGTTTGAAAGTTTTATTGATTATCAACGAGGAAGTTCATTAATGAAAATATATATTGGCATGGAACAGGCAAAATCTCCAGTTTTTTAAATAGACTTCTGCATGAAGTTCTAGGATGTGCACCAACCATAATTCTGATGATTTTCTTTTGTAATGTAAATATCTTCCTGCTGTTGGACGAGTAGGGTGCTGAGGACGTCCGTCACCAGTACTTACATAACCCACGACTAACCTTTGTTCGACTCTTTCACCATGAAGAAGATGGCACTGCGGTATTTAGAAACGTCAGTAACTATTTACACAACGACAGAGCATCCAATCCCAGAAGAATTTAATATTCAGCAACACCGCTGTGAGAACCTAAAATTGTGTTATTTGGGCACGAGAGGAAAATTGAGAAATTTGGTTGAAAACATGAAGGATACCAACTTGGAAAATGTAGGCGTAGATGGGAGAGTACAACTTAAATTGGTTTTACAAAAACAGGGTACAAGGTTGGGGAATTTATTCACTTGGGCCAGAACAGGAACCATGGGGGGGCCTTAAAAATTCGGTTCCGTAAAATGTGTGGAATTTGTTGACTAGCTAAGCACATATTAGCGCCTCAGTAATGACTCTAGTCACTACGTTACGGAGACAGTCTTAGTGTAATCAGCGTGATTATTTCGCAGATATCCTGAGACCGAGATATCGGCGGCTAACGAGTCAGTGTCATCACCGTGGATGAAGAAAGAGTTGCTCGAACTGTGGCTACGGACATACTACGGCCAAGTGACTGTAACGGAATGTGAGGTACAGCCGGCTACGGTCAAGGGGGATAACTATCTGAGTGTCTTGCATCGCCTGACGGTCAGGACACAGGGCGGACAGTCACACTCGCTTATCGTCAAGTGTCGCATTGAGGAGGGGAAAACCGCCAGGATGGTGGAAGACAGCAAAGTCTTCAGGAGGAGGCAGGAGATGTACAGCACCACTCTGCCCAGGATGTCTGCACTCCTGAAGAAGGCTCTGCCAGGCAAGTGGTCGGGTTGGCTTGGGGACTTCCCACTGGTAAATGAACAAAGGACCTAGGCTTAACCAGGGGCGTAGCTGGGGTGAGGCGAGTGGTGCAGCCGCCCGCAGTGTCCAAGGGGCGGAAAAATGGGCGACAAAATTAATCTTTTAAATGGAAAAGAATTAATCGTCTGCGCTTAATAAATTTTAAGTTAATGAGACAAAATGAAATTCAATAATCGTGATTTCTTTAAAATTTCGTAATTTATTTCAGGGGCGGTCATTGCGATTGACGGCCCCCGAGCGTCGAAAATCCTGGAGAGGCCACTAGGATTAACCCTCAATATTTACGCTGTGTATATAAAAAATTGGAATTAGCCATTTTGAATACTTCTTTACTCCAGGAACGTCGGAGCCAATCTCTGCTAAATGTATGTATGCCTGTCAGAGTTTCCTCGTGCTTGAGGACCTCAGCGCAGTAGGATTCAGGATGATGGACCGCCTTGAGGGACTGGACCTGGACCACTGTCTGCTGGTCATGCGCAGTCTAGCCAGGTTCCATGCAGCCTCAGTTGCGCTGCATGAACAAGATCCAGACTCATTGAAGCAATACGATGTCAGCTTCTTCAGTGAGCCATCTCTCTACAGCAGCTGGAAGAACTCTATCGATGGTAAGATGGCGACTGCTTCGTTACTAGGCAAGCTTTTGCAATGTTCCTGTTCTGACAATGTTGTGAGTACTCTTTGCGTTGACTGACGTTTATAAGCCTGTGGTTATCCTTCAAAACACAGTGGTAAATATATATATTTTTTTCTATGGCTCGACAGCCCTATATGGGCCTGGGCCTCCTCGTTTCGTCGAGGTTTCATGGTCACACACATTTGAGACACACCACAGTCGGTATGACTCCTCTGGACGAGGGACCAGCTCGTCGCAGAGACCTCTACCTGACAACACACAACACTCACAACAGACAGACATCCATGTCCCCGGTGGGATTCGAACCCACGATCCTAGTAAGCGAGCGGTTTCTTTTTGTCCGGGGGTTTTTCCCTTTTGATCCAGTTTTGTACTGTATTAAAGCCTTTTTGTCCTTCATGTCACTTACGTTCCATGCTACCGTCTTTACGACAAACACAACAGAAACATCCATGCCCCCGGTGGGATTCGAACCCACAATCCCAGCAAGCGAGCGGCCGAAGACCCACGCCTTAGACCGCACGGTCACTGGGATCGGCTAAATAAATATATATATACCACCTTATTTAACATTAACAACTCTACATTTTACCCACAGGTCCGGGATAGCTCAGTCGGTATAGCCACTCGCTACGGTCTGGACGGTCAGGGGATCGAATCCCGGTTGGAGCGAAATTTTCCGCACCCATCAAGACCGGACCTGGGGCCCACCGAGCCCCTGTACAATGGGTACCGGGTCTCTTTCCCAGTGGTAAATCGTGGCGTTGACCACCCAACCTCATCTAACGCTGAGGTCAAAGAAAGAGTAGAGCTATACTTCTACTCCCCCTCTGGGCCTTCATGGCTTGTTCTACGGTGACCTTTACCTTACATTTCACCCATACTTTTTTTTGTGGAGAAGGTCCCCGCAGCAGAAGCTACGGACGCACCGCAGCCTTAAGACTTGTGCAACCCTGTTATGAAGATGAAGATGATCAGTTTCTTTCATTCTTTCAAGTAATGGAGCACCGGTGGAATGAAATTGACAGGGGAAAACCGAAATACTAGGGAAAAATCTGTCCCAGTGCCACTTTGTCCACCACAAATCCCACATGGACTGTCCCGGGATCGAACCCGGTCCTCCGCAGTGAGAGGCCGGCGACTAACCGCCTGAGCCACGGCACGGTCTCACCCACAATTTATTTGCATATTCCATATGAATCTGATGATAATCTCCGGGGCTTTCCCCGAATAGTATTACTCTATAGGTCCTTGCAATGGAGACTGTTTACTGTGAGGTACGGACTGAATTTATATATGTGACTTAAATATACAGTAATTTCATTCTTAAACAGTAGTTATTACACAGAAATTGAAACCAAATATCGACCTGTATGTTTTTTTCTATCCCTGCTGCGTATGCCTGTAGTGGATGTTAGTTACATCAAGCCGGAAATTGTACTAAATAATACAAAACAATACTGCAAATGGCGTAATCCGTGACACAGTACAGACGTTAACAAGATGTACTCAGTGGTTCACCGTGGCATAAACACTAACCAGACAACACACGGACGTTCCCTTTGAACTAAAATTACAAAAATTGAAGTAGCGTGTTTGTCAGCGAAGGAAGATGAAATACTGTTTGGAACTGTAAAAATTATTGTTAATTGATTTATATTTGAAATATTTTTAGTAATTTTAATTAACAATATTGTATTTTAACTCTACACTCTGTCACGGGGTATTATGGCGGGTTCAGCCTTTCCACGCGATAAACTGCCTTGCTCCGTGACACGATAACAGAGACACTCTATATATGTGTATTTAGATGTAGTTGACTGTTCAAAGTGTTGCCAGCTAACTACGCAACAAATGTTCATCTCATTCATTCTGCAGTCTGTCTTACGACAGGTCCGTAGCTTCTTCATTCTGTAGTCTGTCTTTCGACAGGTCCGTAGCCTCTTCATTCTGTAGTCTGTCTTAAGACAGGTCCGTAGCTTCTTCATTCTGTAGTCTGTCTTTCGACAGGTCCGTAGCCACTTCATTCTGTAGTCTGTCTTACGACAGGTCCGTAGCTTCTTCATTCTGTAGTCTGTCTTTCGACAGGTCCGTAGCCTCTTCATTCTGTAGTCTGTCTTAAGACAGGTCCGTAGCTTCTTCATCCTGTAGTCTGTCTTTCGACAGGTCCGTAGCCTCTTCATTCTGTAGTCTGTCTTAAGACAGGTCCGTAGCTTCTTCATTCTGTAGTCTGTCTTTCGACAGGTCCGTAGCTCTTTCATTCTGTAGTCTGTCTTACGACAGGTCCGTAGCTTCTTCATTCTGTAGTTTGTCTTTCGACAGGTCCGTAGCCTCTTCATTCTGTAGTCTGTCTTACGACAGGTCCGTAACTTCTTCATTCTGTAGTCTGTCTTCGACAGGTCCGTAGCCTCTTCATTCTGTAGTCTGTCTTACGACAGGTCCGTAGCTTCTTCATTCTGTAGTTTGTCTTTCGACAGGTCCGTAGCCTCTTCATTCTGTAGTCTGTCTTTACGACAGGTCCGTAGCCTCTTCATTCTGTAGTCTGTCTTTCGACAGGTCCGTAGCCTCTTCATTCTGTAGTCTGTATTCGACAGGTCCGTAGCCTCTTCATTCTGTAGTCTGTCTTATGACAGGTTCGTAGCTCTTCATTCTGTAGTCTGTCTTACGACAGGTCCGTAGCCTCTTCATTCTGTAGTCTGTCCTACGACAGGTCCGTAGCCTCTTCATTCTGTAGTCTGTGTTACGACAGTTCCGTAGCCTCTTCATTCTGTAGTCTGTCTTACGACAGGTCCGTAGCCTCTTCATTCTGTAGTCTGTCTTTACGACAGGTCCGTAGCCTCTTCATTCTGTAGTCTGTCTTATGACAGGTCCGTAGCCTCTTCATTCTGTAGTCTGTCTTACGACAGGTCCGTAGCCTCTTCATTCTGTAGTCTGTCTTACGACAGTCCGTAGCCTCTTCATTCTGTAGTCTGTCTTACGACAGGTCCGTAGCCTCTTCATTCTGCAGTCTGTCTTACGACAGGTCCGTAGCCTCTTCATTCTGCAGTCTGTCTTATGACAGGTCCGTAGCTTCTTCATTCTGTAGTCTGTCTTACGACAGGTCCGTAGCCTCTTCATTCTGTAGTCTGTCTTACGACAGGTCCATAGCCTCTTCATTCTGTAGTCTGTCTTACGACAGGTCCGTAGCCTCTTCATTCTGTAGTCTGTCTTACGACAGGTCCGTAGCCTCTTCATTCTGTAGTCTGTCTTACGACAGGTCCGTAGCTTCTTCATTCTGTATCTGTCTACGACACGTCGAGCTTCATTCGTAGTCTGTCTTACGACAGGTACGTAGCCTCTTCATTCTGTAGTCTGTCTTACGACAGGTCCATAGCTTCTTCATACTGTAGTCTGTCTTACGACAGGTACGTAGCTTCTCCCAAAGCCAGTTCTCCATAGGGTGCGATCTAGCGCTTCCTCTTTCAATTTCCAGTATCTTCTCTTTTCCTTAAGGCCATCCAGTAGCTGCTTACGCCTTCTCCCTCGTCTTCCCGTAATTTCTATCCTTCCTTCTAACTTTCCTTCAATCACGTGTTTCAGAAGACAGTTTCCTACGCAAGATGTGACCAATCCAGTTAGCCTTTCTTCTTTTTATTGTATGTACGATATTCCTCTCCTCCTTGACTCTGTGTAATACTTCTTCATTTCTCACACGATCGGTCCAACTGATCTGCTCCATTCTTCTCCAGCACCACATTTCAAAACTTTCCAGATACTTCCGATCTACTTTCCGAAGTGTCCACGTTTCAGCACCATACAAAGCTATGCTCCAAATGTAGCACTTTACTAGTTTCTTCCTTAAATTTAAGTCCAGTTTGCTGGTGAAAAGATTCTTCTTCTTGTTGAATGCTGCTTTTGCCATGGCAATTCTGGATTTAATTTCACGTGTACACCTGCATCACTTGTTATCATGCTACACAAATAATTGAAATATTCCACATTCTTCAATTGCTTTTGATCTACAATCTCCCATTATAATCGTATTTGTCTCATCCTTTCCATCCTCTTCAAGAATTTCTTCATGTTGATCTAGGATTTGTAAATACTCTGGTGGAAGAACTGGAGACCTGGCCCGAACATTGGCATCATTACGTCACAAAGTTGCGGCTCATTCAAGAGAACCTCTGGGAGCGGATATGCGTGGTGTTGCGACGCAGTGAGACGGGGCTAAACGTCCTGGCACACGGCGACTTGTGGATTAACAACATAATGTTCAACGAGCATGCTAGATGCATCCGCCTCGTCGACTTCCAGTTGGCCAACCACACGTCTCCAGGCATTGACCTGCATCTGTTTATCTGCAGCAGCGCCACACCTGAAGTGCGGCTGTATCACACAAACACACTCCTGAAGGTGGGCGTTGACATTTGTCTATTTAACGATGTACTTTATGCGTGTGACACTTTGTCTCTTGCTCTAGCGGAAGGACACAGGCTGAGGATGAGATCTGCGCTCTTCTGGGATATTACGCGACGTCGTGTGGTAATTGTTTACCGACGTTTCGGGACAACGTATCGGTCCCGTCCTCACGGACTCTTGACCGTGAGGATGGGACCGATACGTTGTCCCGAAACGTCGGTAAAGTGCTACCACTCGACGCTGCGTAATATCCAAGAAGAGCGCAGATCTCATCAACATAGCGGCGGAAGCCTGAAGTCAGGAATAGTTTGAGGATGTCTGACAACGCGGTGCTGAGGAAGATATTTGGGCCTAAGAGCAACGAGGTAACGGGAAACTGGAGAAAATTGCAAAGCGAGGAACTTCAAGATTTGCACTTCTCGCTAAATATCATTATGGTGATCAAGTGAAGGAGAATGTGATGGGCAGGGCATGCGGCACGTATGGGGAGAAGGGAAATATATAGTTTTTTCTTTTTTCTGGGATGACATCACTTGTGTTGCTGTAACTCAGTTATTCCAAAACAGTACAATCAAACACAACAACCTTTATTAAAAAACAATTCTGTTGTTACAAAAAATTCGCTACATGTTTCGGTCAATAAGGCCATCATTAGGCGAAGCTGTTACACATATGTACAGAGGAAGGCAGAACTAACATTGAAAGATCTTTATATCACTATTATTATTATTATTATTATTATTGGAAGATTTAATATTATTTCTGCCTTCCTTTGTGAAGGGAAGACGAGGAAGAAGACGTAAGCACCTTAAAGAAACGAGAGGATACTGGAAATTGGAAGAGGAAGCACTAGATCGCACTCTGTGGTGATTTCGCTTTAGAACAAGCATGGACGGAATGAATGTAATATCAGGTTATTTTGGTACCAGATATGTACTGTGACTACATGTTTCGGCCATTAAACAGCCATTTTCAAGTCAACTACAGACTCTTTCTATTTCAACTCCTAACCATATTTAACTTAACGTGTTAAAATATTAAATTATAAATTAAACTCACATTTTCCTTGTGTTTCAAATAGAGAATGAAACTGTCAGATTTCTGTAGCCACATAATTTAAAGAATGCGTTTTTTTTTCACCGGTATAATTACAACGAATTATTATTTGTTAAGAGAATACAACAGGTAAATTGATTTTAGAATTGTAACAGTTTTTGCCTTCAATTTTCCTACTGTCTTTTTTACATACGAGTATTTCTGAAAAAAAAGATGCACCACGAGTTCAATATCTCGGTTGCAGGAATATCACACCGCGCTGTGTGACACGCTTACCGCCCTCGGCTACACGCAGAAAATAATAACTCTGGAGGAACTGCACAAGGAATTCGACAGGACTTGCTTTTACGGACTTTGGATGCTGATAGGTCCAATAGCTTGCATGCTGTCGAAACCGGGCTGTGGCTTAGAACTGGATGATCTGTTTGAGAGAGGCGAGACTCCTGGACCCAGCATGTACAGTGACATCTATCGAGAGTCTGTCAAAATGATGCTTCCGGTACTGGACCGACAGGGGGCATTCGGCGACACTCAACCAACTAAATAGTTTCATGGTAAAGAGGTGATTATTTTTCAGTTTAATTCTCATGTAAATATAATTAGGTTCGTGACATATATCGGAAATTTTTAAATTTCTATTTTTTTTGGGGGGGGGGGGGAGGGAGTAAGATACATTACGGTGATGTCTGTCCTTCTGTCATCAGGTAAAGAACGCGAAAATGAAATCCGTTCTTTTGCTTTCATGAAACTGGGCTAGTTTATTTTGTGCATGTTGACTGTGGGCTCCTTTTCCTAGCTAAGCGACACAGCAAGAGCAAGACGATGTAGAATGCAGTGGTGCTAATGCAGTGGGCGGCTAATGCAGTGGCGGCTAGTGCAAAGAGTGGCGGCTAATGCAGTGGCGGCTAATGCAGTGGCGGCTAATGTAATGGCGGCTAATGAATTGGCGGCTAATGCAGTGGCGGCTAGTGCAGTTTAGTGGTTATACAGTGACTAACTGCATGTACAAGAATGCTTCTTTAGATTTGGGTTGTTACTCAGATAGTAAATAAACCTCAAGACTTCTATGGAACCGTGTATACAACAGTCCACCATTGTGCCCTATCCTGAGGCACATGATCCTAATACACATCCTTATGCATCGGTTTCTTAACCTTTAAAAGACCTATGTTCACGTATGCAAATTCAAACGTCCCTGGAAATTAATTTATATATTTAACCAACAGGGAAATTTACTGCATTTTTAAGACATGCTGCATGATCTGTTTTATTTTATTTTGTAATTTTATCTTTCTCTGTTCAGATAATACATTTTTTTTATAGACGTCTGATACTTCGCAGTTTAATGGGAACTTATTTATGCAGTCAATCGTTTAAATAAGTTTAGTGCTGTGGCATTCAAACAGTGTTCCGCGGAACCACGGAGCTTTGTGGGCTGCTTTCTGGGGTCACGCAAAGAAACTTATTTGTAATTAAATCGGTCACTATAATTTGATAAATTTTAATTACACTTTTTAGTTTATTTCCCATCTTTGTACATATTCGTTACTGCGTTTATTTTCAATGTAAACCACCAATACTAAAATTTTATTTTTCATAAACGTACTTAAATATATTTTTTAAAAAGTTTATGTTTTAAAAAAATTTGTTTCTTTTTTTTTTGCATTCAAGAAGCTGCATATTTTCTTATTTACGAGGTTTCCGCGAAAAATCAGGTTTAGCCACAACAGTTTTACATATATTAAAGCTTTCTAAACGCACTGCTGTAATGTGTGGTTAGAATAATATGTCATATATGTGCAAATTATGGAGCTGTATGCTTGACTTCATCAGTGGCCAGGCGCTAAATCCCCCCGCCCCCCTGACAATTTTACTCTCTGATTATATCATCACACCACTTCCAGTGCTGCTACACAGCGATAAATGATGGTACTAAAATCTGTATTGATGAGTGTGCAGTGTTGGTAACATTGGCTAGAGGCTTTAAAACGTGGTGTGAATACTAAACCTTGTAATGCTGCTGGTAATATAAGGATTTAATCTCAAACAAAGCTGCATTGTTGCACTGTATATACGCCCCTCAATCCCTTGTTACAGAACCGTATTCCAGTGTGAACCCACAGGCATAATCCAGACAGGATGTTGAATAGTCTTGACTAAGAACAATGCTTAGGATAATAACCTGTTAAATGCACGTTCAAAATGGTTATCAAACATGAGGTGGGGAATGATTTTAGTGTCTGAAGAGTAATTGTTAGGGACAGAAATTTAACCCAAGATAAAAATTAGTCGCGTGAGAAGTAAAACCACCATTTAAAATGAAAAAAATTTTGTACGTTAAGTAATATGGAACTATTAGAGAAATTTGTCATCTTGTTGTGTGACATACTGAATGAATATTAACCTTAAAGACGAAGCATGAACTGTTTCATTTACAGACCCAGTTCGTACCGACGCAGTAAACACTTTTCATCTCGTTAAAAAAACAAATCAGTTTATGTTATATAAGGCAAAAGTCGCTGTTTGTTAGTATATAAATACAATACACATAAATACAGTGTGGGCAGAATGTAGAATTGTTGGATGTTACAACTGTTGATGCATCAAGTAAACGTTAGGCTTTAAAAGGTTAAGAATACATTAACATATAAAATTATGTGGCTATTCAGTTGAATGTAATGTGGTCTAAGGAAAGGTTTTAAAAAGTGTGAAATTCAGGACATATTTTTGTCTTGTTTTGGCCTCTTAATGACCAGTTATATGCAAAACAGTAGTGTTGTTATTTTCTGTGTCGTATTTGTCGTAATATTTTTAAAATTTTAAATTAATTTAAAAAATATAGATAAAATACACGATACAGTAAGACTCATTAAGAGTTGCGCTGAAAAGAAACAGTATAGATTAATAACATTTTAAACATAAGGGTCTTTCTGGAGAATGTTCTAGACAGACAGTGATGCACTTGGCATAGTCCAAATATATATTCGGAAATCCAGTTTAATGTTATCCTCCCATCTGCTTTACGGTATTCAAATTGGCCGTATTCTATCAGAGATCAACAACTTTTCCTCTAGATAGCAGCACAAATCAGTGCATATTGCTATTCTATCAATATTTGAGGTTATGAATGTTAGGTAATTTTGACGTAACACGTGTTTAATAATTTTCCCGTCTGCGCCATGGCACAGTATAACAGTTTTGTGAATGACTCCTTTGAGCAGAGTACTTCTTTAGAAGCTAATAGTTTCTCGGCCAGTCAAGAAATTCCCCGCGTTATATGTAACCCGTAGGTTTATTGCCGCTTTCACAACGCCCTACCCATTTTTGCTTATCCTAAGCCATATCAATCCAGTCCATGCCTCCCCATCCCATTTCTTGGAGATACATTTCAATATTATCCTCTCATCTACGCATGAGTCTTCCAAGTGGTCTCCTTTCCTCAGGTCTCCCCACCAAAATCCTGTATGCACCTCTCCTGTCTCCCATACGTGCTACATGCCCCGCCCATTTCATTCTTCTTGATTTGATCACCCGAATAATATTTGGTGATGAGTACAGATTATTAAGTTCCTCGGTATGTAGTCTTCTCCACTCCCCTGTTACCCCGTCCTCTAAAGCCCAAATATCTCCCTCAGTACCCTATTCTCGAACACCTCAGCCTATGTTCCTCCCTCAATGTGACAGACCAAGTATCACACTCATACAAAACAACAGACAAAATTATAGTTCTGTATATCTTAATGTTTATATCCCTAGCTATCAATTTGCAGTACAACAGATTCTGTACGAATGGTACCAAGCATTCCCTGAACTTAACCTTTTAAAGCCTAAAGGTTACTTGATGCATCAACAGTTTTAACATTCAACAATTCTACATTCTGCCACACTGTATTTATGTTTATTGTATTTATATTACAACAAACACCGACTTTTACCTTATACAGAGTGTTTCATATATCCCTCCGGGATTTCGGAGGTCTGTAGCTCAGGAGCCAAATAAAACACGGGGATGAGAGCATGTCAGTGAAAAGAGTATATATCCAAGTATTGAACCTATCTTACAAATGTTCAATATGTCCCCTTTGGTGACTCAACAGACGTCAATCCTGTAATCTAGCTCCTGCCTACCTGTTCGTTTTGCGACACACAAACAGCCAGTTTCCTCGAATTTTCTATACCAGTCTCTTACTGTTTTGTCCGTTGGTGGTTCTGTACGATACTTGGTTCGAAAACCACGTTGCACTGTTACAACTGACTGGGTTTTAGCAAATTGCAGGACACAAAAAGCTTTCTGTTCACCTGAAAACGCCATGTTTGCACACTACTGCCTCCTAGCGGAGAAACGGGTAACTACGCCATCGCATCTGTCACGAAAAAACGTTTACATTTCCTCTATCCGTTGGCATGCTTTCATCTCTTATATGTGGGTTTGCTACTGCACGGCCAAGCCTCTAAATCTCGGATGGACTTATGAAACACGCTGTATAACATAAACTGATTTGTTTTTTAAACCGAGTTGAAGAGTGTTTACTGCGCGGTACGAACTGGGTCCTTTAAATGAAACAGTTTACGCTTCGCCTTTAAAGGGTTAATATGTTATTCATTTCTTTGTGCATGCAATTTTGATTTGTTTTTGTCTTTGCCGTTTATTTGATATTTGCCACGTTGTAAGGACTTCTGTGTCATTCTGTGAATGGTGAACGTGTTGACGCTAATGATGATGATGATATGACGTAGCAGCAGATCCTGTAAAGTCCCATCTAGTGTTGACAAACAGCACGCGACATTAGCAGTGGAAGTTACAGAGTCTTACCGTAACGGGACTCGTACAAGATAATCAACTTTTGTTTCATGGCGCAGAACAGAGACGAAAATTGATGTGGAAAATTGAATTCTGGTTGCGTGCCGCAACAGACTTACCCGAGATGAGCGAGGAATCTTTTATTTCGGGGCCGACCGGGTGATTAGAAATAAAGTTAACTCTTCATCTACAGCTTTGTAACAGGTCGTATCAACTTACAAAAATATTGAAGTGTGTATGGCCACACGTACTGTGACGGCAATACTCGTCGATATTAGCTCAGGTAAGACGGTACAACGGTCTTTCAACTCTTCATTTGCTGCAGTATTGAATGTTACCAAAATATGCTTGTAGCTTAACTGAGATGGCGAGTCGGTTCTCTAAAAATCTGGTTCTTCAATTACGTTTATTCTTTATATTCTAACAACAGAGCTACATCGAGAGTGACAGAAATTGTTCTTGCGCGGGGAATACGGATCGCAATGCGCATGCGCAGAGCAGGAATATGAACGCACCAAATGCAGTAACAAACCGGAAGAATGTCTTCTATACGTCGTTAAACATTTATACTATATAGTGAAGCTGGTTGAAGCATAACATAAATATTACATAATTAAGATTTAAAATGCAGTGGTAACTATATGTACCAACTGGTACATTTAAATTATATTATATTATATTAGAGGCTGGCGCAAATGTCAATTGACATTACAGGCAATATGTTGATTGAACTTTACTGACACAATACTTATATTTATTGACTATATGAAATGTTCGAAGTGTCTTCCTTCTACATTGACACACTGTCTTAAATATTTCGTCCCTGAAACGTCGGCAAACGAGAAGACGAAGACGAAAGCTACCGTTCGTACGAATTTTCTCTCGTTAAACAATGTCAAATGACTTTGCGCCACCCTGTATATCAACCCTCTATTCGATACATATGACTGTAGAATTTAAAGTGCCAAAACTGTTTAAGTATCCGTGTGTCTATGGGTCCGTGTAAATCGAACTTCGGGGATTTTACTCTAATCCCAAATTTCTTTTCATTATATACAGAATTTTCAGCTCTGCTTCACTCGCCATCCAAAATATATGTACTCTCACTGTTCAAGCCTAAAGCTACATACCGATTTCGCGCAGCCGCCATGTTGTTATATTACCCAAAATACAGGCATACACAAAAGAATGGTGCGGTTTTAATAGTGAACACTATTAAAACCGCACCATTCTTTTGTGTATGCCCTGTATTACACTGCCATACGCCATAGACCTGTATTTTTCGTGGGCCGTTTTCCACAGCACAGATCATAACCTACATTTTAAAGAACCTTTATCGCATCCACTTTATCTTAGCGCAGCAGCCATGTTGAAATTATGTATAGAAGAAAAATACAAAGGGGGTTACCCCTTGTTGATGTAGTATATACCACATTTCATCAAAATCCGTCAGTGTGTCGGGAAGCTGTTTGTTTAACGTCATTATCAGCAACTGACGTTATGTAGGGTTACTGATGAATTGGAAAGGATATGAAAGGAAAGGGCGTGTCTTAATTTGATATACTATCCCGTCAATTTGCCGATTCCAGTGGCCGTGCGGTCTTAGGCGTGGGTCTGCGGCCGTTTGCTTACTGGGATTGCGGGTTCGAATCCAGTCGGGTTCATGGATGTCTGTCTGTTGTGAGTGTTGTGTGTTGTGAGGTAGAGGTCTCTGCGACGGGCTGATCACTCGTCTAGAGGAGTCCTACCGACTGTGGTGTGTCTAAAGTATGATCGTGAAGCGTCGTAATGAGGAGGTCTAGGCTCCCAAAGGGTTGTCAAGCCACTGAAAAAAAAAAGCCCGTCAATTCTTTGAGGACTTGAGGAAAATCACGAAGTTTGAAATCAGAACACGCGGTGTCTAGCTCGAGTCTGGAACTTCGGACCTCCCAAATACAAAGCTATCCATTAAGACATTTGATCTTAATATTTCCCCAAGTGCTAAATCTATTTTTATTACTCACCCGGTCGGAAAGATTCAACTACTTGCCACCGTGGCGTTGCTGCTGTAACAGTTTCAGCATCGAAATTAGATCCAACAGGCAGGGAGATTGCTCTCGAGAGGCATCGGGGTTGTGGGTGGTGAAGAGACATGGCTGGGAATGAAGCGGCCGTCATTACATCTTCAGACCTGCTGATAGCCCTTGATACTTCCGAGTGATGTGCCTGCACATCGCCACACCAAATCCTCCCCATTGACACATCAGTATTTACATTTTAAACACGACGAGGAGTTCAAATAAAAGAGATAGACACCTTGAAGTACCGAACATCATGCCTGTAGTTTAACGTTCAAATACAAAACAACCGAACATCATGCCTGTAGTTTAACGTTCAAATACAAAAACAACCGAACATCATGCCTGTAGTTTAACGTTCAAATACAAAAGAACTGAACATCATGCCTGTAGTTTAACGTTCAAATACAAAACAACCGAACATCATGCCTTTAGTTTAACGTTCAAATACAAAACAACCGAACATCATGCCTGTAGTTTAACGTTCAAATACAAAACAACCGAACATCATGCCTGTAGTTTAACGTTCAAATACAAAACAAACGAACATCATGCCTGTAGTTTAACGTTCAAATACAAAAGAACCGAACATCATGCCTGTAGTTTAACGTTCAAATACAAAAGAACCGAACATCATGCCTGTAGTTTAACGTTCAAATACAAAAGAACTGAACATCATGTCTGTAGTTTATCGTTCAAATACAAAACAACCGAACATCATGCCTGTAGTTTAACGTTCAAATACAAAACAACCGAACATCATGCCTGTAGTTTTAACGTTCAAATACAAAAGAACCGAACATCATGCCTGTAGTTTAACGTTCAAATACAAAAGAACCGAACATCATGCCTGTAGTTTAACGTTCAAATACAAAAGAACCGAACATCATGCCTGTAGTTTAACGTTCAAATACAAAAGAACCGAACATCATGCCTGTAGTTTAACGTTCAAATACAAAAGAACCGAACATCATGCCTGTAGTTTAACGTTCAAATACAATAGAACCGAACATCATGCCTCTAGTTTAACGTTCAAATACAAAAGAACCGAACATCATGCCTGTAGTTTAACGTTCAAATACAAAAGAACCGAACATCATGCCTGTAGTTTAACGTTCAAATACAAAAGAACCGAACATCATGCCTGTAGTTTAACGTTCAAATACAAAAGAACCGAACATCATGCCTGTAGTTTAACGTTCAAATACAAAAGAACCGAACATCATGCCTGTAGTTTAACGTTCAAATACAATAGAACCGAACATCATGCCTCTAGTTTAACGTTCAAATACAAAAGAATCCGAACATCATGCCTGTAGTTTAACGTTCAAATACAAAAGAACCGAACATCATGCCTGTAGTTTAACGTTCAAATACAAAAGAACCGAACATCATGCCTGTAGTTTAACGTTCAAATACAAAGATGTTCTTGTCCACACCATAAGGCATATAGCGGGAGTAGAGGTACACCTCAACTCATTCTTAAACTTGACAGTACATGGAGGTGAGTACTCAAAATCAAGCCCCGACCACTTAATCGCCGGGAAAGTGTCCCGGCATCTATTGAATGGAATGCGGGGTGGGTCCCAGGGCCGGGATGGACGTTTCGGAGAGGAGAAAAACCTCTTACTGATGACGGGATTCGAACCACGGATCGTCCAGTACGTAGCCTAGTCGCTATACCGACTGTGAAATAAGCGGTATGATATCGGTACAATACACTATGCGATTTAGATCGTTGGAAAATTTACACTTCGCGGATACAGAGAAGAATATGTGGATTATATTCGAGGACTTTCCATATTCGGGGGTGGGTTGCCGTCTTGTATATACCGAAGAATATGGTAATAGGAATTCATTATTACAGGGGAAGCCCTACTTACCTGTTAAATGAATAAAATGTCGTTAATGTTTAGGATTTTGAACTCTGTATCTGTTGTTCACTATTGGTTTTCTAGTGCAACGGTCGCCAACCAGTGGTCCGCGGACCACTGATGGTCCGCGAGAAAATTTTGGTGATCCGTGGAGAAATTTGGACATTATTTGCATTTTTATGTTTATTATACTGTTTCATTATATTCTGATGCAGTGACGTCATTGGAGCCAAGAATCCATAAACTTATTTCAAACAAGCAGCAACAAATATCACACTAATAATCTTGTTATAATTAAACAAGTGCATTTCATATTAATAAAATGTAACTTTTATGATCATTATTTTATAGATGTTTGTACTTTAAAAAAAACAAATTCATTTAGTGGTCCGCGGGATTCAAAATTGTGAGTTTTGTGGTCCGTGAGGTCCGAATGGTTGGCGACCGCTGTTCTAGTGGCTTGCTGTACAGCTGATGTAATTTGAACAATTAAGCCCCTGAAGATGAACTAAAATTTGGTTCGAAACATATTGGGCATTTTTTATTAAAACTGTGTTAAATAACATAAACAGTGTTCATTTGTCGGAATAAGAATTATATAAACAAAGAAAATGTAGGTACAAGTAACATGATGCACTGTATTGTGTTCAGATATTCTATATTACAATATTTTGTTGATCAGTGCTACATGTTTCGATCTGTCATGGGATCATCATCAGGGATTCGTATCAAAGTAGCATTTCACAAAAATAAACTAGCAATTGTGTATATATTAAAAACATATACAAATATATAAAAACTCGACCAGTTAAAGATGTAGGCGATTTTGTAATGGATCTCTGATGTATTATGTATCTGAGATGTCTACGTGTGTGCGGCTTGATGAGACAGTGCCATTTGTAATGTACTTTATACATGAAGTTAAGAGCACAGAAAAGTACGGGATATACGAAGATTACCGTGTTACAAGGTGTGACACCGTGTAGTCTGGTAGAAATAACACCCCAGAAGACAGGACTTAATAAGTAACATTTTTAAAATTTTAAGCCTGAAATTGATTTACATAATGTACAACGTGTTTCATAAATCCCTCCGGGATTTCGGAGGTCTGTAGCTCAGGAGCCAAATCACACACGGGGGTTGAGAGCATGTCAGTGAAAAGAGTACATACCCAAGTTTTGAACCTATCTTACAAATGTTCAATATGTCCCTCTTTGGTGACTCGACAGACGTCAATCCTGTAATCTAGCTCCTGCCACACACGTTCCAACATGGCGATGGTCCCGGCCTACCTGTTCGTTTTGCGACACACAAACAGCCAGTTTCCTCGAATTTTCTGTACCAGTCTCTTACTGTTTTGTCCGTTGGTGGTTCTGTACGATACTTGGTTCGAAAACCACGTTGGACTGTTACAATTGACTGGGTTTTAGCAAATTGCAGGACACAAAAAGCTTTCTGTTCACCTGAAAACGCCATGTTTGCACACCACTGTCTCCTAGCGGAGAAATGGGTAACTACGCCATCGCATCTATCACGAAAACACTTTTACATTTCGTCTATCCGTTGGCATGCTTTTATCTCTTATATGTGGGTTTGCTACTGCACGGCCAACCTCTAAATCCCGGATGGACTTATGAAACACGCTGTATAAACATTCATTTCTACCTTACAAAAAACTTTGCAATTCCACCATTTACGATATATTCACAAGAGACGTCTATAATAAAGTTGCGTGCGTGCTTTATGCCTTGCTCATCTTATCCTCTTTTTCTCGTGAAAGCTGATAAAATTTGTGAAGTTGTGGGTTACTTGTGGTCCACGTGAAGTGTGTATAAAGGCATAAGTGCGTCGTAAAGACGCGTCGCCTTGCCCGTGAGACGCGCTTATGAGCAGGCAGTCTGCAAGTGATGAATGAACACCTGGAGGCCGCTGACAGGCCATTTCGAAGGTGTAATTGAATTCCCGGTCTGCAGCCATTGAATCGGTCGCAAACACATCCATTTCTCTCACGATCTAAAGCGGCGCAGAAATGAATGCTCTCTGGAATCAAACCCAGAGCACATCTGTTTTTCTATCTGTTTCAAGTTAGGTCTGTATTTATCTAAGTAACCAAACTGAGGAATAGATTCACAAACATTCACTAAATCCTGGTTTTTATTATCGCGCCAACATATCTCACACTTCGATCATACAGCTGCACGCAATTTTGCTTCAGATACGTTGTAGTAATATCCTCTCCCATCTACGTTCAGGTCTTCGAAGTGACTCTTTTTTCTTGAGGTTTCCTGACTAAATTTTGCATAAATTTTCATTTTATCTACACATGTTACACTTCATAGACCTCCATTTGATCGCCATAAAAGTATGAAGTAAAAATTTGCCACCTTCTAGGATGTGACGCCGTGTAGCCTGGTAAAAATTTACATGCTTTCTACCCCGAATATGGAGGCAAGAAGATCCTCAGAACTATTCTTATATTATACCAAACCACACGACGTCATAAGCCAGAAGACAGGAATCCGCATATATATTATATCGAAAAGTACGCGGAATGGTATGTATTGTCATTTGGGAAAACGTATTTGTTTATTTAACGACGCTCTCAGTAACTCTGATATTTTAACGTCGAATATTAGCATGATTAAAAAAATTATGATTTGGAAATCTTGTGGAAGGAAGCGGTCTTTGTGCCATGGGCGAGTGGTTCAGCCGTCCAAGGGGTAGCAAAATGAATATATTTTAAATAAAAAGATTGATTTTATGCCCTCAATAAATTTTAAATTACCGAGACAAATAAAAGGAAATTCAATAAATAATTCTGATTTTTTTAAAATTTCTTAATTTCTGTCAGGGGCGGCCATTGTTATTGCTCGCCCCCGACGTCAAACAAACCTAACTACTACACTGCTTTCCGCGTCGTTAGTATGTTTGTGTTGTTCTCAGTAGGTAGAGGCCTTGTGACGGGCTGATCCTCCGTGTAAGGAGCCTCACCAGATATCAACAAACAGTATACAGTTTTGTGACGATAGTGTATTATTGGCGTAACATTACTTCATTATCTCATTTTTGGTTAAAAAACACCGTTTCGGAAGGTGTTTTTGCTGTTATCATCAGGTGAAATAGAGAAATTATTAAATGTAATGTCTTCGATCAATTGGATACAGGTAATCCGTGGACAGCGATTAGCTTCATGCAACGCAAGTAATGCAGTGAGTTTCATAATTTATATTTCATCCATTGATGGAACAAATGCGAGCTTCTGAAACGTTTATTTTTAACAAAAGTGAGGTGATGTAGAAAGAGAGATAGATGTGTCACGTATATAAGTAGGTTTAGGCACTCACGGCCAGTTGGAAGAGAACAAGAAGACATGCACGTGTGTTTCCACCCCCACTCCAATGTCTCCTGTTCCCTCTGCCTGAATACACCGGCCCAGTATTGAGGATAGTTCAGAGCTGTTGACTGTAATGGCGATTGTTGTGATAACATGTTTAAAAATAAACTCTGTTAAACTTAGTGAACAAAAGAACAAATTACGTGTGTTGTGGTTGTGATATTAGTGTGTTCGAAAATGTATTACCTGCAAAGTGCTGTTAAACATTACGTTACAAAGGAAAAACTGAGTTGACGCCTGCGACGTAACCAATACGAAAATAACAGCTTGATTACAGGAAGGCCCCTGACTGACGGGACGAAACAAAGATGGAAGGTAAGACAGTCTGCGTTAGTTTTAATTTCGTTGTTGTTTATCTTACAGACTATACGAGATTGGCCAATGTTATAGTAAATTTGTGGGCTTAAGTTGCGTTTGATGTCATTATCAATGGACATTATAACATGTCGCAAAGAGTATATGAAGATATACATGGCCGAATAGACGTACAAAGAGCGTAGACACGTCTTGGTAAATTTATATTTTTGCAGGTTTTTATCTTCGTGGAATAAATTAACTGTTTTGAATCAAAACAATCTTTGACCTTGTAGTGTTTTCAGTGCGGAGTAACACACTGTTTGGTGTACAAATTAAGTAGCCACAGTACACAACACAAATGTAGGGACCCTGATACGTGATTTAGCAGGGTGATGGCTTCAAGGTGACCGAGATTGGAGAGGAATGTAACACGAAAGCGAAAACAGTAAATGCGTATAATATTTGGTAGGGAAACTTAAGAGACATGAATATATGGAAGGCATACAGACATGAGCTGAAATTCTGTCGTTTTATCTGTAGATAATAGCGAGAATTATCAATGTTTCTGATGGCATCTCAGCCTGTATCATTGCTGATGAGCAGAAACCCTATATAGTTGTTTGTTCCCTGAAGCCATATTTCAGCAGCATTTTTAAAAGCATGAAGGACATATTCAGTGAAATTGTGATATAGTGTCCCTGAGGGGATATTCTATATAAAAACGTATTATTGAAAGGTTTGTTTGTGGGAATCATAACTAGAGATCGGCGTTTACAAGTTTTACCCTTGAAATTTGCAGGAGATTTATACTAGTGTCAGATAACTAAAGTTATTTTTTTCGTCGGAAATGAGAAAGTTCGTGCAGTGTTTTTATGTGTTTACTGTCTGTCTGTCTGTCTGCCTGTGTCTGCTGCCAAGTTTAATGAAAATGTGTCGTTGCCTCAAACATTATTGAGCAATCACACAATGTCCTGTGGTATTACAGTGCGTCTGGAAAGCTCTCCAAAGCGAAGAACATTCTGCGTTACGTACGCAAATTACTTCCCTTTCGAATATACTACTCAGTTTTAAATATTACGTCTCGTTCATGTTGACTACGTTTCATGTAGTCACTGGCAAGCCTAATTCCTAACAAACCAATACGTGTGATGGAAATATGTCACTTCTTATAAGTGATCGCCAGTCAATCCCCTGACAAGTGATGGTGTAGATGTCCCTGTGGTTTAAGAAGAAGTATGCGGGAGTGGAGATGTAGCTCCCCGTATTTTTAACTTCTGCACTATTGTGAAGGTCAGTGATCAGCTTTACGCCGCGGCCGTCTTTTTTCCCATAGAAATTCATCTGTTCTCATTGAATCCAAGACTATGTACGCCACCTGAACTGCTGAGTTAATCTGTTTGCTTTTGTGTTATTTCAGTTTCAAATTTCTGCAGAGTATCTCGAGAATATGGCGTAAAATGTGCGCCTCAGTGAAATGTCACTTTTACGTTAAAGTAGCTAAAGCCTATTCAAATTGAAACATGAATTTTTTTATGACCAAAGTTTGTCAATACTTTGTAGAATGAGTAAGTTAAAAAGTTGTGTAAGTACAGCCGCAGTAAAACTGAGACACTAAACTGGTTAGAATAATATTACGCAGATACTGATACTAGTATCTAAAGCAACCGTGTCAGTAAAGATACAGACTGTATTACCGACTAAATTATGTCCTTCATTGATGCTATCTTCTGCTGCTATTGGTAATTAATTTTTAAGTTTAGGGCTAATTCTTATATATATACGGGGATTTTTTCTTCAGTTTTCTTTTGTGGTGAAGGGCCCCGCAGCAGAAGCTACAGACGCACCGCAGCCTTAAGGCTTATTGTGCAACCCTGTGATGAAGATGAAGAGAAAGATGATCAGTTTTTTTTATTTTTCCAAGTAATGGAGCACCGGTGGAATGAAATTGACAGGGGAAAACTGAAGTACTCGGGAAAAAAACCTGTCCCAGTACCACTTTGTCCACCACAAATCCCACATGGACTGACCCCCGGGCTCGAACCCGGGCCTCCGCGGTGAGAGGCCGGCGAATAACCGCCTGGACCATGGCACGGCCTTTGTCTTCAGTTTGGTATCCACGTGTTCACAAAACACGGTTAAGAATGTCAGTCCCGTAGTCCTACTCACACAATGTCAGTCCCGTAGTCCTACTCACACAATGTCAGTCCCGTAGTTCTACTCACACAATGTCAGTCCCGTAGTCCTACTCACACAATGTCAGTCCCGTAGTCCCACTCACACGATGTCAGTCCCGTAGTCCTACTCACACAATGTCAGTCCCGTAGTCCTAATCACACAATGTCAGTCCCGTAGTCCTACTCACACAATGTCAGTCCCGTAGTCCTACTCACACAATGTCAGTCCCGTAGTCCTACTCACACAATGTCAGTCCCGTAGTCCTACTCACACAATGTCAGTCCCGTAGTCCTACTCACACAATGTCAGTCCCGTAGTCCTACTCACACAATGTCAGTCCCGTAGTCCTACTCACACAATGTCAGTCCCGTAGTCCTACTCACACAATGTCAGTCCCGTAGTCCTAATCACACAATGTCAGTCCCGTAGTCCTACTCACACAATGTCAGTCCCGTAGTCCTACTCACACTAAGTCAGTCCCGTAGTCCTACTCACACAATGTCAGTCCCGTAGTCCTAATCACACGATGTCAGTCCTGTAGTCCTACTCACACCATGTCAGTCCCGTAGTCCTAATCACACGATGTTAGTCCCGTAGTCCTACTCACACAATGTCAGTCCCGTAGTCCTACTCACACAATGTCAGTCCCGTAGTCCTAATCACACGATGTCAGTCCCGTAGTCCTACTCACACAATGTCAGTCCCGTAGTCCTACTCACACGATGTCAGTCCCGTAGTCCTACTTACACGATGTCAGTCCCGTAGTCTTAATCACACGATGTCAGTCCCGTAGTCCTAATCACACGATGTCAGTCCCGTAGTCCTACTCACACAATGTCAGTCCCGTAGTCCTACTCACACGATGTCAGTCCCGTAGTCCTACTCACACAATGTCAGTCCCGTAGTCCTACTCACACAATGTCAGTCCCGTAGTCCTACTCACACGATGTCAGTCCCGTAGTCCTACTCACCCGATGTCAGTCCCGTAGTCCTACTCACACGATGTCAGTCCCGTAGTCCTAATCACACGATGTCAGTCCCGTAGTCCTACTCACACAATGTCAGTCCCGTAGTCCTACTCACACAATGTCAGTCCCGTAGTCCTACTCACACGATGTCAGTCCCGTAGTCCTAATCACACGATGTCAGTCCCGTAGTCCTAATCACACGATGTCAGTCCCGTAGTCCTACTCACACAATGTCAGTCCCGTAGTCCTACTCACACGATGTCAGTCCCGTAGTCCTATTCACACGATGTCAGTCCCGTAGTCCTACTCACACAATGTCAGTCCCGTAGTCCTACTCACACATTGTCAGTCCGTAGTCCTACTCACACAATTTCAGTCCCGTAGTCCTACTCACACAATTTCAGTCCCGTAGTCCTACTCACACAATTTCAGTCCCATAGTCCTACTCACACGATGTCAGTCCGTAGTCCTATTCACACGATGTCAGTCCCGTAGTCCTACTCACACAATGTCAGTCCCGTAGTCCTACTCACACAGTGTCAGTCCCGTAGTCCTACTCACACAATGTCAGTCACGTAGTCCTACTCACACAGTATCAGTCCCGTAGTCCTACTCACACAATGTCAGTCCCGTAGTCCTACTCACACAATGTCAGTCCCGTAGTCCTACTCACACAATGTCAGTCCCGTAGTCCTACTCACACAATGTCAGTCCCGTAGTCCTACTCACACAATGTCAGTCCCGTAGTCCTACTCACACACTGCCTGCAGTATATGTAACCTGCCACAAAATTAA
The DNA here is from genome assembly GCA_021186555.1 of Reticulitermes speratus. Classification (NCBI taxonomy): domain Eukaryota; kingdom Metazoa; phylum Arthropoda; class Insecta; order Blattodea; family Rhinotermitidae; genus Reticulitermes; species Reticulitermes speratus. The sequence continues at coordinate 6,450,994 of JAJKFL010000008.1, forward strand.
AATCATTATCATTCATAAAGCCTCTGTCGAGCGCAGGTTTAATTAAACACATCAAAGGATTTGGGATGCGAAAAATGAGGACGAAAAGAAGTGGAGTCCTACCTCCTCTTCCATACATCGTTCTTTGTTGAGATCATATGCATTTTTCTATCTGCATAATGGTAGATGCCATTTCGGTTTTGTGCATCTTATTTATGATTATTTATATAGATATACGTTAGGTTTTCTGTTATCAACGATAGACCCGTAGCTGTCCTCAGGGGGCAGCACCAACACAGAAAGAAAAGCAATATACATCTAAATACGTAGTCGGATTCGAACCCATGATCTACTGTCACAGCCGTAAAGTACAATATGTGCTTTAGATTGCATAACTGCTGTGTCAAGGACAGGGCCCTTTAAACACTTTGCAGTTTAATGGGGACACAGTGTTTTCTGTGTTATTTTCACCGTAAATTTTTATTGTATATAGCCTTATTCCGACAAATGTACAATTTATTATCTCCTATTTAATACATGCTATAATATATATATATTAATATAAGCATATATTAAATAGGAGATAATAAATTTACATTTGTCGAATAAGGCTATAGGACACAGTTTATTTACTGTGTGTTACAAACTTCCAGGCTTCAAAAGTTTAAAGTAAATATCCCTTGTAACGCATGATATATAGTTAAAAGGACGAACGGAAGACGGACATAGCGTTTCTAGTAATGATGTACGGAAACACACACAATTTCGCGATTACAAATAAATCACTGAGCGTGATGGCTGTGCTGAGTGATTCACCCGCAGCAAGCAGCGTCGGGGTTTTATTGATAAAATAGACTCTACTCGTTCCACTATTCCAGCAGTTTTAATGGGAAAGTCATGTGTAGTAGGCTGGGCGCATGCGTCGCGACGCCTTCCAGTTGGAGTTGACTGTGGTGAGCGACACAGCTCCACAGTTAGCAGTGAGTGGTCAGGCGCTGTTGTTATCGTGATGGGAATGTCGTCAGTGTGACGAAACTGCCGCGAGTGACGTGTTTCGGCAGGTTTCTGTCTTACATTCCGAAAAAAATTTGAAAGGTAAGTGAGATGTTCAAGTATTGTGAGATATTTGTGTGATCGTAAATGTTTTTGGAGACGAGTAGAATTTATAGAGCCTAGTGGTAACTGTACGTACCACCTAAGTTAACATTGAGATCTCTGTATTTTGCCTAGACAGTGTGGTTATGTGTTTTATATGATTCTAACAGCAAACAGCGATTATTTCTGTGTACAAATTTAACGAGTAAGTCCTTGTAATGGCTTATATGCTTGTTTACGGTGAGGTACGAACTGAGTTTGTATATATTAGTTGGGTAAAAATGTGTTCTATAGTATTACATTATCTTATATGAAGTCTGACGTTTTCAGGGTGATGTAAATTCATATTGTGGGTTTCATTTTCATGAAATCGGGTAGTACGGTACGTTATTAGGGATTTTCAGACGAACATTGTCTCCTGCCCTCTGAGTATGAAATCTATGTCTAAGAATTCTCTTCTACCTAAAGATGGAGGCATTTTTTCCTCCGAAACTCAGATACCCAACCATCACTTCCAGTACACACTGCAGTGAAAATATGCCATTTTGTCAATAATCTCCAAAAATTGCCTCTTTAACAATTTAAGGATTAAGATTTTGACCTGAAATGTATTTAGAAGATTAGCTCGTACGCGCTATGGTAAACACACTCCGTCTCAGTTATACAAACAGTCAGTTATGTTGTACAGTGAATAATCGCTGTTTGTTCTGAGATCCACACAAAACTACAATTTAAATACAGTCCGTAGCAGCGCGTGAAACACACTCCGTTTAGTATATTTCAAACCAGTACATTAATGTTGTACAGTGAAATTAATGGCTGTTTTGTTCTGAGATCACACGAACACATAATACAGTGCGTACGCGCATGTAACACACTCCGTCTCAGTTATACAAACCAGTCAGTTAATTTTTGTACATGAAATAACGCTGTTTGTTCTGAAATCAACCAAACACATAAATCAGTCCTACGCAGTAAAACAAATCCCGTCAGTTTCCAAACAGTCATTATTACAATTGAAAAGTTCTGAATTAAAAATAAATACAGTCGTACCGCGCAGTAAACACACTCCGTCTCAGTTATACAAACCAGTCAGTTAATGCTGTACAGTGAAATAATCGCTGTTTGTTCTGAGATCCACACAAAACACATAAATACACTGTGTGGGCAGAACGTAGAATTGTTGAATGTTAAACATGGTGGTACATATAGTAACCACTGGGCTTTAGTGAGTTAAACCAGTAAAGATATGGCGGTAATCATATTAATTTTGGGTGAAATATTCTTGCGAAGGATTCTCGCTGTCACTTTATCTCCCTGTGACGTGTTTCTGCCTGTTGGCTTGAGCAGACATATTAGAGACAAACAGTATTGTCCTTGACCGTGAGTCGACCTTGAGCTAGTCACAGTGTGAATCAAGCTTTACAATGGTCTTCTAAAACAGTGGTATTCAACCTCTTCTGTTTGCGTGCTCCCAGATATAATTTCTCTTCAACTTTGTAGCCCCAAAGTTGTTGGTGCATAATTCCAGTTATACATAGTGTATAATCTACGTCTAAAATAAATTAAATAAATTACATCCAAAATAATGTATTAAATAATAAGTTTTAAATGAGAAAAAGAGAGTCAAGCTATTAAATAACAAATATATTATTGCCTATCTTATAAAAATTAATAAAGGAAGAAAGGTATTTTAGCAAAGCAAAATTATATTCACTATGTGGAATAAAATGAAACTAGCCGCCCAGATAAGAATCGCATAAAGGAGAAAGAGAGAGAGAAAGAGAGAAAAAATGGCGCTCCCAAATCGCATGTCCTTACGTCCGGGTCTCTTGTGGCTAACCCTAAATCTGGCCCTGATTATTCAGTGTTTATCATGAAATAATATATTTATCTTTTTTTAATTTTACGTATCCCCTAAGATGTCTTCGCGTACCCCCGGGGGTACGCGTACCCCAGGTTGAATACCACTGTTCTAGAATATGAACTTGCTGCCTCCATCTTCAGGGTCCAAACATTCTCAATAATTTATGGTGGCTGCCCTGAACGAATTGCCGATAAACCAAAATACGCGGTCGTAACACTCAAAATAACTATGACTTTTATCGTCTCTCAGTGGCGGGAGGTAAAACTAATGACTAACATGGCGGCCGCCAGCTTTTGAAGGTCTTCGACTGGCCATTCTTGCTGTATTGTGATTTAGTTTTGGTTTGTAAAGCATTAAAGACAGGCCACAAGAAACGCTAAGCTGTGTTTTAGAAATGATTGCACTGAAGATCGCTTTCTTGTGGAATGTGACGCCGTTTAGCCTGTTAGAAATGTACGGACGTTTTACAGGAACATGCTACGCCCATTGTTACGTTATCTGACCATTTTGAACTACAGCGACAAACAACAAATACATGTAAAGACCAGGTTGTTCCTATGCTAATTAAGCATAACGCCAGGAATCTGTATGGGGGAAGTGGACGTACGGCTCCACACATTCTTGACGTCGGCACTGTGTACGGTCGTGAATGGTCATCTTTACGTACTTGAAACTTTACTCGCGGGTAAGAGCCACGGTACTCACTGGGTAAAGGACTGGGTGGGCCCCAGATTCGGTCTGGGCGGTTTGGAGAAGGGACAATCTGTACCGCTGCCACGACACGGAACCCGGTTTGTAAGGTCATAGCCTGTAAGGCCATAGTCTGATCACTGTAAGGACGTAGTCTGATCACTCTAAGGCTATATTCTGATCACTAAGACCATAATATGATCACTGTAAAGATATAGTCTGTTCACTGTAAGGCCATATTCTGATCACTTAAGGTCATAGTCTGATCACCGTAAGGTCATAATCTGATCACTTTAAGGCCATATTCTGATCACTTAAGACCATAGTCTGATCATTGTAAGGTCATATTCTGATCACTGTAAGGCTATAATGTGATAAATGTAAAGAAATAGTATGACCAATGCAAGGCCATAGTATGATCACTGCAAGGTCATATTCTGGGCACTGTAAGGACATAATCTGATCACTGTGAGGACATAGTCTGATCACTGTGAGGACATAGTCTGATCACTGTAAGGACATAGTCTGATAACAGTAAGGCCATACTCAGATCACTGTAAGGACATAATCTGATCACTGTGAGGACATAGTCTGATCACTGTAAGGACATAGTCTGATCACAGTAAGGCCATACTCAGATCACTGTAAGGACATAGTCTGATCACTGTAAGGACATATTCTGATCACTGTAAGGACATACTCAGATCACTGTAAGGACATAATCTGATCACTGTGAGGACATAGTCTGATCACTGTAAGGACAGTCTGATCACAGTAAGGCCATACTCAGATCACTGTAAGGACATAGTCTGATCACTGTAAGGACATAGTCTGATCACAGTAAGGCATACTCAGATCACTGTAAGGACATATCTGATCACTGTGAGGACATAGTCTGATCACTGTAAGGACATAGTCTGATCACAGTAAGGCCATACTCAGATCACTGTAAGGACATAGTCTGATCACTGTAAGGACATAGTCTGATCACTGTAAGGACATAGTCTGATCACTGTAAGGACTAGTCTGATCACTGTAAGGACATAGTCTGATCACAGTAAGGCCATACTCAGATCACTGTAAGGACATAGTCTGATCACTGTAAGGACATAGTCTGATCACTGTAAGGACATAGTCTGATCACAGTAAGGCCATACTCAGATCACTGTAAGGACATAATCTGATCACTGTGAGGACATAGTCTGATCACGTAAGGACATAGTCTGATCACAGTAAGGCCATACTCAGATCACTGTAAGGACATAGTCTGATCACTGTAAGGACATAGTCTGATCACTGTAAGGACATAGTCTGATCACTGTAAGGACATAGTCTGATCACTGTAAGGACATAGTCTGATCACAGTAAGGCCATACTCAGATCACTGTAAGGACATAGTCTGATCACTGTAAGGACATAGTCTGATCACAGTAAGGACATAGTCTGATCACTGTAAGGACATAGTCTGATCACAGTAAGGCCATACTCAGAACACTGTAAGGACATAGTCTGATCACAGTAAGGCCATACTCAGATCACTATAAGGACATAGTCTTATCACTGTAAGGACATAGTCTGATCACAGTAAGGACATAGTCTTATCACTGTAAGGCTATATTTTGATCACTGCGAGGAAAATTTTACCCCGTATAAAAAGGGTGAAGTGTATGAAGCGTTTCTTCATAAACGACGGAATGAAAAACCACCCAATTTTTTCAGTAAACATCGTTTTTTGTTTGCCACAGGAAACCTTTACTATGTGATGTGAACTTACCTGCATTGCGCTGTGAGAGTTCTGAAAAAGTAATGTGTCGTCAAGGAAACGGGAAATCCGTGTTTTTAAGGAATCAGAATCGTTGAACATTTCTTATTCATCAACTCTTTTTCTGTCGAACTGGAAAAATCCGTGAGGTACGTAAGGATGTCATCCTGAAGTCCATTGACTGGAAATCCTGTTGTAAGAGGCAGTCGGTCTTCAGACGAGCGGCCAATAAATGATACAGTCTAGTGGCTTTTGAAGCCACGAAACTCAGTAGAAATTTACAGACCTTTCAGGGCAATGTGTCGCCTAAACCTCCATTCCATGAAAATGGAGGGCCATGCGTTTCGTATAAACGTCGGTAAATTTGTGCTGGAATGTACGGGGTCACATCCCGGATGACAGAACAGGCACTCCCTGACTTATGCGCTAGTTGCTTTCTGGAAAAATTCGGCGCAAGTCGGAGTTGAGTATACATATCGTCAGCTATATATGTATATACAATGGAGTACAGTTAAAGTTGAGTATACATATCGTCAGCTATATATGTATATACAATGGAGTACAGTTAAAGTTGAGTATACATATCGTCAGCTATATATGTATATACAATGGAGTACAGTTAAAGTTGAGTATACATATCGTCAGCTATATATGTATATACAATGGAGTACAGTTAAAGTTGAGTATACATATCGTCAGCTATATATGTATATACAATGGAGTACAGTTAAAGTTGAGTATACATATCGTCAGCTATATATGTATATACAATGGAGTACAGTTAAAGTTGAGTATACATATCGTCAGCTATATATGTATATACAATGGAGTACAGTTAAAGTTGAGTATACATATCGTCAGCTATATATGTATATACAATGGAGTACAGTTAAAGTTGAGTATACATATCGTCAGCTATATATGTATATACAATGGAGTACAGTTAAAGTTGAGTATACATATCGTCAGCTATATATGTATATACAATGGAGTACAGTTAAAGTTGAGTATACATATCGTCAGCTATATATGTATATACAATGGAGTACAGTTAAAGTTGAGTATACATATCGTCAGCTATATATGTAATATACAATGGAGTTACAGTTAAAGTTGAGTATACATATCGTCAGCTATTATGTATATACAATGGAGTACAGTTTAAAGTTGAGTATACATATCGTCAGCTATATATGTATATACAATGGAGTACAGTTAAAGTTGAGTATACATATCGTCAGCTATATATGTATATACAATGGAGTACAGTTAAAGTTGAGTATACATATCGTCAGCTATATATGTATATACAATGGAGTACAGTTAAAGTTGAGTATACATATCGTCAGCTATATATGTATATACAATGGAGTACAGTTAAAGTTGAGTATACATATCGTCAGCTATATATGTATATACAATGGAGTACAGTTTAAAATCCACACTGCAGACTTGAACCTGACCGGCCGCAGCATGATCTCCCTGCCCCTTGTGTTATCGCCCATCAGTATTCTTCCGTCACCTGCGTCTCATTATGCTCTCGTTCTCGGAAGGAAAAATTTCGGCACGCGTTTCAAAAACTTTTCCTTTTGTCCTTTTTTTTAAAATTGGGTAAGTCTTAAGTTGCGTAACTTGAAAGTGCGTAAGTCGGGGACAGAGTTGCTTTTACTGGCTGCTGGGAGGAAATCAAACGAAGCATTAATGTAATTTTTTTTTGTGATTATGATGAACCTCCGTTCTTTCCTGACAACTAGCTGGAAGGCATGTGACATCTCCCACACCGTCTCGGGGTCTGTGTCCTTTATTTCCGCTTTTGAATTACTTTGGTGTTGCGTGTTGTCAGGTAGAGGTCTCTGCGACGGGCTGATCACTCGTCTAGAGGAGTCCTACCGAGTGTGGTGTGTGTCACTGAGTGTGAGCAGATGCAACAGTAACACTCTACACCTACAGTGAGTAGGTAGAAAGACGTCAGACTGAGAAATAAATAAATAAATAAATATATAAATAAATAAATAAATAATTATTCGACAGATCTTCACGAAACGTGGCACGCGGTGGCGCAGTTTGTTGAGGCACTGCGCTACAAGCCGAAAGGTTGCGGGTTCGATTCCCGATAGTGACTTAATCCTTTCGTCCGCACTATGGCCCTGGGGTCGACTCAGCCTCTAAGAGAAATGAGTACAAGGAATATTTCCTGGGGGTAAAGGCGGCCGGAGCTTAGGGTTGACAACCTTACCGATTTTCTGGAAATCTGTGAGCCTGATTTTTTTTTCTTTAAATACCCCAGTGGTAAAGAGAGAGTGAGTCGCTTTATATTCGAAGTCACCGAATATTCGGGCTTATACCGAATGTTGATAATTGAAAAGAAAAATTTACGTTGAAATTTCTAGAGTCTTTAGCCAGTTAATAAAATGTAATGGGGAGGAGAATTATGGAAGAGCAGATCGTTTGTCAGTGTGTCTGCTAGTGTTGGTAAAAGCGGCTTTGTTTGATGTCTCTTCTGAAAGTTTTTGAGACATTTGGAGCTCTTGCCACCAAAATGATCCCCATAATGTCACAGTATTCAGCTTCTGACTGCTACGCTTTCAAAAATTATGACTGATATTACAGTAACCGGCCTGTAGACAGACGCGGATAACATTTAGCCTTGTTTTATAGGCGACCGAACCCACTAGAAAATATATTTGTTTTACGTGATTCCATAAATCAATCCTTCACAACCGCAGACTTCGTTTGTATCTCCCCCGCTACCCTCTTTACCCTGGTAAAGCGTTCCTATGGAAACTATATTCACATTGCGATGCTGAATTAGACGGGGTCTGTCATCAGAACAGCAGTTGTTTCTTAGCTTGTTAAACAATATAATATCAATTGTACAAGTTGTTTACGCCACGTATGTGATGAGAGGGTAATCTTGGTAATTGTATATGAATGTGCGAGGGGAATAGAGGTGTACATAACGCGTTGAAGCGTGAAGTTTGTATAAATGTTATTCAAACATTACAAATTACGATATTCTGGGGGTGTAAGGCCTTATGTTTTGGTAGATATTTATTGACTTGTGGGAGAAACGTGCTCAATTTTCAGCCTTCTCCTACTATGAAGATCGAGGCTTAGGCACGTTAGACACTTTGCTATTAACACATCAAGTTACATGACGTCACAGGATACATTATTATGCTATTCATTTTTGCATTCATGAAGGAATCACAGAGCGCGTTGTATTTGAGGATAGGATTGCCTGCTACATGTCCAATCATAATGTGTTCTTCTTTGTCCAAATTTTTAAGAATAAAATATGAAGGGCCTTAATTTTACGTCGCTTGGAGCGAGCCGTGATTGGTCGGTTGTGCGGGCCGTAGACGAGTGACTATACCGACTGAGCGAACCGTGATTAGTAGGTTGTACGAGCCGTAGACGAGTGACTATACCGACTGAGCGAGCAGTGATTAGTAGGTTGTACGAACCGTAGACGAGTGACTATACCGACTGAGCGAGCCGTGATTAGTAGGTTGTACGGGCCGTAGACGAGTGACTATACCGACTGAGCGAGCCGTGATTAGTAGGTTGTACGGGCCGTAGACGAGTGACTATACCGACTGAGCGAGCAGTGATTAGTCGGTTGTACGAACCGTAGACGAGTGACTATACCGACTGAGCGAACCGTGATTAGTAGGTTGTACGAGCCGTAGACGAGTGACTATACCGACTGAGCGAGCAGTGATTAGTCGGTTGTACGAACCGTAGACGAGTGACTATACCGACTGAGCGAGCAGTGATTAGTCGGTTGTACGAACCGTAGACGAGTGACTATACCGACTGAGCGAGCCGTGATTAGTCGGTTGTACGAACCGTAGACGAGTGACTATACCGATTGAGCGAGCAGTGATTAGTAGGTTGTAAGAACCGTAGACGAGTGACTAAACCGACTGAGCGAGCCGTGATTAGTCGGTTGTAAGGGCCGTAGACGAGTGACTATACCGACTGAGCGAGCCGTGATTAGTAGGTTGTGTGGGCCGTAGACAAGTGACTATACCGACTGAGCGAGCCGTGATTAGTCGGTTTTAAGGGCCGTAGACAAGTGACTATACCGACTGAGCGAGCCGTGATTAGTAGGTTGTACGGGCCGTAGACGAGTGACTATACCGACTGAGCGAGCCGTGATTAGTAGGTTGTACGGGCCGTAGACGAGTGACTATACCGACTGAGCGAGCAGTGATTAGTCGGTTGTACGAACCGTAGACGAGTGACTATACCGACTGAGCGAACCGTGATTAGTAGGTTGTACGAGCCGTAGACGAGTGACTATACCGACTGAGCGAGCAGTGATTAGTCGGTTGTACGAACCGTAGACGAGTGTGACGTATACCGACTGAGCGAGCAGTGATTAGTCGGTTGTACGAACCGTAGACGAGTGACTATACCGACTGAGCGAGCCGTGATTAGTCGGTTGTACGAACCGTAGACGAGTGACTATACCGACTGAGCGAGCAGTGATTAGTAGGTTGTACGACCGTAGACGAGTGACTAAACCGACTGAGCGAGCCGTGATTAGTCGGTTGTGCGGGCCGTAGACGAGTGACTATACCGACTGAGCGAGCCGTGATTAGTAGGTTGTACGGGCCGTAGACGAGTGACTATACCGACTGAGCGAGCAGTGATTAGTAGGTTGTACGAACCGTAGACGAGTGACTATACCGACTGAGCGAGCCGTGATTAGTCGGTTGTACGAACCGTAGACGAGTGACTATACCGACTGAGCGAGCAGTGATTAGTAGGTTGTACGAACCGTAGACGAGTGACTAAACCGACTGAGCGAGCCGTGATTAGTCGGTTGTGCGGGCCGTAGACGAGTGACTATACCGACTGAGCGAGCCGTGATTAGTAGGTTGTACGGGCCGTAGACGAGTGACTATACCGACTGAGCGAGCAGTGATTAGTAGGTTGTACGAACCGTAGACGAGTGACTATACCGACTGAGCGAGCCGTGATTAGTCGGTTGTACGAACCGTAGACGAGTGACTATACCGACTGAGCGAGCAGTGATTAGTAGGTTGTACGAACCGTAGACGAGTGACTTAACCGACTGAGCGAGCCGTGATTAGTCGGTTTTAAGGGCCGTAGACGAGTGACTATACCGACTGAGCGAGCCGTGATTAGTAGGTTGTACGGGCCGTAGACGAGTGACTATACCGACTGAGCGAGCCGTGATTAGTCGGTTGTGTGGGCCGTAGACGAGTGACTATACCGACTGAGCGAGCCGTGATTAGTCGGTTGTGCGGGCCGTAGACGAGTGACTATACCGACTGAGCGAGCCGTCATTAGTCGGTTGTGCGGGCCGTAGACGAGTGACTATACCGACTGAGCGAGCCGTGATTAGTCGGTTGTGCGGGCCGTAGACGAGTGACTATACCGACTGAGCGAGCCGTGATTAGTAGGTTGTTCGGGCCGTAGACGAGTGACTATACCGACTGAGCGAGCCCTATTCCTGTTACTAAAAGCAGAAAGTAAATTTAATAATTTGAGAACTAATTGTTTTATGGACTTCGTCCATAGTCCGGATAAAATATAAAAATATAAAATCACGACGTTTCGGAAGTTGGTTCACTGGACCAGTGATTGAGATTAGCTCGGTCTAAGGAACCCATCTGAGTAGGTGTCTCCCCTCCCTTCACTTGAAGACGGAAGAAGAACCATCTTCCGAAACGTCGTCATTTTATATTTTATCCGGACGATGGACAATTGTCCAAAAGACAATTGTCCATCGTCAGAACCTTTCAGAATGTATTTGAATTTAATAATGTAAATGTATTTGGGTGTTCTCTTGTAGGTCCGCGGTAGGAAACGTGACATTTAAACTTTTATGTGGACCTACGCTGGGTCCTATTTTCCTACATTTTGGGTCATTCGTAAGGACTTTTGACACAATTAAGGGATTTTCATGAAAATTGGTCTCTATATCATGATAGCAGAGGTACATTCAGCTTCTAATTTCGTACCATTTTTATTACCAAATTTACGATTAATATAGTGCCCTGAAATTTTTTGTTGTAAAAGAACTTAGACGAGTATAGAGCCCTTATTAAGAGGAATATCTAAGCTTATTCCTAGCGATTTATTACTTGACATTCCGCAAAAAAAAAGTTAAAATTGTCCCCCTCCATTCCATGGAGACAAATAGGGGGAGTAGAGGTACAGGTTCCTTCTTTTTTAACCTCTGAAATCATTTCTTGTTTCCTGCCCAGAAGTGATCACTAGAACACATTAATTGTACTTCATGATCAGACACAGATCCCGGAGGTAATGTTACTATTTATGCTTATTTCTGAAAGCCTCTCAGAGAATGTCCAACAAACTTTGAATATTCTGACGTAAGGGACCTCGAGGGACCACGAGGGACCTCGAGACGCAATAGTGATTCAATAAAGACTCGAAGAAATGTTCGTTCCACCGGGACGGCCTGTTGCCTCTGAGTGTGAGTGTGTGTGAGTGAGTGAGGGAGTGTGTCCTGAAGAAAATGGAGAATAAATTTGGTGTGTCTGAAAGCGATGAGAGAAGTAGTTTAGTTTTGAAGTCCTCTTTGTGATTTATAAGGAAGAGCGTCTCCTTTTTTTGGCAGCTCTATGGATGTCATAAACCACTGCAGGGATTGTCTTATTTAATGTCTGAAACAAGAAATGTAATTATGTTGTTTGTTTAACCCTAAAGCACATTAGTTACTGTTGTTGCCATCAGGTTTAACAATAAAAAAATCCTACTTTCTGACAATAGATTGAGTTTATGAGTTTTGTATGAATCTCAGAATCAACAGTGATTAGTTCCTTACACAGCATTAACTGATTAGATTTTAAAACCAACACGGAGAGTGTTTACTGCGCGGTACGGACTAGGCCTTTAAATCAAACGGTTTACCGTCGGTCCTGAAAGTATTAAAGTCCGGTGGTAGTTATGTGTACTGCCTATTTTAAAATAAAAACTTTTTAGGCTCGATCGCAAAATGCGAAAAGCGACTATTTCTTTCGTCGTGCCTGTCTGTCCGCCTCTTTTCTGTCCGCATGGAAAAACTCGGCTCACATTGGACGGATTTTCATGAAACGACATTTGAGGAGTTTTGGGGCATATGTTGAGAAAATTAAAGTTTGGTTAAAATCGACAAGAATAACGGATACTGTATATGAAATCCTATGTACATTTATGATAATATATCACTGAATGTTTCTTAGAACACACATTTTATGTTCAATAACATTTTTCCGAACATGATGCTGCCTTTATGAGATAATGTGGAAAAAAAAAATATGGTAAATCCGGACAGGCCACAGATGACAAAATGCGGCGCAGAGAACATGCGATTTGCATGCTGGATAACTAAGGCAACATTACAGACACACTCATAATGTTAAACACTTATTGCTTCATGATTGATTAATTCCGTCTGATCTCGTAAAACGTTTTACCGCAACATTTACAAAAACTGAAAAACCACACAACGGCCTGTCTGTCGTTACGATCTGTCTAGCCAAATTGTGCGTCTAAAGCAGGCCATGAGCAAACGGAACATTATTTTGGTTTTCAATTATCCATAGCCATGCATTTAACAGTTTTCTTTTTTTTTTTTTTTTTTTTTTTTTTGGGGTGAGGGGGCCCCGCAGCTGATGCTACGGACGCACCGCAGCCTTAAGGCTTATTGTGCAACCCTGTGATGAAGATGAAGATGAGGATGAGCAGTTTTTTACCAATTTTTACAAGTAATGGAGCACCAGTGGAATGAAATTGACAAGGGGAAAACCGACAACTGGGAGAAAAACCTGTCCTAGTGCCACTTTGTCCACCACAAATCTCACATGGACTTGACCTGGGATCGAACCCGGGCCTCCGTGGTGAGAGGCCGGCGACTAACCGCCTGAGCCATGGCACGGCCTATGCATTTAACAGTTAGACATGATAACCAAAACAAATGCACACAAGTTATTTTCTTTTCAATGGCTTGACAGCCCCTTGGGGGGCCTAGGCCACCTCATTTTTCGATGCTTCACGATCACACTCGGTAGGACTCCTCTGGACGAGTGATCAGCCCGTCGCAGAGACCTCTACCTGACACACAACACTCACAAGACACAGACATTCATGCCTCCGACGGTATTCGAACCCGCAATCCCAGTAAGCGAGCTGCCGCAGACCTACGCCTTAGACCGCGCGGCCACTGAGATCGGCGCACACAAGTTTATGGAAATATATTAGAAACGTAGTAATACCTCCTACATGTTTCGGCCATTCATGAGGTCATCCTCCCTGAGGATGGCCACATTAGTCTCATGTAACCATGCAATTGTTTATGTATCCCGCGCCTGTAAGCTCAAAGACGTGTCAAATTTGAATTCTCTGAAATATCCGGTCTAATTATGGACTAAAAGTGTGTAATAATTAAAATTGTCACATTGGCACTGGATGTAAAAGAGAAGGGAGTTTAGTGCATTGATTTTTACGGTCTGATGTAACAAAGCATTAACTGGAATGTAAAGACTCAAAAAAAATTTCCTTTCTGTTATTTTAGTGAAACAAGTCTGGTTAATGTGACTTTAGTAAGTAGTTGGGGCCTATAATTAGTATGGCACTATTTTGTGGGGATGTGCGTAGGTACGAGGAGATAGTGGGTAAGGAGTGTAATTAAAAACTGCTGTAATTATCACGTACTGTGTACAGCAGACTTTGCCTGCACAACATCAGGGAACTGTGTCGCGATGAATTTACAAAATTATCACATTGCCTGCACTGGATGTCCTGTCAAACTTACGAATATACAGGGTGATCCTAAAAATGTAACTTTTATATGGGGATTGAATTATATTAATTATTTTTTCCCAATGGCTCGACAGCCCTTTGGGGGCCTAGACCGCCTAATTTTTCGAGGCTTCACGATCACACTTTTAGACACACCACATCGGTAGGACTCCTCTGGACGAGTATCAGCCGTCGCAGAGACCTCTACCTGACAACACACAATACTGACAAGAGACAGACATCCATGCCCTAGACGGGATTCGAACCCGCAACCCCAGCAAGCGAGCGGCCGTAAACCCACGCCTTAGACCTCGCGGCCACTGGGATCGGCGAATGATATTAATGCATACATTACAATTTACTACATTACTCAAAAGTCAACTTTATTTTTGCAATTTCAAATTTTTCTCCCCAGAATAAACTCCTTGTAACATAAACAACCCTCTAAGCGATAATATTATTCTAACGAAGCCGTTTTTTACAATAATTTATACACACTTTTATGCTTGTTGGGCTCCAAAACTTTGTATTTTGTGAGGAAGTTGCTCCTAAATTTTAAGGATCTAAGACCGAAATTGTCTCAAGCCAACTGCAAGGCGTGACGTCACAGAAAATTATAATCTTGGGATTCAGTGTCATGAGAACTTCAAAACTCATACGAGGGAAGAGGTTAAACTGGCTTACTTTGGCTAGAATTAAAATGCTGTAATTTTTTACAGTTTATTTAACGATGCTCAAAGTAGCTCAGACTGTGAAGCAGAACTACGATCACTGATCAATGACGAAATGAAAATAATTGTGACTTAAGCTTTTGGGGCCTAACTTGTGCTGTATCGGAGTTTGCCTCGAGGGACTCAGTAAAAGTGTAAAGTTGGACCTATTTACGCTATGAAGGCGTATAGGTGGAGTGCAAGTGTAGCTCCACGCATTTCTAACCTCGGCACTGAGGAAAGTTTTCGACTTCACGCATCGGTCGCTTTACCTCCGGAGTAAGAACGCTCGCTATACCTTGAATAAAATATTCTGTAGGCCATATAGCCGTTCTGGACGTTTCGGAGAACAGAAAACTCTTGCCTCTGTCGGGAATCGAATCCCTTTTCGAACAGTTCGTAGTTTAGTCACTGTATAGACTAAGTCATTTTGGCTCGTGTAGACTGAGAAAAATCACGAAGAGTTTCAGTCTGTAGGCGGATATATGAACCTGGTACCACCTGAATACGAAGCAGGAGTGCTGAGAATTTCCGTCGCGATGTCCGGTGAAAGCGAAGGCCTTTCTAGTGTGAACACGCTGTCTGTGTAAGTTAGATGTTCGAAACTGAGTGTGGGCCATATTTATCATTTTTCTGCTCATAAAATTCTCCATTTCTTTCGAGCAGAAACTTTTCATCCGGCCTGCACCACCTACAAGGCACGTTAAGGTTCAGGCATGAATATTTCCTTGCCCGTGGTCTAACTTATACTACAAACTCACACCCAACATATGCTAACATATTCGCCAGTGAATAAGTTACGGTCTGAAGAAAATACTGAAAAATTGGGAAACTGTTCTTTGAAACTGAAGGGTATAAACATGTTTAGAGACAACAAAAGTGGCTTAAAGGCGCTGTCTTGAACTTACGTCTTATTTTGAAAGTTTCCCTTATCATGCACCAGTTAAAATTTCAGTTTGTTCCCAAAGGACCTGTCTCGCACTCTACAGAGTAACAAATATCATTATTCCTAACACACTCTTTCTACAGAACGATAATGAAGTAACTTTACCGTCAAATATGTGTACTTTATTCTGGCAACATGTTTCGACCCAATATGCTGATCTTCAGACCAATAATACAACATTCATAAAAAGTACTGTGCACAGTTTGTATTAAATACACAGTGTACATATAGCAATTTTTATGAATTTTATATTATTTGCCTGAAGATGACCATATTGAGACGAAACATGTTGCCAGAATAAAGTATATAATACACACCCGAACCCGGTTATAACGACATCGGTTTATACGACACCTCGTCGGATATTCTGTGGTACCAATTAATTCATCATGTTAACAATAACATTATACTCCTCGGTTTAAAAAACACCCTTTTATAACGACACAAAATATTCAGTCTCTTTATGACGTTATTACCGAGTACGACTGTACACTAGTTGTGTTTTATGACAATTAATTCCTTCGCTATTTCTACAGACACCGAGAAAGTGACCGATGTACAGCTGTGTCTAACGTGTGCAATATATTTGATATTGCTTTCACCGTGCATTTTTCACACTATTCAGTTTTACCAACAAACGCACACAAAAAACTAATTTTTTATAGTTTTATTAGTAATGATGTATACCCCTACACGTGTTTCAGTCCTTGGACAGTGTTCTGTCCGTACAAATAAAAGTGTTAAATGATAAAGCTGTAAGGAGAGCGTACACCTGAGGATTCAAGCCTTTAGGTTATGACCCAGTGACTCCCAACATTTCGAGCGATCATTTCGCCTTCATCTTAAAGAGTAATAGCCGAAAAATCGGAAAACACTTACTCAGAAACACGGCGTCACGTGCGAGAAGACTCAAAATCTTCATCATCACCGCTGTGAGAACGTCAGATCCCGTAAGAACACCCTGTTATACTGATTTCGCAGCATTTATGATGAACAGCGTTTTGAAACCTCGTGTAAGTTCTGCCAGCTCTGCAAAAATTGGATTTCCGCAGAGCTGTGTTCAATACCGCGTGGCCTGTTTGCTGTTGCTGCTAGTTGCAAAGTGTTGATAATGACTGCAAGGTCTTGGAAGATTTTCATTTTTTTTGTCAGAGATGTGAGATGATGTGACTGGATTAAACTGGCTTGAGATATGATCAGGTGACACTCTTGCGACAAGGTAATTAAATTGTGGGTTCCATAAGAGAGCAGAGACTGTCTTTACCAGCTGGGCGACAATTAGATTTATGAGTTTGAGGTCAGCGCTGTGTTGAATGTCAAGATTACTGTCTCCTGGGATATGACGCCGTGTAGTTTGTTAGTTAGAAACTTTTCGGAAGAATCTACTGCGCGCATCTTCTGTTTGAAGATGGAGACAACAGCTCTGTCCAAAAACTCTTCGACCTGAAGATGGAGGCACTGGTCCTCAGAAAGGAGTTTTTTTAAATGAAGACGTATAGTGACAGTGACAGTGACAGTGACAGTGACAGTGACAGTGACAGTGTCGATTTACGTAGTTGAGAGTTAGATTCAGTATAATGCAATTTAAAAAAAAAAATAATAAATAAAAATAAGTAACAGAATTTTTAAAATACTCGCCAAATTTTTGCTTGCGGGAGTGAAGGCACAATGAGACGAAGGTGGCGGAAGAATACTGCTGGGCAATAACATGGCCGGCGAGGTGGTCATGGTGCGGCCTATCAGGATTGGGTGTGTTGGTGTTTGGATTTAAACTGGACTGCCTTTTATGTATTTATGTATATGTGTGTATGTATGTATGTATGTATGTATGTACGTATGTATGTATGTATGTATGTATGTATGTATGTATGTAGTATGTATGTAGTTATGTATGTATGTATGTATGTCGTATGTATATTGTGTATGTATGTATGTATGTATGTATGTATGTATGTATGTACGTATGTATAGTGTTATGTATGTATGTATGTGTATGATGTGTATGTATGTATGTATGTATGTATGGTATGTATGTATGTATGTATGTATATGTGGTTATGTATGTGATGTATATTGTATGTATAGTATTATGTATGTATGTGGATGTATGTATGTATGTATGTATGTAGTATGTTGTATGTATTGTATGTATGTATGTATGTGTGTATGTATGTATGTATGTATGGTATGTATGTAGTGTATGTATGTATGATGATGTATATAGTAGTGTATGTTGTGTATGTATGTATGTATGTATGTATGTGATGTATGTATGTATGTTATGTGATGTGATGTATGTATGTATGTATGTATGTATGTATGTATTGTAGTATGTTATGATGTATGTGTGTGTATATATGTATGTATGTATTATGTATGTGTATGTATGTATGTAGTGTATGTATGTATGTAATGTGATGTATGTATGTATGTATGTATGTATGTATGTATGTATGTATGTATATGTATGTATGTATGTATGTATGTATGTATGTATGTATGTATGTACGTATGTATATGTATGTATGTATGTATGTATGTATGTATGTATGTATGTATGTGATGTATGTATGTATGTAGTATGTATGTATGTATGTATGTATGTATGTTTATGTATGTATGTATGTATGTATGTATGTGTTGTATGTATGTATGTTATGTATGTGTGTATGTATGTATGTATGTATGTATGTATGTATGTATGTATGTTGTATGTATGTATGTATGTATGTATGTATGTATGTATGTATGATGTATGTATGTATGTATGTATGTATGTATGTATGTATGTATGTGTGATGTATGTATGTATGTATGTATGTATGTATTGTATGTGATGTATGTATGTATGTATGTATGTATGTATGTATGTGTGATGTATGTATGTATGTATGTATGTGTGTATGTTATGTATGTATGTAGTGTATGTATTATGTTGTATGTATGTATGTATGTATGTATGTATGTATAGTATGTATTATGTATGTATGTATGTATGTATGTATGTGTGTGTATGTATATGTATGTATGTGTGTATGTATGTATGTATGTATGTATGTATGTATGTATGTGTGTATGTATGTATGTAATGTGTGTATGTATGTATGTAGTGTATGTGTGTGTGATGTATGTATGTATATATCTATGTATATAGGGTATGTATGTATATGTGTATGTATGTATGTATGTATGTATGTATTATATATGTGTGTATATATATTATGTATGTACGTATTATGTGTGTATGTATGTATATGTGTTTTGTATGTATGTATGTATTATGTGTGTATGTGTTTACGTACGTACGTGTGTGTGTGTAATGTATATGTATGTATATATATATGTATATATATATGATATATATATATATGACGGTATGCACACTCAACTCCTACATGCGCAAAATTGCACTTGCGCCGGTTCTTGTCGGAGCGTTAAACTATTTCGTAGTTCTGTGTGTGTGTGTGTGTGTTCATTGCAAAGTGAGGTTGCAGATTGTGACGTAACGAATTCGTCTGCGGTAAGGCGCAGGCAACACATCTGTCCGGAATTGACACTCATTCTTTGAATTGGAAGCAAAATGTCACTCCGAAACGTCCGTACTTATCAAACTACACAGCTCTGTGTTCAGTTAGCAAACGCCTAATTCTGACCCAAATTTTCGCAGGACACACAAACACAAGACATCTGATACGCAGCCCACGAAATGCAAATCACACGCCCGACGCTAATGGAAGAGGTGCGGTAGCTTTTATCAGAAAGTTACCATAAAAGTATTCAGTTCGTGAATCACATCCTCGTTTGGGGGGGGGGGGGGGGTGTGGGGGCGGGGTGGGGGATGACGTAGATTTCAAGACTCGTTAACAGTAGCTGGCAGTGCAGTGTACTGAAATGCCATAGCTTTTTTTTCCCCCCATTTCATCTCCTAGTACAGAATACTACAGGCGCAGACGACAGCAGAAAATGCGCCACCGTCGACTCCATTAGCATTTTTCTTTTGTTTTTTTTTTTCAAACATCGCTGCAAAGAAGTCTTAAATCGTATTGAACACTTCCTTGTTTCGAACCTCGGCCTGTAAACCGCCATTTTTACCTCTGTACTTCCGGCCAAATTTCGTTAAAATACTGCCTTCCGCGTCCAGCCGAATTGCTAACGTATGCTGTTATACAGGGGCATTATTTTTTCTGACCGGTATCGTTTGTAATTTCCCGTCGCTGTTCTACCGTGCGTGTGGGATGTCGGATGAGTGGGCTGCGTTAATACGGAAAACGAGCCGACAGGATGTGACAAAACGATATTTGTCAGATAAAATAATAATAATAATAATTCTTGGCTCAACAGCCCTGTATGGGCCCGGGCCTCCTCTTGCCTCCTCTTGTCGAGGTTAGTAAGTCATGCGCATTCATGGCAGCTGGTGACCGGCCAGCTAGCCGCGCTTAGTGTTCTATCGATCCTGATGTGCACGCCAGAGCCATCTGGCAGGCAGTCAGGAGACTTGGATGAGAAATGGAGGCAATTTGGCTTACGCAACATTTTTATTGTCAGATAAAATAATGATCTTATATAGTCTGAGCTACCGACATCTTTTTAAACTGAAACGTAGTTATAGCATTATTCTGAGCAGAACATCGCTTATTTGTCTCTCGTTTCCACGAAAAACAAACGTGATAGCAGCAATAAACGGCAGTGGAATGCATGATTTAGTTGTTATTATAGTGTCTGAATTTGCCTGCGGAAGATAAATCGATGTAATGTTTGTTATATCAAATTTGTGTTTATTCTATTTGAAGAAGGCGATGTTCTGTGGTGTAAAATTTTAGTCTGCATATACAGGTCAAACCTAAGACAAAGGCAAATTAAATAGTAACCAAGACAACAATGGTGTTTGCCAAAAAAATGGTGTCCCGGGATCGTCATTATCATTACTACACGCGAATCTGATAAATGGGGGACGGGGGGTGATTCTGACAGGGCCCCTGTTTGTCTTTGTTTTTGTAGTAATGCAATTGTTTTTGTCATTGTTAAAACTCGGTGTAGGTTTATTCATAATGGCTTCCATATTTAAAAGTTGTGTTTAAATTTTTCTCACTGAACGTTTTGGAAACATTTCGATTAAGACTACGTGACCTCTAACTCACTATGTGACCTCTGAACTCACTATGTGACTTAACCTCTGGACTCACTACTGTGACCTCTAAACTCACTATGTGACCTCTGATACTCACTATGTGACCTGTATAAACATCACTCGTGACCTCTGAACTCACTCTGTGACCTCTAAACTCACTATGTGACCTCTGAAACTCAACTATATGTGACCTCTGAAACTCACTATGTGGCCTCTAAACTCACTATATGATCTCTAAACTCACTATGTGACCTCTGAACTCACTATGTGACATCTAAACTCACTATGTGACCTCTAAACTCACTATGTGACCTCTGAACTCACTCTGTGACCTCTAAACTCACTATGTGACCTCTGAACTCACTATGTGACATCTATACTCACTATGTGACCTCTAAACTCACTATGTGACTTCTAAAACTCACTATGTGACCTCTAAACTCACTATATGACCTCTATACTCACTATTGACCTCTGAACTCACTATGTGACCTCTAAACTCATATGTGACCTCTGAACTCACTCTGTGACCTCTGAACTCACTATGTGACCTCTAAACTCACTATGTGACCTCTAAACACACAGTGTTTTCTCAATGTTTCTGAGTCACATTTGATCTCTCGTTTCGTCTGTCCGAAAATGTCGCTTCCGAATGCGTATGGTTCGTGTTGTTGCCGTATATTAATACATGTAGTAACTGGAAGAAAAATAATTTTACATTTGTTATTGATCAGGAATTGTTTAAAACGTTCAGGCCTAGGAAATGATAACATTTTAACAGACAAAGAACATGTGATTTCTGAATCCATTTTGCTGATTTGACGAATAATATTTACTTATTTTGTTCATAAATTGTTTGAAATTATGTATTACTCGTTGTTGCGTGACTAGTGACTCATGTGTTGTTGTGTATTGTCACAAGTTCTTGTAGTTTAGCTGGTTCGTAGGTATTTCTACATTTAGAACAATTTACTTTTTTAGAAATACTGAAGAGAAATAAAATTCTTTGTTTTTGAGCACCCTGTGTAACAGGATATGTAAGGCATTTTGTTTCCCTCATGTACAACTTCATTTAGTTTCAGGTAATGTAGTTATCGCGATGTGCTTTCCGAAACTCCCAACTTTTATAATTATACACTACAGAAACAGATGAGTAAAGACTTGCTTATTGTTGAATTTACCATCCTCGGCTGCTTTAAACAATGGCTTTGCGCGAAGCAATAAAGCATATACGTTTTGCCCAAGAGTCAAACTTCTGAATTATTTAGAATTTGTTTCCAGGCAAGAGATATTTATAATTAAATATTCTCGACGAGGAATCTCTGAAAATAGAACATACTTGTGCTTCGCGAGCACGAGAGACCCTTTTTGGATGGATAAATATAGTCGCAAATTGCAGGCAGAGTTCTGCTAACAATACTTCTGTGTATACATTACAAACTCTAGCATGATTCCTCATTCAGTGAATTGACTGAATGAGGGTTCGACGGCAGGGAATTTTATTCCCTTCAAGGATATTTTTTTATCTTTTTAGTCTATTTTGCCGATCTCAGTAGCCGTGCGGACTAAGGCGTGGGTCTACGGCCGCTCGCTTACTGGGATCGTGGGTTCGAATCCTACCGGGCATGGTGTTTGTGTGTGTTTGTTGTATAAGGACGGCAGGACAAAAAGGATTTAAAAACAGTACAAAAATGGATCAAAGGGCAAAAACCGACAGACAAAAAAAAAAATCCACGGGCATGTATGTTTGTGTTGTGTTGTGTAAGGACGGTAGCATGGAACGTAAAGTGACATGAAGGACGGAAGGATTTAAACAGTACAAAAATGGATCAAAGGGGAAAAACCCCGGACAGACAAAAAAAAAAAAAAATCCCACCGGGGGCATGGATGTTTGTGTTGTGTTTGTTGTAAGGACGGTAGCATGGAACGTAAAGTGACATGAAGGACGAAAGGATTTAAACAGTACAAAAATGGATCAAAGGGGAAAAACCCCGGACAGACAAAAAAAAAATTCCACGGGGGCATGTCTGTCTCTTGTGAGTGTTGTGTTTTGTCAGGTAGAGGTCTCTGCGTTGGGCTGATCACTCGTCCAGAGGAGTCCTACCGAGTATGGTGTGTCTAAAGTGTGATCTTGAAGCCTCGAAAAATGAGGCGGCCTAGACCCCCAAGGGGCTGTCGAGCCAATGAAACAAAAAGTCTATTTTATTGATGAATTCCGTAGTGTTGTAGGTATACAGTGTGTACTATTTACTGGCCGAAATATGTAGTCACAATATGTGTAATTTATCAAACATAACTTGATATTGTAGACAATATAATAGCTGTGTAAATAGATTTCATTTTTACAATCATTCATATGGACAATTTTGCCTCTTTCGCCACCAATATGGCGGCAATTGCTGTGAGGTCTAAGGGGCCAACGGGGGTATTTTCCTGAGGGTAAATTGTCAGATCAATCAAAGGCTAAGACTTCATGTACCTACACATAAACAAAAGCATCTTCTAGTCAATATGTATTGTTATTACAACAATTTATTATCTTGGCACGTATGTATGTGTCTTACTGTAACTTGTTACATGTTGCTGGGGTTACATATTTTTAAATAAGTTTTATTATAACAATTTACCATAAAAATGTGAGGGTGGTACCTTCGTATACTGACATAAATTCAGTTAAGGTGAGAAATTTGTGGTTATCGTAGCGGTTGTCTTGAAGATCTAAGTCCTGTAGCTTATGACGCTGTATGGATTGGTAAGTCACTGTTCACTAATCTACACAGCTCCATTTTCCACAGACGTTTAATGGTTATAAATTCAAGTGATGTTGATCTCCTCCATGGATATTTGCAGACATCAGGTCATGACAATACGCGCATAAAAACCATTACATTTCTCCTTCTGTAGAAGATCTCGTAAAGTTAATATGGATTTGTGTCTCGGAGCGTTACTGGCATATCATTATAAATTTATGAGTTTCTAAATGATAAATGTGAGCAGAACTATAGCAAAATTATTTTACAGGGTGTTGCTGAGAAAAAATGTCAGGTCTACAGTTTCCTGTATTAGGTATAATGGGACAAGGAAAAAACTGATGCCAAATTTCGCTTCTAAATCAGAAGTCGAAGTTAAAATCGGGAGAGAAAGTTCAGGGCCGCTTCCTGTTCTGTGAAAATTCCTGTCGTTTTAATTACAGGCATAAAACGACTGTCACGAAGTTTCATGACTCTGGCGGTTAGTCGCCAATATTATTGCGGAAGACCATGTTTGATTCCAGGCCGGGTCGTGTAGGATTCCTTCTGGCCAAATTGGCACCGAGACAGGTTTTTCTTCCAGTACTTGGCTTTTCCTTATGATTTTCGTTCCAAAACTGCTATGTACTCGTTTAACTGTTACTGACGCTACGTAAACTTAGTAACTGACAGCGTTTGTAACTCTTTAAGGCCTGTTCGTTAATATACATACTGCCAGGGTTAGTATTCAAAATTCTACGTTCTGCCCACACAGTGTATTTATGTGTTTTGTGTGGATCTCAGAACAAATAGCGATTATTTCACTGTACAGCATTGACTGACTGGTTTGTATAACTAAGACGGAGTGTGTTTACTGCGCGGTACGGACTGTATTTATGTGTTTTGTGTGGATCTCAGAACAAACAGCGATTATTTCACTGTACAGCATTGACTGACTGGTTTGTATAACTGAGACGGAGTGTGTTTACTGCGCGGTACGGACTGTATTTATGTGTTTTGTGTGGATCTCAGAACAAACAGCGATTATTTCACTGTACAGCATTAACTGACTGGTTTGTATAACTGAGACGGAGTGTGTTTACTGCGCGGTACGGACTGTATTTATGTGTTTTGTGTGGATCTCAGAACAAACAGCGATTATTTCACTGTACAGCATTAACTGACTGGTTTGTATAACTGAGACGGAGTGTGTTTACTGCGCGGTACGGACTGTATTTATGTGTTTTGTGTGGATCTCAGAACAAACAGCGATTATTTCACTGTACAGCATTAACTGACTGGTTTGTATAACTGAGACGGAGTGTGTTTACTGCGCGGTACGGACTGTATTTATGTGTTTTGTGTGGATCTCAGAACAAACAGCGATTATTTCACTGTACAACATTAACTGACTGGTTTGTATAACTGAGACGTAGTGTGTTTACTGCGCGGTACGGACTGTATTTATGTGTTTTGTGTGGATCTCAGAACAAACAGCGATTATTTCACTGTACAACATTAACTGACTGGTTTGTATAACTGAGACGGAGTGTGTTTACTGCGCGGTACGGACTGTATTTATGTGTTTTGTGTGGATCTCAGAACAAACAGCGATCATTTCACTGTACAACATTAACTGACTGGTTTGTATAACTGAGACGTAGTGTGTTTACTGCGCGGTACGGACTGTATTTATGTGTTTTGTGTGGATCTCAGAACAAACAGCGATTATTACACTGTACAACATTAACTGACTGGTTTGTATAACTGAGACGGAGTGTGTTTACTGCGCGGTACGGACTGTATTTATGTGTTTTGTGTGGATCTCAGAACAAACAGCGATCATTTCACTGTACAACATTAACTGACTGGTTTGTATAACTGAGACGTAGTGTGTTTACTGCGCGGTACGGACTGTATTTATGTGTTTTGTGTGGATCTCAGAACAAACAGCGATTATTTCACTGTACAACATTAACTGACTGGTTTGTATAACTGAGACGTAGTGTGTTTACTGCGCGGTACGGACTGTATTTATGTGTTTTGTGTGGATCTCAGAACAAACAGCGATTATTTCACTGTACAACATTAACTGACTGGTTTGTATAACTGAGACGGAGTGTGTTTACTGCGCGGTACGGACTGTATTTATGTGTTTTGTGTGGATCTCAGAACAAACAGCGATCATTTCACTGTACAACATTAACTGACTGGTTTGTATAACTGAGACGTAGTGTGTTTACTGCGCGGTACGGACTGTACTTATGTGTTTTGTGTGGATCTCAGAACAAACAGCGATTATTTCACTGTACAACATTAACTGACTGGTTTGTATAACTGAGACGTAGTGTGTTTACTGCGCGGTACGGACTGTATTTATGTGTTTTGTGTGGATCTCAGAACAAACAGCGATTATTTCACTGTACAACATTAACTGACTGGTTTGTATAACTGAGACGTAGTGTGTTTACTGCGCGGTACGGACTGTATTTATGTGTTTTGTGTGGATCTCAGAACAAACAGCGATCATTTCACTGTACAACATTAACTGACTGGTTTGTATAACTGAGACGTAGTGTGTTTACTGCGCGGTACGGACTGTATTTATGTGTTTTGTGTGGATCTCAGAACAAACAGCGATTATTTCACTGTACAACATTAACTGACTGGTTTGTATAACTGAGACGTAGTGTGTTTACTGCGCGGTACGGACTGTATTTATGTGTTTTGTGTGGATCTCAGAACAAACAGCGATTATTTCACTGTACAACATTAACTGACTGGTTTGTATAACTGAGACGGAGTGTGTTTACTGCGCGTACGGGCTGATTCTGTATAATTGAGGTTGAACCTTTAAAGCTCTGTAGTTACTATATTTACCACCACGTTTAACATTCACAAATTCTACGTTCTGCCCACACAGTGTATTTATGTGTTTTGTGTGGATCTCAGAACAAACATCGACCTTTTTCCCCGCTACACAGCATTAGCTGATTGGTTTTTGTAACAGACACAGAGTGTATTTACTGCGCGGTACGGACTGAGCCTTTAAAATTTAATTAAGTTTAGTCTTTGCCTTTAAAGGGTTAAATAACACACCTTTCCCTTCCCATCAGATGATTGAAACGTGTAGCTTGGTTGAAAATTTGAATAAGGCCACACGTATGGTGATACAGATATTTGAATAAGTCCACACGTATGGTGATACAGATATTTGAAAAGGGCGAACATACGGTGATGAGGAAGTTTGAATGGAGGCGCACATTTTGTGATATCAAAAGTTTGAATAGGGACCGCACATCGTGAAACGAAAGCCGGCTTTATGCACTTGTAGTTAAACATCTAGAATAAACACTGCTTAGCAGCTAATACCTGTGTGAGCGCAGTTTATCTGATATACAAATCACAAAGAACGTATGCTTCAATTTAAATTCCCCTGGGATGATACGCTAACAGTGTAACACCACGTCCCAGAAAATTGGAAACTTCAGCAACACCGCTGTGACGACCTAAGGTATCGAGGGGTTCGCTTTAATGTAAAACGACTGTTCTTAAGAGTCCTTATACATATCTTATGAGCCCGTATTTAAGGCGACTCCCGTCTTTCACATTGAGTTATTTGGATTAAAAAAACTCAGAAAATTGAGAAAATGTTATAAAACTAATAATATTTCAGAGAAGCAGATGTAAGACAAAACTGTTACTTGTAATAATAATATAATAATAATAACCATGTCTCGACAGCCCTATATGGGCTTGGGCCTCCTCTTTCCGAGGTTACGAGGTCTTTGTGCATTTGTGGCAGTGAGTGACCAGCCCACTGCCACTTGTAACTGAGATATTTAATGACAAAAACAGAGCTGTAGCGTGCCCTATTAGCCACTAGTTACCAAGAAATGCCGTGTCCGTGACGTTGTTAGTGGGGAGTGACGGAAGGCCTCGCATATAAGGCGAACCCTGCTTTTCTGTGCAGCTATTTCCGTAAATATTTCGCCTTATTTCGGGGATTGTACGGTAAGTGTTACTGAAAATAACAGGAAGATCGTTGAAAGGTCGCGGCTTAACGCAGATCTTATCGAAACAGATCGATCATAAGACAGCGCCCAGAAAACGACATGGTTTGTCATATTTTGTGCTGAGGTAGCAGCTGGATGATGGATTGAGTACGTGTGTGTGGCGTTCATTCGTCACTTCCGACTTCCTGTTCATCCGTCAACCTCTACATGAAAGTTAAAATGGTTATGAGAGAGAAATGGGGCCTAAAGACGCAACAGTGCGTCGTGACAAATCTAATTATTGCAGTTGATAGCGGGAATTCAGGAGAACTGTCTTTGTATTAACTAACTAACTAACTAACTAACTAAACAACCAAACAACTAACAAATACCTCCATGGAGCAGAGTCTTTCCTGAGAAACTAACAGGTCGTCAGCTAGTCAAGAAATTCCCCGCGTTTTATGGAAACTGAAGGTTCATTACCGCATTCACAAGAGCCAGTCACCTTCCATATCCTAATCCAGATCAGTCCAGTTTAGACTCCCATATTCTTGAAGATCCACTTTTAATATTATCCTCCCATCTATGCCTAGGTCTTTCAAGTGTTCTCTTTCCCTCACTTTTCCCAACCAAAACCGTATATGCGCCGCTCCTATCCCCCATACGTGCCACATGCCCCGCCAATCTCATTCTTGTTTTGATCACTCGAATTATATTTGGTGAGGAATGAGGATTATTCAATTTTTTTATCGTATTAGTTTTCGTCAGCCCCTCTAGACAAATTCTGGGATAAAATTTCACATCTCGATGACACCCCGTTCTCCCTTATTATTTCTAAATCATTATTCACCAATCATATCATCATTGGACATTATATAGTCAGAGCTACAAACATCGTCTCTAAGTGCATCGTCACTTGATATGTATTTAAGCACTTATGTACGTATGCAGTTATGTGTATATGTTGTTTATGTAACAGTTTAGAATTAGCAGTTGTGCCGTGTGAAGTGTGAAGTGTGAAGTGTCATTGTTATAATTTGAAGCCGGTGTAGCGTTTCTGCAAAATCTTCTCCGTGAAAGGGATGTTCGTGTTGAGGAAACGTTTCTGTAAGCGAGAGAAGATCTTCAAAGAAATCTGAGACACTAAAAGAGCTGGGATGTTAAGAGGCAGAGAAGAGGAAAATGAGGAGGAAATGGGATAGTAAAGAAACATAGAAACTGGAAGCAGAGGATGTTGCTGGGGGGGGGGGGGGGGGGGGTGGAGATAGTGATAAATCTCGTTTTCCCTTTTCTGGTGTTGCACGAATTGCACAGAAACGGTTTCTTCTTGGCTGATTAAATGAAGAATTACTGTTAAGACGTTGCCTACGCGTAAAGACAGCGTCGACACTCCGGGTGCGGCGTCTTAGTTCAGGGGCCCGTTTGTCAATAATTTTGTCAGACTCATCCACGGTTTTATTACTGAGATATCATCATCATCATCATCGTCATAATAATAATAATAATAATTTCACCGGACTATCTTCTGGTCAGTCTACACTGGATGAAGGAATCTCAAGGTCTTTAAGGGTTGGTTTTGGGTTCTTCCGAAAAACTGGGCCGGATTCACAAAAGAAAATGGAATTTATTTGATAATAATAAATTGAATTTATTTAATAATTTAATAAATAATAATATTTAATAATAATAATATTTAATAATTATATTTATTTATAATTTTTAATAATTTATTTAATAATTTAAATATTTTAATAATATTTAATAATAATTTATTTAATAATAATTTATTTAATAATATTATTAATAATAATTAATTATTTTAATAATGTAATTTATTTAATAATAATTTAATAATTTATATAATAATAATTTATTTAATAATATTTAATAATATTTTAATAATAAAATTAACTTAATAATAATTTATTTAATAATATTTAATAATAATTTATTTAATAATTTATTTAATAATGTAATTTATTTAATAATAATTTAATAATTTATTTAATAATAATTAATTTAATAATATTTTAATAATAAAATTAATTTAATAATAATATTTAATAATAATTTATTTAATAATAATGATATTTAATAATTTATTTAATAATAATATTCATAATTTAATAATAATATTTAATATCACACATTTGCATGATCTCCGTGTTGTGCACTTAGGCCTCTGTGACCGCACAGCGACCTTTTAGAACTATAACACCGCGAGTTTCAACAAACAATGTGGCAGACAGGAACACACTGACGGCACCGCGAGCAGTCTCACCTCCAGTAGAATACCAAATATCAACGAAGTAGTTTCTTCTCTCACACCGAACTCTCTAATACCCAGACCAATACTACCCTCTCGCCTCGCCGTGCAACCACTAACATTATTTAACATGCGATGTGAAGTGTAGTAGCTTGTTACCCCCTGAAGATGGTCTACGGACCGAAACACGTGTAGAGGAATACATCGATATTAATAAAACTACAAAATAGTTTATGTTTGTGCATTTGTTGGTAAACTGAATAATACTTACTACTTAATAAATAATGCAACTGAAAAAAATTGATGTGAGTATTTCAATATCGTACAAAAATCTACCATAATACTTGCGCATTGCTTTAAGAGCTGTGACTACCGTACATATTGGTAAGAGTATGGAATATATGTCACAATATCTGTTCGTGCCGTATGCTGTACTGCAGCAGGGAAGAGTGAACACACAGGCCGGTTACTGTATCAGATTTGAAATCGACACCTGTGACTATGAAGGCTGCTTTGTTGTGGGATATATATCGTGTACTTTGTTAGGTGCAGACGTTTCGGCGTAACATTATGCCTCCATCTTCAGTGTAGAAAAACAACGTTGCTACCTCTATTCCAGATTACGCTGTGTCACATTTGTTATATTTCTTGTAAGGTTTCGAGTTTCTGAATAAAACTGTTATTATAAACTTAATATTATTTATTCCGTACATTTTCTTTTCTATGTTTATTGTCCGACGAATGTACACATTTATTCGCTATTAATTGTGTAACACAGTCTCACAGTTTCACAATTAATAGTGAATAAAAGTGTACATTCGTTGGACAATAAACATAAAACTGATATTATCTTTAGGCGTACGTAAAGCTGTGGACTACTGCTGCCATCTTGCATGTAGCCCCGCAGTTCACAACAAAGCCATGTTTGTCTCTCACAGTAATTATTACGATGTGACTCCATCTCGCTTTGAGTCTGAATAACTGAAGGCCATCAAGCTCACTGCTCTCAGAACAAAGACGGTTTCACTCTGGTCGCCATGTTGTATTGCCGGGAGTGTGTAATTCTCTCTCAAAATGGCGAACATATAGTGTGCGATTAACATCCGATGGCTGCTCTGTGGCAGTCAACTGTTTCCGCCTCCGACGTTCTAATTATCAAGCATACAGACGATTGTTTAAGTCCTTAAGGGCTATTTATGCTTAACATTCCTAGAGATAATCCATGTTCCAGTGTTTTAAGGGTCCTAGGATATCTATCAATTGATATTAAAACTAGTATTTTAACCGTATAAAGACAAGCAATAGACTTAACTATATTTAAAGGCTCAGTTCGTACCGCGCAGTAAACACACTCCGTCTCAGTTATACAAACCAGTCAGTTAGTGCTGTACAGTGAAATAATCGCTGTTTGTTCTGAGATCCACACAAAACACATAAATACAGTCCGTACCGCGCAGTAAACACACTCCGTCTCAGTTACACAAACCAGTCAGTTAATGCTGTACAGTGAAATAATCGCTGTTTGTTCTGAGATCCACACAAAACACATAAATACTGTCCGTACCGCGCAGTAAACACACTCCGTCTCAGTTATACAAACTAATCAGTTAATGTTGTACAGTGAAATAATCGCTGTTTGTTCTGAGATCCACATAAAACACATAAATACAGTCCGTACCGCGCAGTAAACACACTCCGTCTCAGTTATACAAACTAATCAGTTAATGCTGTACAGTGAAATAATCGCTGTTTGTTCTGAGATCCACACAAAACACATAAATACACTGAGTGGGCAGAACGTAGAATTGTTGAATGTTAAACATGGTGGTACATATAGTAACCACTGGGCTTTAGAGGGTTAATATACAAAGACTCAGTCCGTACCGCGCAGTAAACACACTCCGTCTCGGTTATAAAAACCAGCCAGTTAATGTTGTGCAGTGAAATAATCGCTGTTTGTTCTGAGATCCACACAAAACACACAAATACACTGTGTGGGCACAATTCAACAATAATTGTTACTTTAAAATTATTCTTATTATTAAAGAAGACGGCCCATAAAGTAACCACAGGGCCTTAAAGGGTTAATGTTAAAGCACTTACATTTGCTAACCACTCTAGTGTAAGAACTTAATCTCTGCCTCCCTATTGCTGCTGTTGTCCAGTGCTTCCTAATGTGTTCGTTTCCCCGTCCTGTTCTGTTTCTCCCTCTCTTTCCTTATCCGCAATTTGTCAATGTCCGTCATGCTGCGTAGAACTAACAGCGCTATTTATCCGCGCCGATCAAGACTTTGTTAATGAGTTTAATTACCTCAATCTGATTCGATCTGTCGGCATTTGTTGGCAGCTCACTCTCAGACAGCCACAAACTTCAACTTGAAATTTTGGGTTATCTTTGAAAAGGCATTGCTTGCTTCATAATTTTGTCCCCCCACAAGGACCTTTTGGCTGTAAATATTTTTTATTAGTAAGGTCTTTTTAAGGCTTATAGTGAATTTAAGCTGTGTAGTCTGATAGATGGATAAACCTGAATTATATATGAAAATTCAGTCCGTACCGCGCAGTAAACACACTCCATCTCAGTTATACAAACCAGTCAGTTAATGCTGTACAGTGAAATAATCGCTGTTTGTTCTGAGATCCACACAAAACACATAAATACAGTCCGTACCGCGCAGTAAACACACTCCGTCTCAGTTATACAAACCAGTCAGTTAATGCTGTACAGTGAAATAATCGCTGTTTGTTCTGAGATCCACACAAAACACATAAATACAGTCCGTACCGCGCAGTAAACACACTCCGTCTCAGTTATACAAACCAGTCAGTTAATGCTGTACAGTGAAACAATTGCTGTTTGTTCTGAGATTCACACAAAACACATAAATACACTATGTGGGCAGAACGTAGAATTGTTGAATGTTAAACCTGGCGGTACATATAGTAACCACTGAGCCGTAAAATGTTCATGTAATATTCCGGCACGTGTGTGGACATTTTTTGTAGCCTTTTATTGACGGATGCTGTCAATTGCTAAGTTTATGTGACGTCGGTAATAGAAGACTGAATATAGAGCATTGCTGGAATAATGCTGGAATAATCTAAGTACTCGGAGAAGAAGCCTGTATCAGTGCCACTTCGTCCAACATAAACTTCACATTTAATGGCCTGGAATCGAACACGAAACTGCTGATTTACGACCATTAGCCTCATGAATAAAATTGTGAAGCATTACCGCTTGAGCCATCGTGATCAGCATTCAGTTGTCTTAACTATTGTGTTCACACGGAAGCTGTTATTGATAAGCGCGTGGAGAACTCCCGTAACGTCTAGGAACAAGCACTGTGGGCTGGTTTACATAGGCCATAGTGGACTAGTGGGGAGTAAAACAGTGAGTAGACATGCAATATATCGAGAATCTGCGGCTTCACTATCGATTGTACAGTGTGTCCACAAAGTCCCTTCGGGGTTTTGAAAAATTGTGGCGCGCAAACAAATTGAGCTAGCCACATGCGGTTTGTGGCAGATTACAGTGAAACTCTGGAAGTTTTTTACTGACCTCAGTAGACCTCGATGTGGGCTCCCTTGGTAGCACGGAGAACGTCCAGACGATTTTCGAGATAAGATGGATCGGCAGAGACGGTCCAATGCCTTGGCCTCCACATTCACCAGACATAACACCACTGGATTTTTTCCTGTGAGGTTATGTCAAGAGCAATGTGTTCCGAACACCAGTTAACGGACTTGATGACCTGAAGACCCGTATCAGGAATGCGATCTCGGCTATTCCAGCGGACATGCTCCACAGAACATGGCAAGAGCTCGAATATCGTCTGGACGTTCTCCGTGCTACCAAGGAAGCCCACATAGAGGTCTACTGAGGTCAGTAAAAAACCTTCCAGAGTATCACTGTAATCTGCCGCAAACCGCATGTGGCTAGCTCAATTTGTTTGCGCGCCACAATTTTTTAAAACCCCGAAGGGACTTTGTGGACACACTGTATATCTTTCCTCCGCCTCAGTATAGTTAAGTATCTGTTCAATTCTGAAGAAGTTTGTAGTGAGTTGTTAGGCGAAGTTACCTCATCGTTAGGGGTATCATGCAGGCGGTTGTAGTGGTAATAATGTAGACCAGGTGCCTAAGCTGATATTTTCAATTCTGGAAGATATTTGCCTTTGTAATTCAAGCAGTGTCGTTAAATAATCTATAAATTAAGGGAATTAGCCTTATAATTTATTGAAATAAAACAGGTTTATTACAAAATGTAATGTGAAATGCAATATACAATATTAATTATTATCCCTACATGTTTCGGCCAATCATGGCCGTTCTGGGGGAGCAAGTTATACGTTCTGAAAGGTACAGAACGTGTACGGACAGATATCAGTAATTAATTGTAATTATAATTAATACTGTTTTGCTTTATTTTAAATTATACAGGATATTGCCTACTATGGCCGATCCCAATGGCCGCGCGGTCTAAGGCGTGGGTCTGCGGCCGCTCGCTTACTGGGATTGCGGGTTCGAATTCCGCCGAGTCATGTATGTCTGTCTCTTGTGAGTGTTGTGTGTTGACATGTAGAGGTCTCTGCGACGGGCTGATCACTCGTCCAGAGGAGTCCTACCGAGTGTGGTGTGTCTGAGTGTGATCGTGAAGCCTCGATAATGAGGAGGTCTAGGCCCACTAGGGGCTGTTGCGTCTTAAAAATTTGTCTTACAATTTTGGTTATGCTGAAATAAATAATTAAAAAAGTACACTGTCAAAATATGCTATGAAATTACCGTCATAGTATTTAAACTTTCGTGACACAACAGGCAACAGGTAAGAAGATACTTTGATAGACCAAAAAAACTGACAGATCGGTAAGAGGATTAATTCGCAGCTCTAAATTACAGTAACTCTACCGAGGTATCGGAAATCGTTGAAAACACACGGGTGAGGGACGCTTGTATATGGTCAAGACACTTCGGAGAGATACGTCAGTTTTATTCGCTAATCCTATTTTGGAATTTCAAAACAGCGCGTTGACATGCTGGGCTGACAGGTCGATAACAACAGACAGCACGTTGCAGCCCGAGCTGTTCTGTGTGGTAACCAAAATGCTGTAACTTAATATTGTTAACAGCAGCAGCTTGGTCGCTTTACCGAAATGCAAAACCAACCGCTCAGCTTGCTGGCAACTTTATTGTAGCAGCTGACATCGTGTTAGTACGTATTTTACCGTATTTACTGCACGGGGAATGTTATGCCAGGCAGTGTAGTGGCTGTATTAAGTAACTGATATGCCAGGCAGTGTAGTGGCTGTATTAAGTAACTGATATGCCAGCAGTTTAGTGGCTGTATTAAGTAACTGATATGCCAGCAGTTTAGTGGCTGTATTAAGTAACTGATATGCCAGCAGTTTAGTGGCTGTATTAAGTAACTGATATGCCAGGCAGTGTAGTGGCTGTATTAAGTAACTGATATGCCAGGCAGTGTAGTGGCTGTATTAAGTAACTGATATGCCAGCAGTTTAGTGGCTGTATTAAGTAACTGATATGCCAGCAGTTTAGTGGCTGTATTAAGTAACTGATATGCCAGGCAGTGTAGTGGCTGTATTAAGTAACTGATATGCCAGGCAGTGTAGTGGCTGTATTAAGTAACTGATATGCCAGCAGTTTAGTGGCTGTATTAAGTAACTGATATGCCAGCAGTTTAGTGGCTGTATTAAGTAACTGATATGCCAGCAGTTTAGTGGCTGATTAAGTAACTGATATGCCAGGCAGTGTAGTGGCTGTATTAAGTAACTGTTATGCCAGCAGTTTAGTGGCTGTATTAAGTAACTGATATGCCAGGCAGTGTAGTGGCTGCATTAAGTAACTGATATGCCAGGCAGTTTAGTGGCTGCATTAAGTAACTGATATGCCAGGCAGTTAGTGGCTGCATTAAGTACTGATATGCCAGGCAGTTTAGTGGCTGCATTAAGTAACTGATATGCTAGGCAGTTTAGTGGCTGCATTAAGTAACTGATATGCCAGGCAGTGTAGTGGCTGCATTAAGTAACTGATATGCCAGGCATTAGTGGCTGTATTAAGTAACTGATATGCCAGACAGTGTAGTGGCTGCATTAAGTAACTGATATGCCAGGCAGTGTAGTGGCTGCATTAAGTAACTGATATGCCAGCAAATGTAGTGGCTGATTAAGTAACTGATATGCCAGCATTTAGTGGCTGTATTAAGTAACTGATATGCCAGGCAGTGTAGTGGCTGTATTAAGTAACTGATATGCCAGCAGTTTAGTGGCTGATTAAGTAACTGATATGCCAGGCAGTGTAGTGGCTGTATTAAGTAACTGATATGCCAGCAGTTTAGTGGCTGTATTAAGTAACTGATATGCCAGGCAGTGTAGTGGCTGCATTAAGTAACTGATATGCCAGGCAGTTTAGTGGCTGCATTAAGTAACTGATATGCCAGGCAGTTTAGTGGCTGCATTAAGTAACTGATATGCCAGGCAGTTTAGTGGCTGCATTAAGTAACTGATATGCTAGGCAGTTGTAGTGGCTGCATTAATAACTGATATGCCAGGCAGTGTAGTGGCTGCATTAAGTAACTGATATGCCAGGCAGTTTAGTGGCTGCATTAAGTAACTGATATGCCAGCAGTGTAGTGGCTGCATTAAGTAACTGATATGCCAGGCAGTGTAGTGGCTGCATTAAGTAACTGATATGCCAGGCATGTAGTGGCTGTATTAAGTAACTGATATGCCAGGCATGTAGTGGCTGTATTAAGTAACTGATATGCCAGGCAGTGTAGTGGCTGCATTAAGTAACTGATATGCCAGGCATGTAGTGGTTGCATTAAGTAACTGATATGCTAGGCAGTTTAGTGGCTGCATTAAGTAACTGATATGCCAGGCAGTGTAGTGGCTGCATTAAGTAACTGATATGCCAGGCAATGTATAGTGGCTGCATTAAGTAACTGATATGCCAGGCAGTGTAGTGGCTGCATTAAGTAACTGATATGCCAGGCAGTTTAGTGGCTGCATTAAGTAACTGTATGCCAGACAGTGTAGTGGCTGCATTAAGTAACTGATATGCCAGGCAGTGTAGTGGCTGCATTAAGTAACTGATATGCCAGGCAATGTAGTGGCTGTATTAAGTAACTGATATGCCAGGCAATGTAGTGGCTGTATTAAGTAACTGATATGCCAGGCAGTGTAGTGGCTGCATTAAGTAACTGATATGCCAGGCAATGTAGTGGTTGCATTAAGTAACTGATATGCTAGGCAGTTTAGTGGCTGCATTAAGTAACTGATATGCCAGGCAGTGTAGTGGCTGCATTAAGTAACTGATATGCCAGGCAGTGTAGTGGCTGCATTAAGTAACTGATATGCCAGGCAGTGTAGTGGCTGCATTAAGTAACTGATATGCCAGGCAGTTTAGTGGCTGCATTAAGTAACTGATATGCCAGGCAGTTTACTGGCTGCATTAAGTAACTGATATGCCAGGCAGTGTAGTGGCTGCATTAAGTAACTGATATGCCAGGCAGTGTAGTGGCTGCATTAAGTAACTGATATGCCATGCAGTGTAGTGGCTGCATTAAGTAACTGATATGCCAGGCAGTGTAGTGGCTGCATTAAGTAACTGATATGCCAGGCAGTGTAGTGGCTGCATTAAGTAACTGATATGCCAGGCAGTTTAGTGGCTGCATTATGTAACTGATATGCCAGGCAATGTAGTGACTGCATTAAGTAACTCATATGCCAGGCAGTGTAGTGGCTGCATTAAGTAACTGATATGCCAGGCAGTGTAGTGGCTGCATTAAGTAACTGATATGCCAGGCAGTGTAGTGGCTGCATTAAGTAACTGATATGCCAGGCAGTGCAGTGGCTGCATTAAGTAAACTGATATGCCAGGCAGTGTAGTGGCTGCATTAAGTAACTGATATGCCAGGCAGTGTAGTGGCTGCATTAAGTAACTGATATGCCAGGCAGTTTAGTGGCTGCATTAAGTAACTGATATGCCAGGCAGTTTAGTGGCTGCATTAAGTAACTGATATGCCAGGCAGTTTAGTGGCTGCATTAAGTAACTGATATGCCAGGCAGTTTAGTGGCTGCATTAAGTAACTGATATGCCAGGCAATGTAGTGGCTGCATTAAGTAACTGATATGCCAGGCAGTGTAGTGGCTGCATTAAGTAACTGATATGCCAGGCAGTGTAGTGGCTGCATTAAGTAACTGATATGCCAGGCAGTTTAGTGGCTGCATTAAGTAACTGATATGCCAGGCAATGTAGTTGCTGCATTAAGTAACTGATATGCCAGGCAGTTTAGTGGCTGCATTAAGCAACTGATATGCCAGGCAGTTTAGTGGCTGCATTAAGTAACTGATATGCCAGGCAGTGTAGTGGCTGCATTAAGTAACTGATATGCCAGGCAGTTTAGTGGCTGCATTAAGTAACTGATATGCCAGCAGTGTAGTGGCTGCATTAAGTAACTGATATGCCAGGCAGTGTAGTGGCTGCATTAAGTAACTGATATGCCAGGCAGTGTAGCGGCTGCATTAATTAACTGATATGCCAGGCAGTGTAGTGGCTGCATTAAGTAACTGATATGCCAGGCAGTGTAGTGGCTGCATTAAGTAACTGATATGCCAGGCAGTGCAGTGGCTGCATTAAGTAACTGATATGCCAGGCAGTGTAGTGGCTGCATTAAGTAACTGATATGCCAGGCAGTGCAGTGGCTGCATTAAGTAACTGATATGCCAGGCAGTGTAGTGGCTGCATTAAGTAACTGATATGCCAGCAGTGTAGTGGCTGCATTAAGTAACGGATATGCCAGGCAGTGTAGTGGCTGCATTAAGTAACTGATATGCCAGCAGTGTAGTGGCTGCATTAAGTAACGGATATGCCAGGCAGTGTAGTGGCTGCATTAAGTAACTGATATGCCAGGCAGTGTAGTGGCTGCATTAAGTAACTGATATGCCAGCAGTGTAGTGGCTGCATTAAGTAACTCAATGGAACAGAGTTTTTTTCCAATGGTTCGACAGCCCCTTGGGGGGCCTAGGCCGCCTTATTTTTCGACGCTTCACGATCACACTTTTTAGACACACCACATTCGGTAGGACTCCTCTCGACGAGTGATCAGCCCGTCGCAGAGACCTCTACCTGACAACACACAACACTCACAACAGACAGACATCCATGCCCTAGGCGGGATTCGAACCCGCAATCCCAGTAAGCGAGCGGCCGCAGACCCACGCCTTAGACTGCGCGGCCACTGGGATCGACACTGGAACAGAGAACTCCCTGAAAATCTTGTAGTTTCTTAGCTAGTCAAGAAATTCCCTGCAAAAAATTAAATCAATATCTGTCTAAACACAACTAAACACTATTTATTACATAGAACTACATGTTTCGACCTATCTCAGGTCATTCTCAGTATCAGAATTGGTCTTTAAACATACTGCGGAACAAATATACATTGTGTAAGTTATTGTAAGATATTGATTTAAATTTTTTGTACTATTAACAACACAATGGGATGATATTCTATAGAATTTCCTGAAATTTATGGAACCCGAAAGTTTATTACTTTCTTCACAAGAGAACCCTTCTTGACCCTATTCAGAATCAGATCAGTTCAGTCCGCTCCTTTATTGTATTTCTTGAAGATCCTCTCTAATATTATTCTCCCATCTATACCTAGGTCTTCCAAGTAGTCTCTTTCCCTCAGGTTTCCTCACAAAAACCCTGTTCGCACGTGTCCTCTCTCCATACGTGCGTACAGTGAGTTGACTACAGGATTAATAAACGAGGTTCGATCGCCCTCAGGAATAATGCATCCAGACAGCTTCCTATCCAGTGGGTTTCTGATGCTCTATTTCTGGCGCTAAAATGGCGAGGCATTAATTCTTTATGGCCCAGTGGTTCTGCCCACACAGTGTATTTGCGTGTTTTTTAGGGATCTCAGAACAAACAGCGATTATTTCACTGTACAACATTAACTGACTGGTTTGTATAACTGAGACGGAGTGTGTTTACTGCGCGGTACGGACTGTATTTATGTGTTTTGTGTGGATCTCAGAACAAACAGCGATTATTTCACTGTACAGCATTAACTGACTGGTTTGTATAACTGAGACGGAGTGTGTTTACTGCGCGGTACGGACTGTATTTATGTGTTTTGTGTGGATCTCAGAACAAACAGCGATTATTTCACTGTACAGCATTAACTGATTGGTTTGTATAACTGAGACGGAGTGTGTTTACTGCGCGGTACGGACTGTATTTATGTGTTTTGTGTGGATCTCAGAACAAACAGCGATTATTTCACTGTACAACATTAACTGACTGGTTTGTATAACTGAGACGGAGTGTG
This sequence comes from Reticulitermes speratus, assembly GCA_021186555.1. NCBI lineage: Eukaryota > Metazoa > Arthropoda > Insecta > Blattodea > Rhinotermitidae > Reticulitermes > Reticulitermes speratus. The sequence continues at coordinate 6,491,299 of JAJKFL010000008.1, forward strand.
TTTACTGCGCGGTACGGTCTGGATCTTTAAATATAATTCAAGTTAATCCGAGTCTCAATAGTGTTAATGTTACAACATGCATTAGTGGTGGTTACCACTGGGCTGAAAATTGGACGTCGTTTTTCGTGTCTCAACGGCAGTCGTTGTCAGCAACTTTAAAGTAGCGGACGTAGCCTAGAGCCATAAATTTCTGTCTTTTCTTGCGTGTCCGCAGATCGATGTCCAATACAGTAATACCTCGCGGCGGTTCTCTCCTGTGAATTGGGTCACCGATCGATGTGATTCGTGCATTTACAAGTTGCGGTGGCGGGCTGCATTATCAGTTCATTTTTTAGTTACTTTCCGTTCTTAAAGACACAAAGCAGGCTCATAAAGTCGTCAAACTCTTTACATATTCCTCTCGGACCTTCAACATTTTAACATGTAACTGATTTTTGTCGGTAGTGGCCACTTCGTATGTTATAAGACTCAAACTTCCTGCACTACAATGCTTTGTTGATTGGTAAATAGAACAGACGTTTCGCAGAGATTTTCTGCTTCCATGTTTAGGGTCTAAAGTCCTGTACCTTGTAGATGGAGGGAGTAATGTTCTCCGAATCGTTGATACGTATTTCCAACCGACACGGCGTCACATTCCAGAAGACGGGGATCTTCATAAACACCGCTGTGAGAACCTTAAATCTCGTGACTTGTTTCTAATGTAAGGCAAATAATAATAATTTTGTGTTTGGGAAAGCGAAGCGACGTGGAAGCTAACTACTCCTTTCTCTTTAGTGCCGAAATTTAAAAAAAAATGAATGGACCCGTACCTCCACTCCCCATACATCAGTAAAAGCAATACCACGGAATTGTGATCTTTCGAATTTGGAATACCGTTGGGGGTCCTGTGGTCCTGAGGTGACTCACGGTAGTGGTTATTCGAAAGATATGAAACTGTTTTACTGTTTTCGTTAATAATATCAATTTCAAATATGGCGGGCCTGCGAATATTTTCTTTAGCTCTCGGTTTGCAGGCGATAACGACAGAAAATTTTGCTTATTTATATCATGTAAAGGGTTGCTTGCCGATCGTAGTGGCCACGCGGTCTAAGGCGTGGGTCTACGGCCTCTCAATTGCTGGGATTGCGGGTTCGAATGCTGCCGGGGGCATTGATATCTGTGTCTTGTGAGTGTTGTGTGTTGTCAGGTAGAGGTCTCTGCGACGGGCTGGTCACTCGTCCAGAGGAGTCCTACCGAGTGTGGTGTGTCTGAGTGTGTGATCGTGAAGCGTCGGCAGCGAGGAGGTCTAGGCCCCCTAGGGGCTGTCGAAATATTGGGGAAAAAAGGGTTGCGCACGAAGCGGTTTCAACGTGCCATTCGCTAAGAGAAGCCGCAGGAAGACGTTATGATATCTATATGAATACTGAGTGAGTAAAAGCACAGTACATTTATGCGTGTGTTTAACTATTTTAAGATGCTTTTTTATAAGGGAGGGAAGAGAAAAGGCTATCTTTGTTAGAAGGTTCCCAGGCTTCGCCCGCTTGTCTTTCATGTAGGAGTAGAATGAACATAAAAACACAGATAATGACATTAAATTAATGACTATAGAAGTTTGAAATGAGGGCCGCCGAATTTTGATTGATGGTTAACGTTACAGCGCAAAATTGGGAAATTTAATTTAATTGTCTCTAACTATAAAGCAAGTGGTTTAATTTTGATAAATTTAAATCAGGAAGGCTGCATCAGACGCTTGGACTAGCAACGCGGAAATCTGGGAGCCGTCTGTGCAAGTTTAAAGATAGGAAAACCAAGAAAATCTGTGTCGCGATAGCAGCTATTTAAAGACGAAATTTGACCTCAATTATGAATATTCAGTCCGTACCGCGCAGTAAACACACTCCGTCTCAGTTATACAAACCAGTCAGTTAATGTTGTACAGTGAATAATCGCTGTTTGTTCTGAGATTCACACAAAACACATAAATACAGTCCGTACCGCGCAGTAAACACATTACATCTCAGTTATACAAACCAGTCAGTTAATGCTGTACAGTGAAATAATCGCTGTTTGTTCTGAGATCCACACAAAACACATAAATACAGTCCGTACCGCGCAGTAAACACACTCCATCTCAGTTATACAAACCAGTCAGTTAATGCTGTACAGTGAAATAATCGCTGTTTGTTCTGAGATCCACACAAAACACATAAATACAGTCCGTACCGCGCAGTAAACACACTCCGTCTCAGTTATACAAACCAGTCAGTTAATGCTGTACAGTGAAATAATCGCTGTTTGTTCTGAGATCCACAAAACACATAAATACACTGTGTGGGCAGAACGTAGAATTTGTGAATGTTAAACGTGGTGGTACATATAGTAACCACTAAGCTTTAAGCTTTTACGCGTGGTGCGTAATTAAGGATATTTAAAGTTTAAACAGTTTTCATTGAGCACAACGCTATTAACACCCGCGGAAGACTGGAGGCATATGTCCACGGATTTTTATACTCGACAAAAGTGGCAGTAAATTGTTATTCTATAACTGGAATTATTCTAAGAAATAGAGTTCCTTGTATTCACCGGATAGAAAGGTGAATGACCTCCAGATACGGAAATTTTGGACAAAAAATTCTTAGCCCCTCCCGGAAATCGAAACCCGATAACCGGTCATCTATCACGTACCAAGGTAACTAAGCTGACTGAGCTATCCGGGGATATAGAGTCTCGCACACGCCTACTGTAATGCCGTCAAATACATTATTCAAAGGCCGTGTGTAAATAGCCACCAGCTGCGAGAAACACAAAGCAACACCACTGCAGTGGCAGAAAGGAATAGGACACAAGCAAAGTTGAGAGTGTTCTGTTATTTGAGATTTCAACCGTGTAGTGTGCCCAGAGAACACTCAACTCTCTTAAGCACAGTCCTCGTTACGTATACCAACTTCCGTAACACACGGACACTCTAGGTTTTGCCCATACAGTGTGTTTATGTGTTTTGTATAAATCTCACGCTAAACAGCGATTAGTTTTCCTAACAGCATTATCTGATTTTTGTTTGTAATGGAGATGCAGTGTGTCTTTTGTGAGCTAGGAAGAGAATTTTTTTGCATATTTTCATAAAGGTTTTGTTAATTAAAATATTCAGACCGGCTTTGGGGCCCATTCTGCACGGCGGCTTTTTTTTTCCAGGGCTAAAGAGGTCGGAACGTCCATCTGACGTTTCACATCTTTCTAACCCTGAGTTTAAGAATGAGTGGAGTTATACTCATGCTTTAACCTAACTCCTTGGAGCACAGTTCTTCTCCAGAAGCTAATACAGTTGAACTCGGTTATAACGTAATGAAAGTGACTGAATATTTTGTGTCGTTATAAACGAGGGGTATAATGTTATGGTTAACAGTGAGGAATTAATTGGTACCACAGAATATCTGACGTTATAGACGAGGTGTCGTATAAACTGATGTCGTTATAAACGAGTGTTGTTATAACCGAGGAGTATAATGTTATGGTTAACAGTGAGGAATTAATTGGTACCACAGAATATCTGACGTTATAGACGAGGTGTCGTATAAACTGATGTCGTTATAAACGAGTGTTGTTATAACCGAGGAGTATAATGTTATGGTTAACAGTGAGGAATTAATTGGTACCACAGAATATCTGACGTTATAGACGAGGTGTCGTATAAACTGATGTCGTTATAAACGAGTGTTGTTATAACCGAGGAGTATAATGTTATGGTTAACAGTGAGGAATTAACTGGTACCGCAGAATATCTGACGTTATAGACGAGGTGTCGTATAAACTGATGTCGTTATAAACGAGTGTTGTTATAACCGAGGAGTATAATGTTATGGTTAACAGTGAGGAATTAATTGGTACCACAGAATATCTGACGTTATAGACGAGGTGTCGTATAAACTGATGTCGTTATAAACGAGTGTTGTTATAACCGAGGAGTATAACGTTATGGTTAACAGTGAGGAATTAATTGGTACAACAGAATATCTGACGTTATAGACGAGGTGTCGTATAAACTGATGTCGTTATAAACGAGTGTTGTTATAACCGAGGAGTATAATGTTATGGTTAACAGTGAGGAATTAATTGGTACAACAGAATATCTGACGTTATAGACGAGGTGTCGTGCAAACCGATGTCGTTATAAACGAGTGTTGTTATAACCGAGGAGTATAATGTTATGGTTAACAGTGAGGAATTAATTGGTACCACAGAATATCTGACGTTATAGACGAGGTGTCGTGCAAACCGATGTCGTTATAAACGAGTGTTGTTATAACCGAGGAGTATAATGTTATGGTTAACAGTGAGGAATTAATTGGTACAACAGAATATCTGACGTTATAGACGAGGTGTCGTGCAAACCGATGTCGTTATAAACGAGTGTTGTTATAACCGAGGAGTATAATGTTATGGTTAACAGTGAGGAATTAATTGGTACAACAGAATATCTGACGTTATAGACGAGGTGTCGTGCAAACCGATGTCGTTATAAACGAGTGTTGTTATAACCGAGGAGTATAATGTTATGGTTAACAGTGAGGAATTGATTGGTACCACAGAATATCTGACGTTATAGACGAGGTGTCGTATAAACCGATGTCTTTATAACAGGGCCCCACTGTACTTCTTCAGCTAATCAAGAAATTCCCCATATTGTATGGAACTGTACAGTTTATTCCCGTGTTCACAAGGGCCCGACACTTCCTATCCTGAGCCAGATAAATCCATTTAATTTCCCCTTCCCATACCTGCTGTCACCCTGCATTCCTTAATGCCTTGGGCAGGAAAACTTTACTTTTTTTCGTGCTTCAAGTGCTTAAATGCCTGTCAGTCAAGCAAAGTGTTAAGAAGCTAAAAAAAGGTCGCGAGGTCAGTGACTCACATGACACCTGGCATATGTCACATTGCCGATGGTGGGCTCGTACTGACGTTTCTCCGGAACATAATGCCTCCATTTTTAAGGTAAAAGTGTCTGCGGTCTGATTCGGCCTGATGGTCTTTTCAACGACCTCTCTGTCATCACAAGACACCATAAATGTATGTTTATTGTGTGCAGTTACAATACAGTCGAACTCGGTTATAACGTCATGAAGGGGACTGAATATTTTGTGTCGTTATAAACGAGTGTTGTTATAACCGAGGTGTGTAATGTTATGGTTAACAGTGAGGAATTAATTGGTACCGCAGAATATCTGACGTTATGGACGAGGTGTCGTATAAACCTATGTCGTTATAAACGAGTGTGTTTATAACCGAGCAGTATAATGTTACGGTTAACAGTGAGGAATTAATTGGTACCACAGAATATCTGACGTTATGGACGAGGTGTCGTATAAACCGATGTCGTTATAAACGAGTGTTGTTATAACCGAGCAGTATAATGTTATGGTTAACAGTGAGGAATTAATTGGTACCACAGAATATCTGACGTTATAGGGGAGGTGTCGTATAAACCGATGTCGTTATAAACGAGTGTTGTTATAACCGAGCAGTATAATGTTATGGTTAACAGCGAGGAATTAATTGGTACCACAGAATATCTGACGTTATAGACGAGGTTTTGTATAAACCGATGTCGTTATAAACGAGTGTTGTTATAACCGAGCAGTATAATGTTATGGTTAACAGCGAGGAATTAATTGGTACCACAGAATATCTGACGTTATAGACGAGGTTTTGTATAAACCGATGTCGTTATAAACGAGTGTTGTTATAACCGAGCAGTATAATGTTATGGTTAACAGTGAGGAATTAATTGGTACCACAGAATATCTGACGTTATAGACGAGGTGTCTTATAAACCGATGTCGTTATAAACGAGTGTTGTTATAACCGAGCAGTATAATTTTATGGTTAACAGTGAGGAATTAATTGGTACCACAGAATATCTGACGTTATAGGGGATGTGTCTTATAAACCGATGTCGTTATAAACGAGTGTTGTTATAACCGAGCAGTATAATGTTATGGTTAACAGTGAGGAATTAATTGGTACCACAGAATATCTGACGTTATAGACGAGGTGTCGTATAAACCGATGTCGTTATAACCGGGTTCGACTGTAATTTAATGGGGCATAAGTTTACATATTGTTAGGAAAAAATGATTTTACTGTGTTTCGTTGTCTAGTGTAAACTTTTCTGTCATTTATCATGTATTCTGTTTCCTTTATGTTTCATCTAAGACACGGAATTGGAATTTAGCGTAGATTTGAATATTTACGCACATGTGGCATATAAAAGTTATCTATCTTGGCAGTTACGTCCGCCAGCCAAAATAACTGGGCACCCCTGTGTGAGACAACTCTTTTCGTTTATGTGCCATTCTTTTTCTCTGTCTTTTTCATATTTATTTTTCGTTATTCCTTCCAGTTCTTTGAGAGTTCTTTCTTACTCCTTTATCATATTTGTTGAATATTTTCTACCTCACAAGTTTTCAGAACACACTCGTATAATTCAGGTCATGTAGACTTAGCCCTTCGACCCTTATTTCCCCTATGATTTCGGATGTTTCCGCCAGGATCGCTGCAGTGTTTTTCTTACTTACCGGACTGCTCGTCACCTCAGACGTCCCAGAGGAGGCTGAAGAGGTTCCTCGTCTAGAGAGTTAGACAGTTGACACACACAGACCGTCTTAACCAACACGCACTGTGCTCGAGTGTCTGCACGTAAACACTTGATTTTCAACTTCAACTGGAACTTTGCTGACAGAAGGTTACTGGAGAAAGAGTGAATATGACACTGTCATAATGTCAGTAGCGACATATACAGGGCATACACAAACGAATGGTGCGGTTTCAATAGTGATTCCTATTGAAACTGCACCATTCTTTTGTGTATGCCCTGTACATAGGCATCTATACAGAGCGAGCACAAATATCTTATTATAACTATATTGGATTGTGAAGCAATCAGGAGTGATGTAATATGTGGTCTTCTGGGTAATTACACGGCGTCGTGTGGTAATTATTTACCGACGTTTCGGGACAACGTGTTGGTCCCATCTTCAAGGGTCAAGATTCCAAGAAGGAAAGAAAATGGAATCTTGACCCGTGAAGATGGGACCGACATGTTGTCCCGAAACGTCGGTAAATAATTACCACACGAAGCCGTGTAATTACCCAGAAGACCACAGATTACATCAACATCGCGGCGGAAGCCTGAAATCAAGGAGTGACGTAACATTAAATCTTCGAAACATTAATATATATAAATTCGAAAAGTTAGTAGTTTTGTTTTAAAGTCTGAAGCTAGTCTATGTGGGATTTGTGGTGGACAAAGTGACACTGTGTCAGGTTTTCTTCCGATTACTTTAGATTCCCCTGTCAGTATTATTCCCTCAATACTCCGTAGTAATTAATTAACTCTGTCATCTACTTTATAATAATCTTAGCAATTCAACAGACTTCGTTAAACAATACACTCAGACAGAACACCCCTCCTTTATTTTTTTTGTCAATTGCTCGACAGCCCCTTTGGGGCCTAGGCCCCTCATTTTCGAGGCTGCTACGATCACAATTAGACACACCACACTCGGTAGGACTCCTCTGGACGAGTGACCAGCCCATCGCAGAGACCTCTACCTGACAACACACAACACTCACAACAGACAGACATCCATGCCCTAGGCTGGATTCGAACCCGCAATCCCAGCAAGCGAGCGGCCGCAGACCCACGCCTTAGACGCGCGCGCCACTGGGATCGGCGCTTCCCTTCATTACAAAGACAAATCAGTTAATAATCTTTAGAGAAATAATCGGTCTCAATTGATACAAATATTGGGCCGCTACTGTAGTTTTTATTTGGAACTTAAGAGGTTAAACAAATCTAGAGTGAATGTGTAGAAGTTTTATCCATGTTTTTACATTTAACTTAGAATTTACTTTGTAATTTCGACGTTGGGTTAAAATCCCATTGGAAGAATGTTCGTAATACATTTGTTAAAAAAGTCAGCTGATTTAAAACTCGGCTGGAGGATGAAGACAGACGTCACGTTTACCTCGTAGGCCATCTTTATTTAGTTGAGAAAGAAAACTAGAATGAAGGATGGTCACGTGACTCGTCTTGTATTGTGCGAGACTTTGCCATTTACGGTTGGACACTGAGGCAGGCATCATGGATCAATTTTGACTGGTTAATTGACTGTTTAGAAAACAATGGTAACTATGTGTGCCATTTGTCACAATGATGTATGTGTCCGCATGTAACCCATATGATATGTTTATGACTATGTGATTGTCAACAATTTCACTGAATATCATTGAAAGGTTGGTAATTGTGACGCTGTGTGTTTCCTGGTGGGTGGGAATGGACATTTTAAATCAACTTGAATGAGCTTTGCTATTTAACGATTAAGACGTAACGGGAAATCGTAAGGGAAAGTGAGGGACTTTCTGCTTCGGCGGGAGAATGTGCGTTACTCTCAGTAATATAAATTGTCTGTGGCCCCTCCCCCCTTTGCTATCCGCTCTTCATGACTTTTCCTTTCCGATATTTAAGTTCTGACTTTCTATAGACTTCTGGGTTTTAACAGGCTTCAGCACTGTAGAGGGCACCGACGATTTGGAGCATCAATACTTCATCTTCAGGGTTGAAGAAATTGGGTCTGATTTGGACCCAATACCTCAGTAGTTCTAGGCATAATACCAACACATACCTACGTACCAACACATACTACATACCAACACATACCTACGTACAACACATACCTACGTACCAACACATACCTACATACCAACACATCCTACATACCAACACATACCTACATACCAACACATACCTACGTACCAACACATACCTACGAACCAACACATACCTACGTACCAACACATACCTACGTACCAACACATACCTACATACCAACACATACCTACATACCAACACATACCTACATACCAACACATACTACATACCAACACATACCTACGTACCAACACATACCTACATACCAACACATACCTACATAACAACACATACCTACGTACCAACACATACCTACGTACCAACACATACCTACGTACCAACACATACCTACATACCAACACATACCTACGAACCAACACATACCTACGTACCAACACATACCTACATACCAACACATCCTACGTACCAACACATACCTACGTACCAACACATACCTACGAACCAACACATACCTACGTACCAACACATACCTACATACCAACACATACCTACATACCAACACATACCTACATACCAACACATACCTACATACCAACACATACCTACATACCAACACATACCTACGTACCAACACATACCTACATACCAACACATTCCTACGTACCAACACATACCTACGTACCAACACATACCTACGAACCAACACATACCTACGTACCAACACATACCTACGTACCAACACATACCTACATACCAACACATACCTACATACCAACACATACCTACGTACCAACACACACCTACGTACCAACACATACCTACATACCAACACATACCTACATACCAACACATACCTACATACCAACACACTACCTACTAATACCAACACATACCTACGTACCAACACATACCTACATACCAACACATACCTACATACCAACACATACCTACATACCAACACATACCATACGTACCAACACAAACATACCTACATACCAACACATTCCTACGTACCAACACATACCTACGTACCAACACATACCTACGAACCAACACATACCTACGTACCAACACATACCTACGTACCAACACATACCTACATACCAACACATACCTACATACCAACACATACCTACGTACCAACACATACCTACGTACCAACACATACCTACGTACCAACACATACCTACATACACAACACATACCTACATACCAACACATACCTACATACCAACACATACCTACAATCCAACACATACCTACATACCAACACATACCTACGTACCAACACATACCTACGTACCAACACATACCTACGTACCAACACATACCTACATACCAACACATACCTACGTACCAACACATACCTACGTACCAACACATACCTACGTACCAACACATACCTACATACCAACACATTCCTACGTACCAACACATACCTACGTACCAACACATACCTACGAACCAACACATACCTACGTACCAACACATACCTACGTACCAACACATACCTACATACCAACACATACCTACATACCAACACATACCTACGTACCAACACACACCTACGTACCAACACATACCTACATACCAACACATACCTACATACCAACACATACCTACATACCAACACATACCTACATACCAACACATACCTACGTACCAACACATACCTACATACCAACACATACCTACATACCAACACATACCTACGTACCAACACATACCTACATACCAACACATACCTACATACAAACACATACCTACGTACCAACACATACCTACGTACCAACACATACCTACGTACCAACACATACCTACATACCAACACATACCTACATACCAACACATACCTACATACCAACACATACCTACAATCCAACACATACCTACATACCAACACATACCTCCATACCAACACATACCTACATACCAACACATACCTACATACCAACACATACCTACGTACCAACACATACCTACGTACCAACACATACCTACATACCAACACATACCTACGTACCAACACATACCTACGTACCAACACATACCTACGTACCAACACATACCTACATACCAACACATACCTACGTACCAACACATACCTGCGTACCAACACATACCTACATATCAACACATACCTACGTACCAACACATACCTACGTACCAACACATACCTACGTACCAACACATACCTACGTACCAACACATACCTACATACCAACACATACCTACGTACCAACACATACCTACATACCAACACATACGTACGTACCACATACCACGACCTCTTGCTTTCAAATCTTTCTCAATTCATCTCCAATAATTTTTAAACTATTTTGACACCTTATACTGACAGTTTTAGCTGCTCACAGGGTCGTTAAATAATTTACCCTATCGAAAAATAGAGCGAATGAAACTTAAATGTAAAAGATTGTTTCTAGCGAAATTTATTTAAATGTTTTGTAACAGAATTGTCTGGCCCCAAGACATGACTTTGTCGTCACAGTATCGTTATAGGAACTGTAGCCTACGGCTTCAAATTGATGTGGTTAGAAAAACTTTGGAATGAAGGCTAGGACGGTTTTAGACGTACGTAGAACGCCGCGACGGAGCGGCAACTTCTCCGACATTACTGTATGGCAGGTTGGAGCTCTCACAGCTTGCAGGCGTTCCGTCGCTCTCTAGAATCCTTCCGGCTGCAAAAACAGAACCTTACTTTTGGGTCCGATTTCGTATCTTATAAAGAAAAAAGACCGAACATATCGTCACGGATATTGTATGCTTCACTCCGTGGAGCTGATAGTCGCTTACCTAACCATCTGTTTGCCCCCTTTTATTTAACCAGTGCAACAACCCACGAAGCACTTATAGGATAAATTAATACTTACAAAATTTTGGTGAAAAACTGAAAAAGGGAGACAGCTTTGAAGATAGACCTAAATAGGTCATTGTTTAAAGGATCTTAAATAGGAACAGGAAGAGGTTGGGTCAGTGACTGGATTGCGTGTTGGAAGAAGGAGGAATCTTGGTTTGATTCTCGACAAAGGCAAGACACGTCCTCTTGCTGAAAGCTTCCAGACCAGATCTGGGGGTCTACCGAACCTCCTTCTGAACGGGATATTTTCCTGAGACTAACGTGGCTGAGACTTAAAACTGACAAATCCTCTTCGCGTGGTAAATAGTGTAGGAATGGGTGCAGCTATACCTCCACTCTCCCATACACCTCCAGTGCGTCTACAGTGACCCTCTTAACTTTATCTTAATAAATAGGATAGTATGTGTGGCTTGGATTTATTTGGCTAAGGATGTCAGTATTGCATCGACGGGTTGCTTAATGTTAAATATTATTTATTACTGCAAGTGGGTTTATACCGGTGGCAGTGGTACTACAGTGACAGTGGTACTACAGTGACAGTGGTACTACAGTGACAGTGGTACTACAGTGACAGTGGTACTACAGTGACAGTGGTACTACAGTGACAGTGGTACTACAGTGGCAGTGGTACTACAGTGACAGTGGTACTACAGTGACAGTGGTACTACAGTGACACATAGCACACAATAACATACATCACAAAAAATAACAAACAAAACAATACACAACACACAAACTTACAAAAACAATAAAACACAAATACTACAAAAAGAAAGAGTAGCTAAGCCTAAAAAAGAAACAACACAGAATAACATACATCACAAAAAATAACAAACAAAACAATACACAACACACAAACTTACAAAAACAATACAACATACATACTACAAAAGGAAAGAGTAGCTAAGCCTAAAAAAGAAACAACACAGAATAACATACATCACAAAAAATAACAAACAAAACAATACACAACACACAAACTTACAAAAACAATACAACATACATACTACAAAAGGAAAGAGTAGCTAAGCCTAAAAAAGAAACAACACAGAATAACATACATCACAAAAAATAACAAACAAAACAATACACAACACACAAACTTACAAAAACAATAAAACACAAATACTACAAAAGGAAAGAGTAGCTAAGCCTAAAAAAGAAACAACACAGAATAACATACATCACAAAAAATAACAAACAAAACAATACACAACACACAAACTTACAAAAACAATAAAACACATACTACAAAAAGAAAGCGTAGCTAAGCCTAACAAAAAACCTAACGTAGATGAATCAGAGTTAAAAATAATTTGGTATACCAAGCAATGAGTCAACCATACTATAAAAATTAAAATTTCATATTTTTAAAAAGTGATACACACACATTTCACGAGGACCTTCACTTCACTCCACTTCACTACGGTTATATACACATCACGGCACCCCCCATTTTGCCTCTCTTTACTTCACTTCACTTCACTTCACTTCACTTCACTGCATTATTAGATAGATTTCCCACACGTCTATACACATGTGTGTAGTTAAGGCACTTGTCTATGGAGTTCAACCGCAAGGCTCGTTACTATCTTCACGGTAGATGCTGTCGTGGCAGATTTAAAACTCCATTACCCCACACACTGTGTTTCTCCAAGATAAGCTTCTACAACATTTTTAAATCTTCTCCGAATTTCCGACTCAATATTACGAAGAAAAAAGCTTGTTATTCTTAAGTCTATCATGCGTGCTTCATGTCCATTATAAATGTCCCTCATTTATGTGGTCACCCTAATAACGTTTGGTGAACGGCACGAATTGTCTTAATTAACTCCACGATCTCCATCTCCACAAGCTGATGCTCAACACTCGATGATCTACCCACCCTTACGGAACCCATATTTTGATTACCATAATCAACTCACAAAACTCAGTCCAGGTAAAATAATATAACATTTTATTATCAAGTTTGCAAGACCTCTGCACTTGTCCCTTTCATTCATTCATTCTGCAGTCTGTCTTACGACAGGTCCGTAGCCTCTTCATTCTGTAGTCTGTCTTACGACAGGTCCGTAGCCTCTTCATTCTGTAGTCTGTCTTACGACAGGTCCGTAGCCTCTTCATTCTGTAGTCTGTCTTACAACAGGTCCGTAGCCTCTTCATTCTGTAGTCTGTCTTACGACAGGTCCGTAGCTTCTTCATTCTGTAGTCTGTCTTACGACAGGTCCGTAGCTTCTTCATTCTGTAGTCTGTCTTACGACAGGTCCGTAGCCTCTTCATACTGTAGTCTGTCTTACGACAGGTCCGTAGCCTCTTCATTCTGTAGTCTGTCTTACGACAGGTCCGTAGCCTCTTCATTCTGCAGTCTGACTTACGACAGGTCCGTAGCCTCTTCATTCTGTAGTCTGTCTTACGACAGGTCCATAGCCTCTTCATTCTGTAGTCTTTCTTACGACAGGTCCGTAGCCTCTTCATTCTGTGGTCTGTCTTACGACAGGTCCGTAGCCTCTTCATTCTGTAATCTGTCTTACGACAGGTCCGTAGCCTCTTCATTCTGTAGTCTGTCTTACGACAGGTCCGTAGCCTCTTCATTCTGTAGTCTTTCTTACGAAAGGTCCGTAGCCTCTTCATTCTGTAGTCTGTCTTACGACAGGTCCGTAGCCACTTCATTCTGTAGTCTGTCTTACGACAGGTCCGTAGCCTCTTCATTCTGCAGTCTGTCTTACGACAGGTCCGTAGCCTCTTCATTCTGTAGTCTGTCTTACGACAGGTCCGTAGCCTCTTCATTCTGTAGTCTGTCTTACGACAGGTCCGTAGCCTGTTCCAAAGCGAGTTCTCCACAGGGTGCGATCTAGTGCTTCCTCTTTCAATTTCCAGTATCTTTTATTTTCCTTAAGGTCATCCAGTAGCTGTTTACGTCTTCTCCCTCGTCGTCCCGTCATTTCTATCCTTCCCTCTAACTTTCCTTCAATCACGTGTTTCAGAAGGCAGTTCCTACGCAAGAGCTAAATAAATCCGGCCCCACATCTTCCCATCCTATTGATTTAGGATCCATTTTAATATTGTCATCCCTTATACACCAGCGTCTTCAAAGTGGCGTCTTCTATTTACATTTTGATCAGAATTCTGCATTTATTTTTAAACTGTTACATACGTGCTACACGTCCATTTTATCTCATATTCCTTATGGTGAAGGGTGCAGTTCCTCCTTACGTAGATCTCTCCAGCCTCCTATCGTTTTACACTTCTTTGCTTCAGCCAGAGCATTAGGCAGGTCTAATGATGTTTGTCCAGTGTTTTTGCTTTCCTGAATCTCCGTTTTGTAATCTAAAACACTCAAGTCTTGACTAAACAAGCAGATTAGTTACAAAACGTCATATTAAAAGGTCCAACTTCTTACATCTCTTAAGGCAGAAAACAGCCATTTTGGCACGATGAGGCGTATTAATTGAGTGGTAGAAATTTGTCAGATTATTGATGTGTTTGACGATGTACTTTCGTTTTGTATTATATAACATTCTGAGTATATTTCATAAGTCATACAGTCCTGATGCTTATTTCAGTCCTATCATCTATCTATCTGTCTATCTATCTATCTATCTACCTATCTACTATCTATCTATCTATCTATCTATCTATCTATCTATCCTTCGTCGTATCCATCCATCCATCCATCTGTCTATTTATCTATCTATCTATCTATATATATGTATCTATCTATCTATCTATCTATCTATCTGTCCGTTCGTCCGTTTATCCATCCATCCATCTGTCATTATCTATGTATCTATCTATCTATATATATCTATCTATCTATCTATCTATCTATCTGTCCGTTCGTCCGTCTATCCATCCATCCATCCTTCCATCCATCCATCATCATCTATCTATCTATCTATCATCTATCTATCTATCTATGTATGTATCTATCTATCTACTATCTATCTATCTATCTTCTTGTCTTTATCCATCCATCATCATCATCTGTCTATTTATCTATCTATCTATATATCTATCTATCTATCTATCTATCTGTCCGTTCGTCCGTTTATCCATCCATCCATCTGTCTATTTATCTATCTATCTATCTATCATATTATTATCTATCTATATTATCTATCTATCTATCTATCTATCTATCTATCTGTCTGTCTGTCTGTCTGTCTGTCTGTCTGTCTGTCTATCACTTTAATGTTGTTTTTTTATTTTACTTCACTTAAGAATTTATTGATTAATTTCTTATTTTTTTAACTACACACAGGTAGTTCAGTTAACATTTATCAGAATACAATAACTTATATGAGCTACATGTTTCGGCTTATATTTAAGCCATCGCGAGGATAAATGTAGAGGTCATGTAGGAATGTCCAGTGACAGTATTGCCTTTATTTTAAATTAGGAACTTCAAGGTCTCACTCTTCCTTTATATTTCAAACATAAAGTTAACCGTCCTGCAGAAAAGACACAACGTTCCTCCAGGCGTCTGGAATCACACACCCGACGACACAGCGTCGTATCCCAAAATGTCTGAATTGTTGGAAATAAAAACTGTGAACACCTGAAACCTCGCAAATGTTTTGTTGATTGAATCACTGCCTTTCGGCATATATAACATACAACGGAATTACTTAAAACACACACACGTCGCCTATCTCACATCTGTCGGATATGACCTCAAACTCTGCAACTGTAACATCTCCTGTCACGTCCATTCCAATTCATTATTCACTCCTTATCCTACCCTTCGATGCTGCACAGTTCGAGCTATCGACAATGCCATTAAATAAACCATGAACAAATCTTCTCGTGGAATAACAGTTGGTCACGCTTCACAGGTTGAGGCACACTTGTCTAACTTAAGTCCCCCTGCCCACTCAGCCATTGGCCGCGGTGCTTAGAACAAGTGCCGCAAGGGCTTTCGTGCGTCACGCAACCCAGCCTGTGTGTCCGTGTTTCGGCATATCGATTCAGCAAAGTTACAAGGTCTTTCCTTTCTTCGGTAGTTCTACGTAGAGGCTTCTACGTAGAGACTTCTGTGTGTGTGTGAAGACTAAACCCATCCAGTTTCGTAATGCACCTCATTTTATGGTACGACAGTCCAAATTCGCTACGAAATTATCTGTGTGTGATGTACAGATACATTTAACAGTAATCCGTAAATGGCTTCATTTCTAAAGCAACACTGTTCTGGTTTCCTGCGGTATCCATAGACGTCCATGTCTTAGGTACAAGGTTTGGAAGTTCCCATCTTGTTTCTACTGGGTGTACATTTTATGGTGTCCTTGAAAAGGATAGCTGTCACAGGATATGTCGGCGGATGCAGGCTTTGTGTGTGATGTAGCTGCCGTGCTCGTGGACACGATAAAAGGGACGCTGTACATAAAGACCGAGACTTTGAGAACGTATTCTACAATATTTAAGGCGCGTTTTCAAAATTTCGGAAAGCGAATATTAGCTTCGTCATGTCTGTCCGTCAGTCTGTACGTCCGTCTGTGCGCATGGAATAACTTGGCTTTCACTGTACGGATTTTCATGAAGTTTGATTTTTGAATGTTTTTCGAAAATCTGTCGAGAAAATTTAAGTTTGACGAAACTCTGATAGGAATAACGGGCACTTTACATGAAGACCTATGTACATTTATGATAATATCTCGCTCAATTCTTCTTAGAATAAAAAATGTTTGAGACAAAATTTCTAGAGGAAATCAAAACACACATTTTATTTTCAATAACTTTTTTTCGAAAGTTAGCTCTTTATGAGGTTATGTGGAAAAATATAGTACAGCGAGACAGGCCACACATAATATAATACGGCGCAAAGAAGCTGCGCTTTACACGCCGGATAACTAAGGCAAGAATATACACGCACTCATAATATTTAATAATTATTCATTTTCCGTAATTAATGTTCAATAATTACGCGAAAGCGAGTCAATGTTACGTTATACGCACATTCGTATATTGTTAATTTCATGTTTAAAATATGGCCTCCGTGAGAAGTTGTGAGTTTAAAACAACACTAGTGCCTTTAATGTTATGCATCCAGTTGTGCTATATAATACTACAACAAAGCAGCTATATAATACTACAACAAAGCACCTATATAATACTACAACAAAGCACATATATAATACTACAACAAAGCACCTATACAATACTACAACAAAGCACCTATATAATACTACAACAAAGCACATATATAATACTACAACAAAGCACCTATATAATACTACAACAAAGCACATATATAATACTACAACAAAGCACATATATAATACTACAACAAAGCACCTATACAATACTACAACAAAGCACCTATATAATACTACAACAAAGCACCTATATAATACTACAACAAAGCACCTATATAATACTACAACAAAGCACCTATATAATACTACAACAAAGCACTATATAATACTACAACAAAGCACATATATAATACTACAACAAAGCACCTATACAATACTACAACAAGGCACCTATATAATACTACAACAAAGCACCTATATAATACTACAACAAAGCACCTATATAATACTACAACAAAGCACCTATATAATACTACACAAAGCACCTATATAATACTACAACAAAGCACATGTTTACCTCCAACACAGCTTTATTGATATCGACATTAATTGGTCATTTTAATAAGGGAACATATTTCAACCAGTCATGGTCATTTTTCGGCCATCCATTATGATAGAAAGTGAAAATATTACAGTTGAATTAAAATATGAGAAACAAAATGCACTGTATATTGCAAGATTGATATCTCAGTCTATTTAACAAATATTCCACTATTTATTATACTGGATGGCCTGAAGATGACCACGATTTTTGAAGCATGTTGCCTTATTAATAATTATAATTAATATCAATATTAATAAAGCTCTCTTGACCTAGGTTAGTGCTTCTCTTGTAACACTAGCCCCATCTGCTCTTGATGTCTAAATTTATACACCATAGCAGTTTCAGAAACCTGAATTTAAAGATTTGTTTTATGTAAATTTTCATGGTAAATAACGCACTTTCACTGAAGATTTCTGTCGCCTCAGTTGTGATACGTGCAGTGCCGTAAATTAATGACGGACGTAACGGGAACCTGTGACGCGTCCACACACTTACAAGAATGCATGACGTCGCATGGCAGCTGCTAGCCCTCTTCGTGATCACCACTGAAAGAACCTCAGGTCTCACAATTCCGCTCTCTCTGACTGTTGACAGATGCCGGAACACGTTGCTTTCAGTAATCGTGGCGCAAAATGAATTCAGACCGAATGACAAGTGTTTCGTAACAAGTAGTAACAGGGGGGTTAACAAGCAGCGCTGTGAATAAAGTGCTAATCCCAAACCACTGTACAACACCAGAGGGAGGTCTAGCTATGGCTGTTAAGTCGAACGACTATAACAGGGATTACTGCGATTTTTATAGCGCGAAATGTGTGTAGTTACGTCACAGCTCAGCGCGCGGATTACGACCAATGAAACTGCAGAATCGTTTCATTAATTAATGGCGTTAAACCAACGAACACAGAAGCAACCCTGCAGAGAGAGAGAGAGAGAGAGAGCCTATCTTCATTCGGATAAATATGGGTAGTATAAACAGGGTGTTCGAAAATAAGTACGTTTTACGAATCTCTCGAGGTAATGGGAGCTGGGATATCTCAGTATAGTGACTACACTACGGGCTGGAAGATCGGGGGTTCGAATCCCGGCAGGGGCAAGGGCTTTATTCTGAATCCGTCCAGAAGGGCCCCGGGGCCCACCCAGCCTTCTCTTCTATAGGCACCGGTGGGCTGTGTCCCGGGGGGGGGGTTGTATCAGCCAGGTGGTGATGTTAATCTCTCAAATATATCTAGTACCAAGGTTAAGAATAAGTGGAGCTATTCCTCCATTTTCCTTATATGCCTTCATGGCGTGTATAGGGACAACTTTACTTTACGTTTTTACCTATACAGTTGAATCTGGATAATTATTCTGAGGCAAGTGCAGAATATGAAATCAGCAAGAATATAGATAGTGCGTATTTGTCGCAGTTCTGCCAACGAAATTTTAGAGAAACTACAGATACTTCTAATGTAATTTTATGGGTCATGAAACCGTGACGTCTGTCCGGTGGTTAGAAATCACCTGCTAGACGTCACGGTGTCGCAAAGCAGTATCTCCTACTCTAAACTTCCTCACCTGGGCGCCTTTTGACGCCAGACCGATAACTTCCATTCATCTTACATTCGAAGCGTGCAATTGATAAAGTGCCTAAATGTTTGACGTAAACGGTAACTGTATTTACCACCTCCTGTAACCTTGAAACACTGCTCTATTCACACACCCACACACACATACTTTTTATTTTATTCTCACAATGAAGGCGAATTATTTATTTCTACTACACCAACACTTTAGAGTTTGTAAGAGACAAGCTGTGTGTTTACTGTGATTTGGGAACTGAATTCTGTTTTGTTATGTATATAGAATTTGTTCTTAAAATTGTTTAGTAAGAAACCTTCCGCCGATCCCAGTGGCCGTGCGGTCTACGGCGTGGGTCTGCGGCCGCTCGCTTACTAGGAACGTGGGTTCGAATCCCGCCGGGAGCATGGATGTCTGTCTCTTGTGAGTGTTGTGTTTTGTCAGGTAGAGGTCTCTGCGACAGGCTGATCACTCGTCCAGAGGAGTCCTACCGAGTGTGATGTGTCTGAGTGTGTGTGATTGTGAAGCCTCGAAAAATGAGGCGGTCTAGGCCCCCAAGGGGCTGTCGAGCCATTGGGGGGAAAAAAGAAACCTTCCTTCAGCCAAGGATTAACGAATAACGTATTTTTATGTAAGACAGTGTTGAGCGTCAGACAAGGGAGTCAATAAACGTGCTGGTAAGTGAATAGTGGCAATGTAATATAAATTAAATTCCGAAGCACCCTGTACACAAACACTTGCTCTCCCCTGCTGTTTTCATTGACTTCTCTTCCTCGATTTATCAACTAGAACAGTTAATTATGCAGGCACACAGACCGATTCACTGTCACTTTAACGAAGTGACAACATGGCTACTGCGCGCATAAGTTAATTTTGTAAACAGCTGTCGACAGCTTTCTTTACTCGTCGCTCTTTTTAAAAAAAAAAAGTGATTTCAAATTCGGATGCAGAGGGCCCAATTAGACGACCTCCCCCTTCTCCCAACTCTTCCCAGTGCGGAGTTTCTGCTAATTGCCATAAATTTGTAGATAACTCAGTTCTGACTGAATATTTAGCAGGAAACTTCCGTAAGCCCTGTCCCAGTATTCTAATGGACAGTAACAAGGAAGGAAAACATCGCGTTACCTTCTGGGTAATAAGAAAGATTAACATAAACGTGTGCCCAGTGGCGTAGCTACGTTTTTGGGGCCGGGGGTGAATAATTAAAATGGTCGCTCCCATAAAGACAAATTATGAATTAAAAAAAAAATTCGCAATGGCTTGTTAACTTTCTTTGCTCGTCAATAATGATTTGAAAATTGTTAACACGAAATCAAATTTTTATTTAAAATATTTTTTATACGTTTCATTCTCCGCGATACGCAGGGAGTGATTATTGAGCATTAGCGAACCTTGACCCCCGATTTGACCACAATTTTTGTGACAAATGGAACTTAGTAATATCAATAATGAGCCGTGGGCCAATTTCGGTCGCATAATTGTAATTTACTACTTCTGGTATCCACTTGCAAAGCTGACAGATTTGTATTGATTGCCGTGTTGAAGATAGCACAGTGACAAATCTCGCCGTATGTCAACCGTGCCTCTGCGTACCACTATATTAACATTAATATTAACATTAACATTAACATTAACATTAACATTAATATTAACATTAATATTAACATTAACATTAATATTAACATTAACATTAATATTAACATTAACATTAATATTAACATTAACATTAATATTAACATTAACATTAATATTAACATTAACATTAATATTAACATTAACATTAATATTAACATTAACATTAATATTAACATTAATATTAACATTAACATTAATATTAACATTAACATTAATATTAACATTAATATTAACATTAACATTAATATTAACATTAACATTAATATTAACATTAACATTAATATTAACATTAATATTAACATTAATATTAACATTAACATTAATATTAACATTAACATTAATATTAACATTAACATTAACATTAATATTAATATTAACATTAACATTAATATTAACATTAATATTAACATTAACATTAACATTAATATTAACATTAACATTAACATTAATGTTAATGTTAATGTTAATGTTAATGTTAATGTTAATGTTAACATTAATGTTAATATTAATGTTAATTTAATGTTAATGTTAATATTAATGTTAATATTAATGTTAACATCAAAACCTGTCTCCCGCTTTGAAGACTGAACAGAGGCAAATTGTAATTAAATTAGCAACAAGTGTAAATATTTTATTCTGTAATTATAATTCATGTTATCCAATTAAGTCTTGGCATAGGAATCAGTTTTGCAGGATGAAGAGAAATTCCTGCCAAACGTTCCGTGTTGTGATTTCTTGTCGAAAAAAAAAAGTCGAAAATATTATACAGCTCATATTTTGAGACTTTTTATAGTTTTCTAGGTACACTTCATCGTCAAACGATGCGAAGTATCAAATGATAAAACCATGTGAGACTCATAGTTAAATGATTATAATTAAAATAGATATATGTTCCACAACAAGTGGCTTGAATCCAATTTATCCTTTGAAAGCACTTCGATGATAATTGGCTGGGATATTCCTAATTCTCTTGTTATATTGCGTGAACTTCTCTACTGCTGTCTTCCCACATCTGCAATTATGACATATTTATTGGCCGGTGTCCGGCCAGTCCGTGGGCAACCTGCATTTTTAAAGGTGCCGTAAGTGTTACACTTCATGTGTCAAAGGGACGCTGCTGCCGTCGTAAAAACACATTAGCGTCGAGATGACGACTAGAATAATATATTGCGAAATCCCATACATCATTACCAGCATGACTATTAGAGGCTCCAAGGATTAGGAGCATGCCGCAGTGCTTGTGGTGTGTTTATTTCATGATCATTTACTCACTATGTGTGTTAAGTACACCTAACGACCCTCTTTATTGTCTTAACACATAACACTCTGTAGAAGTGTGTTACTACATTCCATGATGACGTGTAATTAAAAATGTAATCGGCTGAGTACATAAAACTTATGACATTTTCGAGTTATTTTAACAAGGGATCTGCGGTATGGACAGCTTGCCCACAAATTTATCTTCACTCTGCAAATGAACAAACACAAGACACTAGGAACAACAGGAAGCGGATGTCAACATCCAAAAAAACCATCTGTCAGCAATTTCAAAAACTTTTTAACAATTTTAACAACTTTAATGATTTAACTACTACCAACCAGACACTACATTTCATATCTACAATGAAAAATGTTATACCTCGAGCTTTTGACGCAAGACGAACACAGCTTGCATCTGAAAGTGAACAAAAGCTACAAAAACATTGTGATGACGTGTGATAATACCAAATGAACCGGTGACAGTGAGGTGAACTTATTGGTGTACCGTGATGATGGCTGGACCACAGCCGAAACATGTGTAGGGTAAAAGTGTAATAAAAGCTAAAAAACATTGTGATGACGTGTGATAATACCAAATGAACCGGTGACAGTGAGGTTAACCTACTGGTGTACCGTGATGATGGCTGGACCACAGCCGAAACATGTGTAGGGTAAAAGTGTAATAAAAGCTAAAAAACATTGTGATGACGTGTGATAATACCAAATGAACCGGTGACAGTGAGGTGAACTTATTGGTGTACCGTGATGATGGCTGGACCACAGCCGAAACATGTGTAGGGTAAAAGTGTAATAAAAGCTAAAAAACATTGTGATGACGTGTGATAATACCAAATGAACCGGTGACAGTGAGGTGAACTTATTGGTGTACCGTGATGATGGCTGGACCACAGCCGAAACATGTGTAGGGTAAAAGTGTAATAAAAGCTAAAAAACATTGTGATGACGTGTGATAATACCAAATGAACCGGTGACAGTGAGGTTAACCTACTGGTGTACCGTGATGATGGCTGGACCACAGCCGAAACATGTGTAGGGTAAAAGTGTAACAGAAATACAAAAAGTGTATTTGTTGGTTACAATACTGTTAATTTAGATAATTCAGTAAAACAGCCTAGACTAAACATGTCTACTGCCTGCTGATAATGATAATGATAATGGTGTCAGTCGATTCATTCTGTTTGACCACTTTAAGTATACATTAACTTTATTTCTTATTTTCAAAACCTGCGAAAGTGTAATATTTGAAGTTTCGGATTTGTGATAAAACAGTTCTAAATCCAGTTTCGGCACTTTGTGACGTAGCGTAAATCTACGTAACGTTATGTCGTATAATGTTCAGCTGCGAAGAACAACGCAGAAAGAAACTGTGACGCATAATGCTGCACCACCACCCCCCCCCCAAACATAAAACAGAGGACACAATTCACAAACATAAATCACGGAAACATAATCTACGTAAAATACTGTCTTACACGATTTAACGTCTTGTAACCTGCTAGAAATTTAAAGATATTTCGATTTTCTGCTAGAGAGATGGTTACGTCCGGAAAGACGGTAATTTTCACAAACGAACAAGTTTTTATTTAAGAAATTTATGTAACACCAACAACTGCATGATTCTATATTTTATTCTGTATTTTATTCGTGTCAGCTCCCTGAAGATGGCATTATGTTTGGACCTCTGTGTAAGTTTATGAGCTATGTAGTGTTTGGTGATGCCAGTCCTTAACATTATCCCTTTTTTTTCCAATGGCTCGACAGCTCCTAGTGGGCCACGTCCTCCTCAGTATCGAGTCTTCACGATCACACACTTTTTAGACACACCACACTCGGTAGGACTCCTCTGGGCATGTGATCGGCCCGTCGCAGAGACCTCTACCCGACAACATACAACACTCACAAGAGACAGACATCCATGTCCCCGGCGGGATTCGAACCCGCAATCCCAGCAAGCGAACGGCCGCAGACCCACGCTTTATACCGCGCAACCACTGCGATCAGCTACGTTTTCCCTTAAATTGTCGAATATTTTATTACAAACATTTGTGATGGGTCACACAAGTTGTGAATTTTTACATTCGGACGGGTGGAGAGACGGAGCTGAATTAAAGCCGTGATCCAACTTTTTTTTTCAGAATGCCTGATATGGTTTATTTGGAGGATGATAGACATTGACATATTGAATTCATTAAAATTCGAGGGCTTCTGCTTGGTCTTTCGAAAGAGAAGAGACACGCATGTAACTAATGAGAGACGGAGAAATTGACAGGCTTCAAGACGTCACTCAAAGCTTGACAGACCCTATAGGTCCGATTTAATTTTGTAAAAAAAATTTCATACGAGTCGACACATCTTTTTATTGAAACGATTTGATGGGTACAATAAGGTGTCACTCAAGTGACGGTCAGATTCACTGGGATTTTCAATGGTTGTGCTAGCCAATGTCAGCTACGAGCACAGCGGTAGCTACAGGGTGATTGAAAGGTGTATTCGTAATGTTAAATGCGTGTCTCTCCTAACCGGAATGCTTGACAATTTCATGTTTCTCTTTGTTTCTTGGTGTGACAGTTTATGGAGTACTGTACTCCATGCACATTTGGACACCACATTTTGCGCTTCTTCTTTGTACGTGGCTTGACAACCATTTTCCTGCTCAGTGGATTGGGCGTGGAGGACAAACCAAATAACCTCCGCTAAGTCCCCGATCTAAGTCTATGTCAGGGGTGACCAAACCGCAGCTCGCGAGCCACATGCGGCTCTTTGACATATAATGTGTGGCTCGCAGAAATATGTTGGCTGAGCTCCTATTTGCATTACAATTTATATAAAAGGCAAATAAAATTTTTCAGGCTTTATAATTATTTACCGGGTATAAACTGAGAGTCCGCTGGATTACGACGTAAGTTTAATGTTAATGACGAGTAAATGTATTTAAGAATTTTTGTAACAAAATGTGCGTGTAACAATAGAAACGTGTGTGTAATATTTGTTCATGTCTTGTGGCTCTCAAACATGTGAAGTTTATCGTATGTGGCTCTTACGTTAAGCAAGTTTGGCCACCCCTGGTCTATGTGATTTGATTTTATGGGGCTGGGCCATAGATGAAATTTACCAATCGAAATCATTAACACTTGATGAACTGGAATGACAAATTCGAAATATTTTTCCTACTGTTCCTGTCTGGTTCTTAAGGCAAAGTGTTGAGTCTGCATCTTCCACGTTGCAATAAGTGGTAATGTATGGGCTTTGAAAGGTGCGAGGTTTGTAGCAATACAGCACTTCGTTTAGGACAGTGGTATTCAACCTGGGGTACGCGTACCCCCGGGGGTACGCGAAGACATCTTAGGGGGTACGTAAAATTAAAAAATAAATATATTATTTCATGATAAACACTGAATAATCAGGGCCAGATTTAGGGTTAGCCACAAGAGACCGGACGTAAGGACATGCGATTTGGGAGCGCCATTTTTTTTCTCTCTCTCTCCTTTATGCGATTCTTATCTGGCGGCTAGTTTCATTTTATTCCACACAGTGCATTTAATTTTGCTTTGCTAAAATACATTTGTTCCTTTATTAATTTTTATACGATAGACAATAATATATTTGTTATTTAATAGCTTGCCTCTACTTTTTCTCATTTAAAACTTATTATTTAATACATTATTTTGGATGTAATTTATTTAAATTATTTTAGATGTAGATTATAGACTGTGTATAACTTGAATTATGCACCAACAACTTTGGGGGTACAAAGTTGAAGAGAAATTATATCTGGGGGTACGCGAACAAAAAAGGTTGAATACCACTGGTTTAGGATATACAGCCATTAAACCTCACGTACGTATGTACTGTGCAATTACCTGCACGTATACCATCTGCTTTAACATTAAGAAGCTCTATATTCTGCCCACGGTGGCACAGTTGATTGAGGCACTTCCCTACAAGCCGGAAGGTCGCGGGTTCGATTCTTGATGGTGTCTTTGGAATTTTTCATAATTCTGCCGGCCGCACTATGGCCCGGGGTTCGACTCAGCCTCTAACAGACTGAGCACCAGGAATATTTCCTTGGGGGTAAAGCGGTCTATTGTCTTGAAATCTGGGAGCCTCAAACTCCTGAAAACCTCAGGGCCTTTCCGGGCCTGTACAGGGATTGCTGTGCCTTTATTATCTCCATTCTACGTACGGGTGTCTTTTGTATGATTCTTAAAATAGAGAGTCCTTAATTCTCTAAGACATATGAGGCGATATGAGGGCGTGGAGGAATTGTCTTGGGAATGGTTGTGCAGCATGTTACAGTGATGTAGGAATTGTATTTTATGCACCGTATAGATGAACGTAACTCAAAGGGCAGGACTTGGAGAGTGCGTGGGAAACATCATAAGACGAAAAGTTTCTTTTGGTTTTCCTCCCACTCCGTAAAAATATACAGCTCTTACTAACCCTTACCTTGTCTCTCTTTTCTTATTTTTTTTTATTTTTCTCTTTTTATATTCATCTTCTTACTTTCCTGTTATCATCATCCTCTCTTTTTCTCCTCTTCTTTCCACCTCGCTTCGTACTAGGAACAGTTAAATGAAACTTTTTCGAAGTTTCCACTGATAAACGAACCCAGAACGCTTCGAGCAAGAATTTGGAACTTTCAGGTAAAATAGATTACTAGTTGTCTCCTTCCAAATCCTTACCTACTCACTATTCCTGTAAGTCATCCAGTCTCGTTTGACGCTATATAGAATTCACAGCTGAAACTTGGCTTTTAAGTACGTCAAGAATCTACTAGTATAGCCACATGATGGTTGATTGTGAATGGTTGATTGTGAATCTACTAGTATAGCCACATGATGGTTAATTGTGAATGGTTGATTGTGAATCTACTAGTATAGCCACATGATGGTTGGTTGTGAATGGTTGATTGTGAATCTACTAGTATAGCCACATGATGGTTGATTGTGAATCTACTAGTATAGCCACATGATGGTTGATTGTGAATGGTTGATTGTGAATCTACTAGTATAGCCACATGATGGTTGATTGTGAATGGTTGATTGTGAATCTACTAGTATAGCCACATGATGGTTGATTGTGAATGGTTGATTGTGAATCTACTAGTATAGCCACATGATGGTTGATTGTGAATCTACTAGTATAGCCACATGATGGTTGATTGTGAATGATTGATTGTGAATCTACTAGTATAGCCACATGATGGTTGATTGTGAATCTACTAGTATAGCCACATGATGGTTGATTGTGAATCTACTAGTATAGCCACATGATGGTTGATTGTGAATCTACTAGTATAGCCACATGATGGTTGATTGTGAATCTACTAGTATAGCCACATGATGGTTGATTGTGAATGGTTGATTGTGAATCTACTAGTATAGCCACATGATGGTTGATTGTGAATCTACTAGTATAGCCACATGATGGTTGATTGTGAATGATTGATTGTGAATCTACTAGTATAGCCACATGATGGTTGATTGTGAATCTACTAGTATAGCCACATGATGGTTGATTGTGAATCTACTAGTATAGCCACATGATGGTTGATTGTGAATCTACTAGTATAGCCACATGATGGTTGATTGTGAATCTACTAGTATAGCCACATGATGGTTGATTGTGAATCGCCGATAATTTCGTTGTCCAACGTGCAAATCCCTCTGTTAATTTTCAGTTTGTATTATTGAGAATCATTTTTATGCCTCTGGCTGTATGAGACAGCGAAAGCCACAAATATTCCTTTTTAGAGCCGGTGAAATGGGCGATGTTTGAAAAGGGGGGGGGTGCACTTCAATCTTTCTAATGGATTTTCAACACAAACGAATTAGAACAACAGATAAACAAACACCGCGCTTGAAACGGGCAAAGCATTGATAACTACAGTAACCGTGCAACAAGTTCTGCGTCACTGTTTTTATTACCGATAGATAGCGCGCGGTACTGTTACTTCATACTTTGCTTATTTTGTATAATTTCGCATACAGTCCAAATCATGCGCCATAATTATTCAGAGTGCTGTTCATTTTCGTTAGCTCAAATTTATATTATTTTGCTTCCCCATAAAATGAACATTCCTGCGATAAATAAGCGATTCTGTGTTTATTTGTGTTAATGGCTGAAGATTGTGTTTTTTTGTGTGTGGTGAAGGGCCCCGCAGCTGATGCTACTGACGCACCGCAGCCTTAAGGCTTTTTGTGCAACCCCTGTGATGAAGATGAGCAGTTTTTTTACCGAGTTTTACAAGTAATGGAACACCAGTGGAATGAAATTGACAGGGGAAAACCGACAACTCGGAGAAAAACCTGTCCCAGTGCCACTTTGTCCACCACAAATCTCATATGGAGTTGACCTGGGATCGAACCCGGGTCTCCGTGGTGAGAGGCCGGCGACTAACCGCCTGAGCCATGGCACGACCTTGAAGATTGTGTTAGTCTCTGTGTACGATTCACGAAAAGAACGCCTGTAAGGGGGCTGTGTGTTTACGGTAGGGGTCAGATGCTGTCTAGCAGAGTTCCCAGCTGCAGTCGCCACGGCGTGATCGCTGCTAGGATCACCAATAACGACAAGGCAGCGTTATGTGCCTTTCAAAAAACGTTGACTATGCTGAGTGTATATTCATAATTTTAGTCACTCTGGACGTCGGGAAACGAATATAAAACGCTTCGTTGTGTGTGCGCAATACTCTTCGCTTCTCGCCACATTGCTCATTTATCTCCGTGCCAATAAGCAGCAAGTTTGATATAAAACGTTACGCTTTTGAAGGCTGTCAGTAATCTTACTTCATAATTTCCTGCCATATGTATGTGATTTGTTAGCTATGACCTAGCAGACCTGGCCGACGGATCTACTCAGTACGTGAGGTCTAAGGCGTGGGTCTGCGGTTGCTCTCTTGCTGGGATTGCGGGTTCGAATCCCGCCGGGGGCATGGATGTTTGTCTCTTGTGAGTGTTGTGTGTTGTCAGGTAGAGGTCTCTGCGACGGGCTGATCACTCGTCCAGAGGAGTCCTACCGAGTATGGTGTGTCTAATGTGTGTGATCGTGAAGCCTCGAAAAATGAGGAGGCCCAGGCCCACTGGGGGCTGTTGCGACATGAAAAAAAGGGAAAATATAAGGACTGGCATTACCGAATGCTACATACCGAATCAGCTTAAACTGAGGTCCAAAAATAATGCCATCTTCAGGGAGCTCCCCTGTGTCTTCATGCTGTACAGAGGCGCGGTTTTAATTACTGACTAATATTGTTCAGGGAAATAATTACGGCTTGTTTAAGAATAATACGGAGCATGTAAGTATAGGGTGAGGGCAGAATGGGGGAACTAGGAACTAGGCCGCCTCATTTTTCGACGCTTCACGATCACACACATTAGACACACCTCACTCGGTAGGACTCCTCTGGACGAGTGATCAGCCCGTCAAAGTTACGTTTTTACGTACATTGCCTGTCTTCCTCATTTGTCAGTTGGTTAGTAACAGTTTATGAATGCTGGACACGGCTTTGTAATTTGCTCACCCCTGATGAAGTGGGCGGGAAATAGGAGTGTGAGAACGGTAAATTCTCATGCAGCTGTTAACTCGAAATTTTGCGTAGGAAGACAAAAAAAAAAGCTATATATGGTGGCAGGAATTGTGGGTAGGCTGCAGCATTTAGTGCTTTGGTGGTTACAGTTTGCTGGCACAGTGTAATGTAATAGCAATTTAACTTTATCTTTCCCGAAATCGATTCTGGTCTATTGGCCAAGGATATTGTGCGGTATCTAGCGGGGAATCGTGTAAAGACCAAATATAAACTCGATATCAGATTTAGCGTGTTTCTGAAGCCAGACTGCGTTAACAGACGGTGTTTCAAAATATAGTTCACCAGAAGAAAATAAAATACATATTTATTATAAGTCCAGTCTTTTTGTAATTAAGAAGACATTTTGCAACTGACAGCTGAACACACAAATTTTGTAAAATATAGAAGAGTAACTCGAAGTAAGACAGCTTTTAGGCTTTCTTTATTAAGTTGAAAAAGAACACCTTTATGTGGAGACCACGACCATCTAGCCGTCTGAAATCTATGGTCTTCTGGGTTATTACACGGCGTCGTGTGGTAATTGTTTTATTAAATAATTACCACACGACGCCGTGTAATAACACAGAAGACCATAGATGTCATCAACATCGCGGCGGAAGCCTGAAATATAGCCGTCTGTTTGTAAGACTGTTATGATATTCTGTATAGGATTTCTTTACAGGAAGTTGTCAAACACGCAGAGTTCCGTGAAAATTGTCTCACAATCACACTTTACATTAGGATGACGGTGAATTTTTTTTTTTTTTAATTTCCCATTTCTTAGCCACTGGGTGATATTCGTTGTGGAATATCTCAAAGCCATTGTGTTGAATTCTTCTGAGTTGCGGTAAATCTGCGAACTGAAAGCCATGCTTCACTTTGGGGCGTAAATTAAATTTTACTCACATTTTATACAACTTTTGTGTGATTTTGATAAGATTTCTTGCAGGATCCTTCCACGAAACCTTATTGGGTGGTGGTGAATTTCGTGAAAATCTACACTGGGAAAGCCATACTCTACTCTGAGGGCTTAAATTGGTTTCTCTCTGCAATTTCCACAATTTTCTTTCGATAAGAGATCTGCGTATAATGTTTTGAGCGGTTACGTGTTTGTCAAAATTGTCAGAGGTGAAGGTCGTTCTTTCTTTACGGATGTCGGCGGAAAATATATTTACCTATATACCATTAAATACCATTAAACCTACGATTCCCGATGCTGTCATTGAAATTTTTCATTGACATAATCCTTTCGGTCGTACTATGGCCCTGGGTTCGACTCAGCCTCTAACAGAAATGAGTACCAGGAATATTTCCTGGGGTGTAAAGGCGGCCGGTGCTTAGGGCTGACAACCTTACCACCTTCATGTGCCAAATGTCTAGAAATCTGGAAGCCTCAACCTCCTGGAAACCTAAGGGCCTGTCCAGATCTGTAATGGGATTGCTTTATCTTTGCTGTATACCTTTAAACCGTATGATACTTTGTAAGTACTGAAATACTTTTTACAATCTGTGTAATAGACTACTTTAAGAATACGCCATTAGCAATCTTGATATGTCACAATACTGGGTAGGTTTTCTGTGTATTTCCTACTTTGTCTTCAGCTTAGCTCGTCTCCTAATGTCAGCAGCAAAATATACAGGTTACTGCCATAGCTTGACTTACATTATTAACACAAAGCCTTAGCAATATATGGAATGTGGTGGAATTACGTGTGAGGAGGTTGTTAGCTCTGGCTGTAATTTATTTTAATTACGTGGTATTATGAAGCTCGTTAATGGCTGGCTTGGTTATTGTGTAGATGAAATCATTTCCTTCGCCGCTAAACAGTGCCTGCCAACTGAGAGAAGAATGAAGTTAATACGACTTGACGCTTGCCTCATGCTATTAGTGAAGTTCGTCGCGTCGCATTTACACCAATTACGACGCAAATTAGTGCCACTACCTCTTTTGCAGCTTCAGTGGCGGCTGGTAAGAGTGTAGGATTTTCATAGCAGTGTGCTGAGGAGAATATTGAAACCTGACAGGGATTAAGAGAAATTTGTGTGAAACTGCGTAATTAGGAGCTTTATAAGTTCTGATTTTTTTACGGAATGTAATTAGGAGCTTCATATGCTGTGCTGTTAACACTATAATATGAGGAGCTTCATAAGTTGTGGTTTTCACATGATATTATTAGAAGCTTCATAAGTTCTGATTTTCACAGGATATAATTAGGAGCTTCATAAGTCTGATTTCACAGATATATTAGAAGCTCATAAGTTTGATTTTCACAGAAAATAGGAGCTTCATAAGTTCTGATTTTCACAGGATATAATAGAGCTTCATAAGTTCTGATTTTCACAGGATATAATTAGGAGCTTCATATGCTGTGCTGTTCACACGATAATATGAGGAGCTTCATAAGTTGTGATTTTCACATGATATTATTAGAAGCTTCATAAGTTGTGATTTTCACAATAATTAGAAGCTTCATAAGTTCTGATTTTCACAGGATATAATTAGGAGCTTCATAAGTTCTGATTTTCACAGGATATAATTAGGAGCTTCATAAGTTGATTTCAGAGGATTAATTAGAGAGCTTCATAAGTTATGATTTTCAGAGGATATAATTAGGAGCTTCATAAGTTCTGATTTTCACAGGATATAATTAGGAGCTTCATAAGTTCTGATTTTCACAGGATATAATTAGGAGCTTCATAAGTTATGATTTTTACAGCGTATAATTAGGAGCTTCATATGCTGAGCTGTTCACAGGGTATTATTAGGGTTATCAAGTTATTGAGAATTAGATAAGTGGGGCATATAGCACGCACTCTTATCTTTTCCATGCGTGCATTACAGATTATTACTTGAAAACTTTGTAATTATAAACAAATATATATATTTTAATTTACCCTTTCTTACAAGAATTTTATACTTATAGTACGTTTCGTGGCTCAGTTAAGCCATCTTCAGTGTCCTTATATCACAGCTGTAAGAAAAAATTATCAATACGTGGACATAATAGAGTTAAAATGATAAGATATAGGACTATTATTGATAGCAGGTAAGCAAGGACAAAATGATTTTAGCTTTAAACTTATTTGTACTTGAAGAAGAAGTTTTACTTTCAAAATTTTACATTTTATATTATACCAGTTTTAATTATTAATATTTGGCGCTCGAATATTTTTATGGTTTTGATATCTATGTTATGATGACACTTAGAATGGCTTCATTGGTCAGAAACTCGTGTGTTATAATCGTAATAAAGGCTAAAGTTGGGGAAAGTGCGTTTACATCTGTTCGTGCAGGAAAACCTAAAGGAATCTGACAACTTTGAAGCATTGACATAGAAATGACAATAATAGTATATCGGTCTTAAAGAGAGAGGTTTGTGGGGTTCCTGGTATCTATAGGGCATATTTGTGGGCTGTTGTGAACACGGAAATGAACATTTGAGAGTCTTAAATGATGACTAATTTATTGAGCAGATTAGAAACTACAGACTTTTCAATAATTCTGCTTGATGGACTTAATTAGTTAAAAACAGAAGACCCAAATTTGATACATGCAGATACAGATACATGGAGATACAGATACATGGAGATACAGATACATAGAGATACAGATACATGGAGATACAGACACATGGAGATACAGATACATGGAGATACAGATACATGGAGATACAGACACATGGAGATACATATACATGGAGATACAGATACATGGAGATAGAGATGCATGGAATACAGATACATGGAGATACAGATACATGGAGATACAGATACATGGAGATACAGATACATGGAGATACAGATACATGGAGATACAGATACATGGAGATACAGATACATGGAGATACAGATACATGGAGATACAGATACATGGAGATACAGATCACATGGAGATACAGATACATGGAGATACAGATACATGGAGATAGAGATGCATGGAGATACAGATACATGGAGATACAAATACATGGAGATACAGACACATGGAGATACAGATACATTGAGATACAGATACATGGAGATAGAGATGCATGGAGATACAGATACATGGAGATACAGATACATGGAGATACAGATACATGGAGATACAGATACATAGAGATACAGATACATGGAGATACAGATACATGGAGATACAGATACGTGGAGATACAGATACATGGAGATACAGATACATGGAGATACAGATAAATGGAGATAAGATGCATGGAGATACAGATACATGGAGATACAGATACATGGAGATACAGATACATGGAGATTAATTGGGTATTACTCTTAGCGAAAGTGGAAGTGAATAATTATGTATATTGCGAATTTTATGTTGTCGCAGCATTGTGATGGTTCGGATGGGCTTAATGATTCCATCTTCAGGATCAGTTAGTCCAATAAGTGTAAAAACGTCAGTAAATATTTACCAGTCGACTCAGCGTAACATTTCAGAATACTTTAGGATTAAGGTCAAGAGATGTTGCACCAAGGGACTCGAGAAGTGTGATACAGCACCATAAATTCTAGTTTATTTCTTGGCCAAAAGAAATATATTTTATTTAGTCTCAGAACCATCGCTGTCACCTCTGTTTTTGGAAAACACATTTGGGAGACGCAGACTGTCACCGCGGGAGTGAAACATAAATTTTATATACTTGGGAAATATAGCGTTGAAAAAAATTGTTTCAGATCAAGAGAGATGAAATATGTACGAAGTATACGAATACAGCGAGCTAGTCATTTTTATATAATCTGTGGTCTTCTGGGTAATTACACGGCGTCGTGTGGTAATTATTTACCACACGACGCCGTGTAATTACCCAGAAGACCACAGATTACATCAACATCGCGGCGGAAGCCTGAAATTAAGGTTAGTCATTTTTACTTCTCACAAAATATTGCTGGGTTAATTCTTATAAGCTTAGTGTTAAGCATATATATATATATATATAATTTTAACAGTTAGCAGTCTTTTACGAAGTAAAATGAAGGCCTAATGTGGATGCCACGTTCTTCCGTCCGTTCGGGGGCCTGTCTATTACATCGCATCACTGAATAAATTGTTTGTTGGATTTTTATGAAATTTAATAATTTTTTTTTTACAAAAATCTGTCTGGGAAAGCACGAGTTTCTTGAAAATCGCTGCAGTGGGAAGTCACACTTGATGGCGTAAGTGAAAATTGTCCCGTATTTTATACATTCTTTATACGATTTGTGTAAATTCGCTGCAGGATGCATCTATAAAAAATTATTTAATGACGTGAGTATCGTAAAACCCCGGTGTGAAAAAAGGACATATTTTTTTTTCTCATGGGCTTAAAGAACTTATATCCGTGCTTCCCCACATTTGTTGTCGTACTTACGCGAAATTGAGCGTAAAATTGTTCTGTTCTGCTTTTGTGATTTTCGTGAAAATCGGCTCAGGGAAGGCCATTGTTCTGTTACCGGAGTAAATGAAATTTTGTTGATTTCATGCTTACGCCGCGACGTTGATGGAATCTGTGGTCTTCTAGGTAATTACACGGCGTCGTGTGGTAATTATTTACCGACGTTTCGGGACAACGTATTGGTCCCATCTTCACGGGTCAAGATTCCAAGAGAAAAAAAAAAGAATGAAATTTCGTTTATGCGTGTACCGTGGAGACTTGCGACATTTTAAAGGTAAAGATCGCCTCTGTAAGGTTTACGTGCCACGTCACAGAGCGCACCAGTTGACATCTTTTATTATCCAGATGAATTTCGTACTTGGGATGGTTAACCAACAGGTTTGAGTCTCTAGCCCACAGTGTTAGCCACTTTGCACTTTGCATACAGGAACAGCCTATAATTTAAGGCGGCGACAGTGTTTT
Organism: Reticulitermes speratus; assembly: GCA_021186555.1. NCBI lineage: Eukaryota > Metazoa > Arthropoda > Insecta > Blattodea > Rhinotermitidae > Reticulitermes > Reticulitermes speratus. The sequence continues at coordinate 6,527,334 of JAJKFL010000008.1, forward strand.
GTCGAGAGGAATTCGGCGCATCCTAACAATTTCCGACGTCTCCTCCCCCCCCCCTCACTTTGTCCTGCCCGGGGGGCACGTAACCCCGCCAAGTCAATAACCACACCAGAACTCAGCTCTACCACATGTAACAACTTTCTCGTGCTTTGTACAGGCGTAGACAGAATAAAGACAAATCGTGCTTATATTCATATTACGAGATGTCATCGAAAGAACAGTCGTTGTTACATGTACCGCCTGATGTCATCGAAAGAACAGTCGTTGTTACATGTACCGCCTGATGTCATCGAAAGAACAGTCTTTGTTACAAGTACCGCCTGATGTCATCGAAAGAACAGTCGTTGTTACATGTACCGCCTGATGTCATCGAAAGAACAGTCTTTGTTACATGTACCGCCTGATGTCATCGAAAGATCAGTCGTCGTTACATGTACCGCCTGCTTCAACATCCAAAACTTGTATATTTTTGCCCATGGAGTGCGTGTATTTATGTTTTGTGTGTCATTCTTAAAACACGGTTATTATGACGTTCAAATTCACGGTTTGTTAAGTGACACTGTCGATCCCAGTGGCCGCGCGGTCTAAGGCGTGGGTCTGCGGCCGCTCGCTTGCTGGGGTTACGAGTTCGAATCCTGCTGGGGTTCATGGATATCTATCTCTTGTGAGTGTTGTGTGTTGTCAGGTCTGCGACGGGCTGATCACTCGTCCAGAGGAGTCCTACCGAGTGTGTTGTGTCTAAAATGTGATCGTGAAGCCTCGGTAATGAGGAGGCCGTGGTCCACTAGCGGCTGTTGCGACACGGAAAAAAAAAATTACATTTTTCTAACGGATTTAGAAGCAAAACCATCAAGTGATACGAAGCCATGTTAATGCGATATTTCTCCTCCGCAGTGCTAAGAACGGATCTCGGTCCACCTAGTATCATTTTTAACGGGTACCGTGGGATTTGTGTCTTGTGTGAATCGGTTCGGGTGTAAAGTTGGCCAGCCCTTCATCTAGAGCGGTGGTTAAGAATGCATGTAGGTGTATATGTAATCCTCCAGACATCTAAATGCCACGATGCTCTCTTAAACCTTTAAAGCCCAGTGGTTACTATATGTACCACCACGTTTAACATTCAACAATTATACGTTCTGCCCACAAAGTGTATTTATGTGTTTTGTGTGGATCTCAGAACAAACAGCGATTATTTCACTGTACAACATTAACTGACTGGTTTGTATAACTGAGACGGAGTGTGTTTACTGCGCGGTACGGACTGTATTTATGTGTTTTGTGTGGATCTCAGAACAAACAGCGATTATTTCACTGTACAGCATTAACTGACTGGTTTGTATAACTGTGACGGAGTGTTTACTGCGCGGTACGGACTGTATTTATGTGTTTTGTGTGGATCTCAGAACAAACAGCGATTATTTCACTGTACAACATTAACTGACTGGTTTGTATAACCGAGACGGAGTGTGTTTACTGCGCGGTACGGACTGTATTTTTGTGTTTTGTGTGGATCTCAGAACAAACAGCGATTATTTCACTGTACAACATTAACTGACTGGTTTGTATAACTGAGATGGAGTGTGTTTACTGCACGGTACGGACTGTATTTATGTGTTTTGTGTGGATCTCAGAACAAACAGCGATTATTTCACTGTACAACATTAACTGACTGGTTTGTATAACTGAGACGGAGTGTGTTTACTGCGCGGTACGGACTGTATTTATGTGTTTTGTGTGGATCTCAGAACAAACAGCGATTATTTCACTGTACAGCATTAACTGACTGGTTTGTATAACTGAGATGGAGTGTGTTTACTGCACGGTACGGACTGTATTTATGTGTTTTGTGTGGATCTCAGAACAAACAGCGATTATTTCACTGTACAACATTAACTGACTGGTTTGTATAACTGAGACGGAGTGTGTTTACTGCGCGGTACGGACTGAGTCTTTAAATCGCTGCTGTTTTGTAAAAAGAGGCTAACTGCCACCTTGAGCTAAATTGAGTTATGTGTAGCAAATCATTGAACTAATTGTCCTGTACGATATATAAGAAAATGACAACTCCATCTTCAAGAATAACCAAGATAGGTGGGACATGTCCTTCCTCCCAAAGCGTTTGTCATATGGAAATCGGACCCACCTTCTTGCTTCTCCTGTAAAATTGATATTCTGTGGGTTTGTCCCCTTTTTTACAAAATAGGGACGAAATATAATTGTGGATTTTATTGCTTTTTAAAGGGATAAAACCTGTGTGAACTTTATATATTCTTCATTCATTTTGGTCAGTTATGTATATTAACAGTTTCAAATAATTGTTGAAACTTGCTAGATTGAAACCCATTATATTTGTAACCCAGAACACGCTCAATAGTGTAGCATTGTGGGTTTAAATTGACACGAATCCACGTGTGTCACGTATCAATAGCGCGCAGAAACTGACGCTTCCAACACGTCATATTCAGACACAACGGCGTCGTTTAACAATGAGCGCTTGTGGAGGACAATGCATTGTGTGGACGATTATAGACACTTTGTATTGAACCACTATCCCCCCCGCCCCACCTACAACCCTCCAATCTAAACCTTCAACACAACGTCCTCTATCAACTGCACCAATTATTATTAATGAAATGATACCACAAATGCCTATTTTCATTCACAGTAAACGCTGCAACATTTACTGTCCATGATGTCGGATAAAATTTCACGTCCCTCTTTATATACCGGCGCTTTCCATTTGTTTAGATTAAGGCACGCAGACGGACAGGTTTCAACCAGTCCCTCTGCCTGCCTTATTCTTTTAATCTCTTGTGGTGTGGTGACACTCTGTCCCTGGAAATGCGGCCTCTAATGGGCCCTTTGTCCATCAGAATGATGGATGAACGAATATGGAGCGTTGGTGGAATTATACTGACTGGTAGAGACAGAAGGGTTTGGAGGGAAACCTATTTCAGTGCTACTTTGCCCACCACAAATTCCATTTAGGTTGCCCTGGGATTGAACCTGGGCCTTTGCGGTAAGAAGCCGGCGTATGACGGTTATACCACGGTCCATCTATGTCCAGTTCTTTATATGAACACCCCAGAAATTCTGTGCACTTATGAAATAGTTTGTTTATAGATTGTGAATTGGCCAGACATCCTTATCATTGTATGCCAATAGCAGAGTAATTCTTTGGGATATAAGAGTGTTCAGAACGTACGAAAATTGTACCAAGTTTTGTGACGTAAGGTAAATTATTTCGTAGTACAGTGTCTTATTTATTTAGTTAGTTATAATTCGTTGAAAACACTGTTGTACTATATATAAGACAGTGATTTAAAAATGGAGAACAGCAATTTTCAAATGGTGCGTAATGAAACAGTCGCGGTATACTTAAGGCACTGTACCGACGTTTTGACGGGCTGAGGAGGAGCTGAGGAGTACCACTGAAGTCTCCAGTTCGGATACTTTTTGTCTTAGACGACTTGAGGACAAAAGTATCCAAAACAGCTGTTACGGCTTGAACGACACATTAAAGTGTTTGTTCCGCAGTTACTTTAACAGTTATCGATAAATGGGCTTTGTGTTTCCATCATCGTCTTGGTCGTCCTAGGTCTCATCTTACACTCAGTAACAGAATGTAAATTGTGGGAAGCCGGTTCATGTCATTCCTTCCAAATGACTGCTCCAATTTCGTTCGGATCATTTTGTCCGAATATTTTTGTTACGTCATTAATAAATTAATTAAATTAATAAGAAAATAAATAAATAATTGAAACCGGCCAAATTCTTCTTGAGAAGCTAACACTTCCACAGATAGTTAAAAATTCACCCGTGAAGATGGGACCGTTACGTTGTCCCGAAACGTCGGTAAACAACTACAACACGACGCAGCGTAATATCCAAGCAGAGAGCAGATCTCATCAACATCGCGGCGGAAGCCTGAAATCAAGGTTGCACATAAATCCAGTCCTCGCCCTCCCAACCCTCGCGGGTTCGATTCCTGATGGTGTCATTGAAATGTCTCATTAATTTAATCCTTTCGGTCGCACTATGGCCCTGGGGTCGACTTAGCCTCTAACAGAAATGAGTACCAGGAATATTTCCTGGGGGTAAAGGCGGCCGGTGCTAACGTCTGACAACCTTACCACCTTCATGTGACGATTGTCTAGAAATCTGGGAGCCTCAACCTCCTGGAGCCCTAAAGGTCTGTCCAGGTGTTGCTTTACCCTCTACCTATTTTACCCCTTTGAATCCAGTCGCATTCAGATAAATGTACCACGTGACACATGAGACCAGCTCTCCACTAACTTGCAAATCATAGCACTGGCACTACGGCCCGTTACGGAATTTGATTTTATTGGTTTGTGTAGAGGTAACTTGAAACCTCTTCATGAGCATGTCGTTGTTTTGAAACAACGCTGATCGGATGCACACACACAGAGTGCATTCTTCTGTTCTTCAGTCTGTATTATTTTCCCTACATTTCACAAACTATCCACAGTACATTAAGGTCATATAATGCAGTATAGTTTTGGTACGTAAGGGTACAGAGTTCGGTCGAAATTGCTGCCATATCTTGAGGATAGAAATGAAAGCGACACGAGAGAGTGAGGTACAGTAGTGGTATAGGGAATGAAGGACGGAAATCGTGGCGGTGAATGGTCCAATGTGGTACAGTGGCCCTTATAAATGTCAGTAAGTTTTTGAGAGGAAAACCAGTGGATTCTTTTGGCCAGAAAAAGGGATTTGAAGCCAGGGTGATGAAGTGAAAATTGAGAAGAATAATAGATTTATTCGTCAAAAATTTTCTTACCTTTTCCTCTCCTTTTTGGCCTATCCTATTTTGCAGTAGGGTGCACTAAGTTCGGCCGGTATATCTCAGTCGTTATAGCGACTCGCTACGGGCTGGGCGGTCAGGAGATCGAATCCCGGTGGGGGCGAGACTTTCCGCACCCGCCCAGACCGGCCCTGGGGCCCACCCATCCTCCTATACAGTGGGTGCCAGGTCCATTTCCTGGGGGGGGGGGGTTTAAAGCGGTCGGAGCGTTTACCACCCACCCCCATCTGGCGCCGAGGTTAAAGAAAGAGTAGATCTGACCTCTACTCGCCCTCTGGGCCTTAATGGTCTTCCAGGATACACTAAGTTTAGCAAACAATTTGATGTGTATTCCACAGTTATTTTTGACATTTCTCTGTAGACGTCCTTAGTTTATTTGTCATTTTGAATAAAGGCGATAGAGCAATAGTAGATTTTAAACGTAATCCATCTCCTACTTGTATTTTTGTACTTTATTCAACAAAGCTGTCAGTAAATCAGTTTATATAATGTCAAATATTTGGATTTGAATTAATAACGGAGGGGAAATAATGTGGGAAGAACATCTGCGTATTTTGGGGTACAATCCGAGCATGTGGTTATAGAAGCTGAGGAATACCACGGTAATCGTCAGGCCAGTCTATGTCTTGGTCAAGACCCGAACAAGGAACCTCCAAAGTGCAAAGCAGAAGAATTACCACTGGATAACCCACTCAGTATAGACCGACTATTGGTAATGCATTATACGCATGCGCCTTTTTTGTTAGACCCTAAGACTGAAGTATTTCACTTGAGGGCATTTCAACCATTCATAAATACTAAGGCCTTGCCAAGGCTCAGGCGGTTAGTCGCCGACATGTTACAGTGGAGGCCCGGGATAGATTCCAGACCAGTCGATGTGGGATTTCTGTTGGACAAAGCGGCACTCAGACAGGTTTTTCTCCAAGTAATTTGGTCTTTACCTTTCACTATTATTCCACCAATGCTGCGTACTTTTTTCTTTTATGTGTAATCCATTCTAACTAACTAACTAACTAACTCCATGTAGCACAGTCCTTCTTGAGAAGCTAACAGGCCCTCAGCTAGTCAAGAAATTCCCCGTGTTTTATGGAACCCGAAGGTTCATTACCGCATTCACAAGAGCCCGCCACCTTGTAGCCGAACGTTATTGGATCAGTTTCAGTTCCCCTCCCCCACTCCTCTATATTTGTAAGAAGTAAGGATGGTGAAGGGGCGGAAGGGAGTAGGAAGAAGAAGGGACCAGGTGTCCCGCGCCAGTTGGTGTTCTGTAAATGACAAAGGCAGACCAATAGTAGTGAGCTCTGATGTTTGTATTGTTGTAATAAAGGAAATAAAGTTAAACCCATTGGAAAGAGCATTCACGTTTTTGAATGTATACCCAAAACCCAGCAACAATCGGTTAAAACCTGTCCCTATCCTGGGCATTCTACATGATTTTAGTAATTGGCAGTGTCGTTAAATAACACACTTAAAAATAAACACCTCTCATTTGGCAGGCTTTGATCCGAGGTCCACAAGATTTTTCATATGACAGCTATTTTGTAGGCACCCAAGTTTCTAAACACACTGTAAAACAAAGCGAAACTTCTCGACTGCTTAGTAGTAAAAAAAAACTCCGAAAGTAAACTTTCCTTGTTGAAAGCTTACTGTGTAGTTTTGAAATGCAAATGTATCAACAATTTGATTCAAATTCCATTTGTGTATGACGAAGGAACAAGTTTGGGATTCGTGAACTGGGAATGTAAAGAAGATTTATGTTAGTGTATCGACAGACAAGATTAAAACAACGTCTTTTGAAAATATAACTTCTCCTCTCTCCTAGTTTTATTTTTTTTTTTACTGGTTCCATTGTATACTTTTTTATTCTGTTTTAATCTAAAAGACTTTAAATAACAAGTTATTTCACCCATACAAAGTTCCCATCTGTGTAGTTTTTAGGGCTGTGGTTTTAGACGTGACGTCATATTTCTTTCTGCATTGTAAACTCTTGTAGCACAATGACAGAAATAAATGAAACCCGAAGTTAGTATCTTCAGAGTTCGCGTCACAGTTCAGTAGTTCATGAACCGTGTTTTGTGTTTCAATACAATCTTGACTTACCCCTCAACAAATGTTAAGAAATTAACAATGTTTCCTACAATTGCCACCAGGGGAGATGTGAAATAATCAGCTCCCAAGTCGCATGGTAATAAAGGTGAAAGCATATGCAGCAGAGACCGCGTTGACAAGGAGATAGTTTTCTGAGTTTACCAAAAAAATTCCTGTACTTTGTGAATCAGTATTTTCGTTACCGTATTCACAGCATCCTTTTAAAATCCCTGTTCTAAGCCAAGTTATTTCATTCCACGCCATTTTATCATATTCCTTTAAAGTCACTTTCAATATTATCTTAACTTTTATGCCTCTTTTCCAGGTTGTATCTTAGCTGTATGTTTTCTGACAATAATTTGGCTTCATCTTCCTCCCATAAATGCTGCAAGTCCCGCCCATCTCACCTCAACCTATGTAATCATCTTAACAATATATATCGAAGTGTACAAAGTGCAAAGCTCTTCTTTCTGCAATTTTCAACATCTTCATCTTCCTTCCCCGTCCTGGGTCCATCTAATCTTCTCAGCATCCATCACTTAAACTGTCTCAATCTGTGTTCTTTATTTAATATGATGGATCAAGTTTCATTTTTTTCCAATAGCTCAACAGCCCCTTTGGGGCCTAGGCCACCTCATTTTTCGAGGCTTCACGATCACACTTTTTAGACACACTACACTCGGTAGGACTCCTCTGGACGAGTGATCAGCCCGTCGCAGAGGCCTCTACCTGACAACACACAACACTCACAACAGACAAACATCCATGCCCCCGGTGGGATTTTTTTTTTTTTTTTTTTAATTCCTGGGTTTTCCCCTTTGATCCATTTGTACTGTTGAAGTCCTTTTTGTCCTGCATGTCACCTTATGTTTCATGCTATCGTCCATACATCTAACACAACACAAACATCCATGCCCCCGGTGGGATTCGAACCCACAATCCCAGTAAGCGAGCGGCCGCAGACCCACGCCTTAGACCGCACGGCCACTGGGATCGGCATTATTAAGTGTCATAGCGTTATAAAACTACAGGAAAGTTTACAGTTTTCTCTGTTTTATATTAAATATATGTACTTAATATTGTATTCACCGTGCATCTTGTATAAATTAAATTAAAACCAACTTGATGCACAATCACTATTAAAAAAACTTTAATAGTAGATTAATTAACCCGACATGTTTCGGTTAGGTACCTGACCATCTTCAGGGGTATACTACATTAAATTGCGTATTCATGTCGGGTTAATTAATCTACTATTAAAGTTTTTTTAATAGTGTGCATCAAGTTGGTTTTAATTTTAATTAAATATATGTGTTTAGATCACAAATGGAAAGACAAAACATTCTAGACCGAATATTAGCAGGTCTGACTAACGCACCCTGTTGTTGAAATAATTTAATACTGTAAATAACTGTTTAAATGTTTAGTAGAATTCTCCACGTCCGCCGGCAAGGAAATTTTAAAAGGAGAATTGTTTTGAAATTGAAAACGGAAATATTAATTTAACTGATCTTTTTTTTTTCATTAATGTGGGAGGGGGGTTTGTCCCCGAACCTGCACATTCGTTAAGTCTATTGGCAGACACTGTAGCACGGTTAGTTGCAGTGAACTTGGCCTATTGCATTAGCTTCTTGAAATTTGTGAGCGATTTAGATCTGAGGTCTCAACGTCGAAGATTTAAATATCTTCTGGGTATTAACACCCTGTACCTTATCGGTGGATATCACTTTTTCGGAATAGAATACTACCTGTATTTGTAGGGTAGAATTTAACTAGGATGGGAAAAATTTTGGTTTATACAGGATGTCAATTTTATCGTGCCTTAGAGCGCGGCAAACTTATGACACAGAAATCCTGCATCCGACGGGGACCTCCCTTGATCGCTGCTGTACACAGAAAAAGAAACACTCTGTAGAGATGGTGGGGGAAAATCAGGGCACGGAAGACAGAAGTGCCCAATCATAGCCAGGGGTAGTAAAATGAAGACATGGCCCCACACAGTCAGGATCACGCAGAAAGTCTTATCAATTAAGCCATCATCAGACCTATCAAATATAAAGAAACATACAAAATTGAGATATATATATATATATATATATATATAGGTCTGATGGCCGATCACAGTAGCCGTGCGGTCTAAGGCGTGGGTCTTCGGCCGCTCGCTTACTAGGATCGTGGGTTCGAATCCTACCGGGGGCATGGATGTCTGTCGGTTGTGAGTGTTGTGTGTTGTCAGGTAGAGGTCTCTGCGACGAGCTGATCCCTCGTCCAGAGGAGTCCTACCGACTGTGGTGTGTCTCAAATGTGTGACCATGAAACCTCGACGAAACGAGGAGGCCCAGGCCCATATAAGGCTGTCGAGCAATTAAAAAAAAAATAGGTCTGATGATGGCTTAACTGATAATTCGAAACTAGTAACCTGCAAAAATCTTGTAAAATTGCTGTGTGTGTCAGTGTTTTGGAATATATATATATATATATATATATATATATATATATATATATATATATATTTGACTGAAGCACAATGGGGATGTTTCACCTGAAGATTGTAGTCACGTTTTCTAACTTGATAGAATAACAATATGCATGGTACTGCAGTGGTGTTGTGGTACTGCAGTGGTGTTGTGGTACTGCAGTGGTGTTGTGGTACTGCAGTGGTGTTGTGGTACTGCAGTGGTGTTGTGGTACTGCAGTGGTGTTGTGGTACTGCAGTGGTGTTTTGGTACTTCAGTGGTGTTGTGGTACTGCAGTGGTGTTGTGGTACTGCAGTGGTGTTGTGGTACTGCAGTGGTGTTGTGGTACTGCAGTGGTGTATTGGTACTTCAGTGGTGTTGTGGTACTGCAGTGGTGTTGCGGTACTTCAGTGGTGTTGTGGTACTGCAGTGGTGTTGTGGTACTTCAGTGGTGTTGTGGTACTTCAGTGGTGTTGTGGTACTGCAGTGGTGTTGTGTTATTGCAGTGGTGTTGTGGTACTTCAGTGGTGTTGTGGTACTGCAGTGGTGTTGTGGTACTGCAGTGGTGTTGTGGTACTACAGTGGTGTTGTGTTACTGCAGTGGTGTTGTGGTACTGCAGTGGTGTTGTGTTACTGCAGTGGTGTTGTGGTACTGCAGTGGTGTTGTGTTACTTCAGTGGTGTTTGTGGTACTGCAGTGGTGTTGTGGTACTGCAGTGGTGTTGTGTTACTGCAGTGGTGTTGTGGTACTTCAGTGGTGTTGTGGTACTGCAGTGGTGTTGTGGTACTTCAGTGGTGTTGTGGTACTGCAGTGGTTGTGGTAGCGGTTTGTGGTACTGCAGTGGTGTTGTGGTACTGCAGTGTGTGTTGTGGTTATTGCAGTAGTGTTGTGGTACTGCAGTGGTGTTTTGGTACTTCAGTGGTGTTGTGGTACTGCAGTGGTGTTGTGGTACTGCAGTGGTGTTGTGGTACTGCAGTGGTGTTGTGGTACTGCAGTGGTGTTGTGGTACTGCAGTGGTGTTGTGGTATTTCAGTGGTGTTGTGGTACTCAGTGGTGTTGTGGTACTGCAGTGGTGTTGTGGTACTTCAGTGTGTTGTGGTACTGCAGTGGTGTTGTGGTACTACAGTGGTGTTGTGTTACTGCAGTGGTGTTGTGGTACTGCAGTGGTGTTGCTGTATGGAGGAAATGTTTTCGGCAAATATAGCTTATGGAGATTGAGTTCGTCCGAGCACTTTGCCTTTCATTTTGTCCACCTGTAACAGATAATTTGAAAGACTTTGCCTAATTCACTATTAGGTAAGAGATAACACGCTTCTAGGACTTAGCGCGACTTAGGTTGGTGGCTGGGTACCGAGGTTTCGACTCAACTACCGGTGCAATCTTCAAGGGTGAAATCGGTAACCAACTTAAGCCGCGCAACATCCCAGAAGAGTGAAGCCCTCAGATACACAGAGGCTGAAGTCTGAAATCTCGCAAGAAATACACACATTTATTTCTGTCAAAATTTGACCAGTTATAACAGGCATTGTTTAAGGGATTTGGCCCTCATATTGACCATAAAATCTGACAGATACTTCATAAACTTTATCGTAGCTGTTTTTTTTCTACATTACCATCATTGACGTAATTTGCGTCATGTAAATTTTATGATCTTCGCTTGTAATGGCACGCAGCTGCACATTACTCTGAACTGTCTCATTGCAGCTGTGGGCGGAACCGTTGAAATAAATAATTCCCATGTATATCTGCATTTCCCACAGAATATCCCTTCATTGATCCACTCTTCTACGTGTATTAAATCATAATTACACTCAATATGCGCTTATGTGACTAACTCAATGTAGCACGGCCCTTCTTCAAAACACGACAGTTTCTCAGCTAGTCGAATTACCAGAATTTTATAGAACCTAAAGGTTCATTACCAACTCTACAAAGACCTACCCTGTACCACTATGCTGAGCCAGATTAATCCAGTCCCTGCCATTTCATCCTATTTCTAAGGCCCATTTTAATATTATTCTCACATCTAAGCATAGATCTTCCAAGTTGGCTCTTTCCTACAGGCTTCTCCTCAAACTCCTGCATGCGTCTGTCTTGGATAAGCACGTAATCAATACGGTAAACATATTGTGCGTAAAAATGCGAAATTGCAATGCCTACCGAAGTACGGATACGTGACGTCACTGCCTGGAGGTTCTGTCCATGACTGCTCACAATGACCGCTAACTAATGATAGAATAATGATTGAATTACATTTCTTAGCCTTCTGTATTTAAGGACTATTTATCCTTTTAAACCTAAAATTCATGTAAATGACAGTTGACTTAAAAATTTATTTCCTACCTCACAGTAAACACACTGCATCTCTACGACAAAGACGAGTAGGTTAATGTTCTATTGAGGGGGGAAAATTGCTGTTTATTATGATAATAGTCTCAAGTATATAAATACACTTTGTGGTAAAAATACAGCGTGTATATTGTTGCGGCAGATGTTAAATGCTGTTTGTCATTTTTATAAATTTTTTCTTTCATAACTTATAACCCTGAATGTCGTTTGTAAACTGTTTTAAAGCAATGAAATATGTGACATCGGGGGGAAAAAAATTTGACATGTAATTTGTGTAACTCTGAAACACGGTAAAGCAATTGTGTGTAAAAAGCAATCAGAAGTGACGTCATATTGTTCCAGGTTCTGATGGAGGCAATGTTACGAGCCGCATTGTTCATGTTGTCCGTGTTACCCGAGGTGGAGCGAGTCTGGGGTCAAAGGGCACCATGTTATGAGTGCGAGGTGTATAAAGACGCACATCCCCAGTCGAGACCATACGAGGAGGTGAGTAATGTGTGACGTCACATTTTGTCGTCTCTGTCATTATACCATTTAATTCGTGAAGAAATTAAGAGCAGATTGAAGTCACGTAATGCTTGTTATCATTCAGTGCAGGATCTTGTGTCTTACAGTTTGCTATCCACAAATACAAAGATTAAGATTTGCCTGTTGTTCTGTATGGGTGTGAAACTTGGTCTCTCACACTGAGGGAGGAACACAGGCTGAGGGTGGATGATAATAGGGTGCTGAGGAGGATATTTGGGCCTAAGAGGGACGAGGTAACAGGGGAGTGGAGAAGACTACATAACGAGGAACTTAATGATCTGTACTGATCACCAAATATTATTCGGGTGATCAAATTAAGAAGAATGAGATGGGCGGGGCATGTGGCACGTATGAGGAAAAGGAGAGTTGCATACGGGGTTTTAGTGGGGAGACATGAGGGAAAGAGAAAACTTGAAAGACCTAGGCGTAGATAGGAGGATAATATTAAAATAGATCTTAAAGAAGTGGGGTGGGAGGGCATGGAGTGGATTGATATGGCTCAGGATAGGGACAGGTGGCGGGCTGTTGTGAGTGCGGTAATGAACCTTTGGGTTCCTTAAAACGCGGGGAATTTCTTGACTAGCTGAGGACGTGTTAGCTTCTTAAGAAGGAGTCTGTTCCATGGAGTCAGTTCTGTTGTGACACCGTGTTTACTACTAAAGAAGAAAATTGAAACAATGTGCTTGATATGTGTGATTTGACGCAATCGCAGTGACTAAAATTCATAAATGTAAGTTTTCCGGTCGCGTAATTTGTAATTAGAAGACCAGCGTTTCGGGTTTGTTCTCTGTCTCCAAGTTCAGGGATTCATGTAGTGGGTAATCACTGTCTTTATGTATGCAGTAAATTATTTACTGTCATCTCTCATCAGTTTTCACTCTGTGTCCAGTGTGACCGCAGACAACACAGCGCTTGCCGCTTTTCAAATCTGCCGTGAGTCGGGCTTCACGCCGTTTAGTGCAATATATGTAACTTAGTATTAAGTTTTTACTCACCATGCTTAAATTGTTTATTGTACTTTTTTTTCTCTAACTTGCAGACTCGCATCACATGTAATAAACATGTAGTTCACTGCACGTTGAAATTTTATAAGCTAATCTAGCCCACAGAAAGTGTTTCATCAGATAAAATAATGACCCTGTATATGAAAAACTGCGTAATACGCAATTCGCCTGAGAGATGGCGCTGTTTAATAGTTGCTGAATTTCTTTAATGTGATGAAAGGAAATGTGAAGAGGAACATAGATGAAGAAGAAGTAAAGAATTGTACAAAAATTTAAGAGAACAGTGATTACTGGAAGAAATACTTCAAAGGGCTGTGTAAAATGTAACAGTAACGTATGTCCCAGCGCGCAATTGAACACTACACCATGAAGAGACGTGGAGGTAGAGCTCCACAATTTTTTTTTCTCAGTACTAGATTGGCGTGATTGCCGATCTCCGTGACCGCGAAGTCTAAGGCGTGGGTATGCGGTCGCTCGCTTTCTAGGATAGCGGGTTCGAATCTCGCGGGGGGACATGAATGTCTGTCTCTTGTGAGTGTTGTGTGTTGTCAGGTAGAGGTTTCTGCGACGGGCTGATCACTCGTCCAGAGGAATCCTACCGAGTGTGCGTGTGTCTGAGTGTTATCGTGAAGCCTCGATAATGAGGAGGCCAAGGCCCAGTAGGGCTGTAGAGACATTAAAAAAATGGTATGAGTGGTCATCTTCAAACCTCGATCACCTTACCCGTGGAGAAGAAGCCCCCGGAACCAACTGAATAAAATCCTGGCTGGGCCTCAGATTCCGGTTAAGATGCTTTAGAGAACAGAAAACTCTCTTGTTCTAGGATGGAATCGAAATAAGGCATTCAGCTTTTCAGCCTGTAGCGTAGTCACTGTAGCAACTGAGCTATTTGGCTTCCCTTAGTTGTGTAAGGAAGAATACAAAATTACGTTCTGTATGTTAAGGCATAAATCCGGTAAGCGCGGGTGCGAATTCCCGAAGGCTAGCTGCTAAGCACTGAGCATTAAGTGACGGCGCGCACCGATGCTGTTAACAGCGCGAGCTATCGTCTTGAAGACGCGAATTAGTTCACAATTTATACGCCTTCTTTCAGCTAATTACCCCGCGTGTTTTGGGGGCGTCTGTAATCAATTATAACACCCACACTTGTCGGATGTTTCCCTCTTGAGACTAAGTTTCCATCTGTGATCGATTTAAATATAATATCAGGTTAGTGCTTGGAGCCTAGGTAGCTCAGTCAGTAACCTATAGTGACTATACTTATGGATTAGACTCTTGGCAAAGGAATTTTCTCTTCTCCGAAACGTCGAGACTGACTCTGAGGTCCACCCAGCCTACTATTCAAAGGGTGCAGTGGTTCTTTCCTGCGTGTAAAGCGGCCGGAGCCTGAAGTTAACCATTCATCTTCTGCTAGCGCTGAGGTTAAGAATGAGTGGAATTATCCATCTATTCCTCCTACATGCCTTAATGGCGTGGACAGGGAAGACGTTACATTTTTATCAGATTAATTCTAAAAATGAAATAAGTTTCATCCATATCGGGAGCTGGGGAAATCCAGATGGTTTCACATTTCTGAGCGTGAGTATGTGCTAACAGTTTTTATATAATACTAAATATTTATAATTTCGTACATAGAAGACTGGAAACACCCTGTAGATTTATCTGACACTCCACTGTAGTTGATTTAACTGACATGGCGAAAAAAGAAACTTCGCTATTACAGAGTATTGGGCTTAAAAGTAGCTGGAAGGGACCGGAACCAAACTACTTTGCATAACTCAGACCGGCTTTCTACGGCGAGGATCCGGGTTTGCTCCAAGAGCATTCCGTATGGGATTTGTGGGGGACAAAGTGACAGGAAGACAAAATTGTCTCCGTGCGTTTCGGTTCCATCCTGTTCATTATCATTCTACTAATGCTCCGTATTATTTTATCTGTCTTCGAAGGATAGACAGTTGAAATAATTAGAGGCCACAGTACCGTGACACAGTTTTCCCAACCAGAAGCGAAAAAGAAAGAGGAAAATATTATTGGCAAATATTAACGACAGTTGGAAGATGGTTTGTCTTGTTCATAAGTTTCGACCTGTTTTAAAAATATAATGAAACTCCGTAATGCCGCCAGTTAAGGAAATATTTCCTCTTGGTTAACCGTGAAGATGGAAATATTCCTCCTAAGCGTTTTATATCCATTAAAGACTGCACTGTGCTACACACTAGAAGACCAAAATTTGAAGATTCACCGCTGTGTAGATCTGAAAATGTGCGTAATATTACTGTATAATGTAATGCAAAAGTCTGTTTGTACATCCCTGACCTTCTTATTCTTATTTGAATTACAATCAGAAATGAAAAAGCGAAGCAGGACTTATATTCCGAATTAACATTCACAAAAAAAAAAAAAAAAGAATGAGCAAAACGTCTGTTTGTACATCCCTGACTTTCTTATTCTTATTTGAATTGCAATCAGCAACGAAAAAGCGAAGCAGGACTTATATTCAGAATTAACATTCACAAAAAAATGAATGAATGGAAAAGCAGGAGCAAGGATGCTTCAGTATGGAAATATCTAAAGACAGTTGGAACGAGCGCGCTGGGCATTCCAATTAGATTAAAAATATTATTGCGTATATACAAAGCGAACCAAACAGATATGAAATTCAAGGAATTTACAAATACCGAAATTTGAACGTTCTATTGAAAGTATGGATGAAGTTGCTTACAGAAGCCAGCATAGCTCGGCCGGTATAGTCAGTAGGCTACGGACTGGACGATCGAGGGATCGGGGTTCAATTTCCGGTAGGGGAAAGAGTTTTCTCTTTAAAAAGCTTCCACAGCTGTTCTGGGCACCATCCTCATACCCAGTGAGTTCCGGGGACTTTTTCCTCCCCGGTGACGTGAAGGTTCGTTATTTACTTCTATCTAATACTGAATTAAAAAATCGTGGAACTATACCTCCATTCCCATACGCCAATGGTTCCTAACCTCAGGTCGTGACCCAAATCAGGGTCGTGGGGGTCTGACGAAGGGTAGCGAGAGGGTTTTATGGAGAGCTCGATAATTATGAAAGAATCGAAAGTTCTGTCTAAATTCAAAGAGATTGATCGAGAAAATGTAGTTATTGAATCTGTGTTTTGTTAATTTTAAACATATCGCAGGAGGCACTAAATTTTGACCTTATTTTTCTGCTCATTTTATGTAACGTTCCAAACTTTCGGTATTTCACAAGTTTTTTATTTAGAAGCAAATTATTTGTCTAACCAGCACATGTGTGAGTTATTTAAATAGAGATTTGTGTCTTACATGTTTTGTGTATTTAATATTGTCACAAAAAATAATGAATTTGACAAGTAACATTAAAAATTTAATATTTTTAATAAGCGCCAATGTTAAAGTAGTGTTCAAGTAAAGGCATTAGTGTTAGTTCATTTACAGTAAATATCACTGACTATTGCCGTTTCCATGGTAGGGTAGCGGGTCACATACCGTTTGCTACATTAGGGTCATACACATAAGAGGTTGGTACCGCTGTGTTATGCTGTTATGTAGTGTTCAACAAAAGACATTAGTGTTAGTTCATTTACAGTAAATATCACTGACTATTGCCGTTACCATAGTACGAGCGCTGGTCACATACCGTTTGTTACTTTAGGGTCACACACATAAAAGGTTGGTATCGCTGTGTTATGCTGTTATGTAGTGTTCAACAAAAGACATTAGTGTTAGTTCATTTACAGTAAATATCACTGACTATTGCCGTTACCATAGTAGGGTCGAGGGTCACATACCGTTTGTTACTTTAGGGTCACACACATAACAGGTTGGTACCGCTGTGTTATGCTGTTATGTAGTGTTCAACAAAAAACATTAGTGTCAGTTCATTTACAGTAAATGTCACTGACTATTGCCGTTACCATAGTACGATCGCTGGTCACATACCGTTTGTTACTTTAGGGTCACACACATAAAAGTTTGGTATCGCTGTGTTATGCTGTTATGTAGTGTTCAACAAAAAACATTAGTGTCAGTTCATTTACAGTAAATGCTGACTATTGCCGTTACCATAGTACGATCGCTGGTCACATACCGTTTGTTACTTTAGGGTCACACACATAAAAGGTTGGTATCGCTGTGTTATGCTGTTATGTAGTGTTCAACAAAATGGAAATATCTAAGACATTGAAAGAGCGCGCTGGGCATTCCAATTAGATTAAAAATATTATTGCGTATATACAAAGCGAACCAAACAGATATGAAATTCAAGGAATTTACAAATACCGAAATTTGAACGTTCTATTGAAAGTATGGATGAAGTTGCTTACAGAAGCCAGCATAGCTCGGCCGGTATAGTCAGTAGGCTACGGACTGGACGATCGAGGGATCGGGGTTCAATTTCCGGTAGGGGAAAGAGTTTTCTCTTTAAAAAGCTTCCACAGCTGTTCTGGGCACCATCCTCATACCCAGTGAGTTCCGGGGACTTTTTCCTCCCCGGTGACGTGAAGGTTCGTTATTTACTTCTATCTAATACTGAATTAAAAAATCGTGGAACTATACCTCCATTCCCATACGCCAATGGTTTCCTAACCTCAGGTCGTGACCCAAATCAGGGTCGTGGGGGGTCTGACGAAGGGTAGCGAGAGGGTTTTATGGAGAGCTCGATAATTATGAAAGAATCGAAAGTTCTGTCTAAATTCAAAGAGATTGATCGAGAAAATGTAGTTATTGAATCTGTGTTTTGTTAATTTTAAACATATCGCAGGAGGCACTAAATTTTGACCTTATTTTTCTGCTCATTTTATGTAACGTTCCAAACTTTCGGTATTTCACAAGTTTTTATTAGAAGCAAATTATTTGTCTAACCAGCACATGTGTGAGTTATTTAAATAGAGATTTGTGTCTTACATGTTTTGTGTATTTAATATTGTCACAAAAAATAATGAATTTGACAAGTAACATTAAAAATTTAATATTTTTAATAAGCGCCAATGTTATGTAGTGTTCAAGTAAATGCATTAGTGTTAGTTCATTTACAGTAAATATCACTGACTATTGCCGTTTCCATGGTAGGGTAGCGGGTCACATACCGTTTGCTACATTAGGGTCATACACATAAGAGGTTGGTACCGCTGTGTTATGCTGTTATGTAGTGTTCAACAAAAGACATTAGTGTTAGTTCATTTACAGTAAATATCACTGACTATTGCCGTTACCATAGTACGAGCGCTGGTCACATACCGTTTGTTACTTTAGGGTCACACACATAAAAGGTTGGTATCGCTGTGTTATGCTGTTATGTAGTGTTCAACAAAAGACATTAGTGTTAGTTCATTTACAGTAAATATCACTGACTATTGCCGTTACCATAGTAGGGTCGAGGGTCACATACCGTTTGTTACTTTAGGGTCACACACATAACAGGTTGGTACCGCTGTGTTATGCTGTTATGTAGTGTTCAACAAAAAACATTAGTGTCAGTTCATTTACAGTAAATGTCACTGACTATTGCCGTTACCATAGTACGATCGCTGGTCACATACCGTTTGTTACTTTAGGGTCACACACATAAAAGTTTGGTATCGCTGTGTTATGCTGTTATGTAGTGTTCAACAAAAAACATTAGTGTCAGTTCATTTACAGTAAATGCTGACTATTGCCGTTACCATAGTACGATCGCTGGTCACATACCGTTTGTTACTTTAGGGTCACACACATAAAAGGTTGGTATCGCTGTGTTATGCTGTTATGTAGTGTTCAACAAAAGACATTAGTGTTAGTTCATTTACAGTAAATATCACTGACTATTGCCGTTACCATAGTACGATCGCTGGTCACATACCGTTTGTTACTTTAGGGTCACACACATAACAGGTTGGTACCGCTGTGTTATGCTGTTATGTAGTGTTCAACAAAAGACATTAGTGTTAGTTCATTTACAGTAAATATCACTGACTATTGCCGTTACCATAGTACGATCGCTGGTCACATACCGTTTGTTACTTTAGGGTCACACACATAACAGGTTGGTACCGCTGTGTTATGCTGTTATGTAGTGTTCAACAAAAAACATTAGTGTCAGTTCATTTACAGTAAATGTCACTGACTATTGCCGTTACCATAGTACGATCGCTGGTCACATACCGTTTGTTACTTTAGGTTCACACACATAAAAGTTTGGTATCGCTGTGTTATGCTGTTATGTAGTGTTCAACAAAAGACATTAGTGTTAGTTCATTTACAGTAAATATCACGGACTATTTCCGTTACCATAGCAGGGTCGAGGGTCACATACCATTTGTTACTTTAGGGTCACACACATAACAGGTTGGTACCGCTGTGTTATGCTGTTATGTAGTGTTTAACAAAAGACATTCGTGTTAGTTCATTTACAGTAAATATCACTGACTATTGCCGTTTCCATGGTAGGGTAGCGGGTCACATACCGTTTGCTACATTAGGGTCATACACATAAGAGGTTGGTACCGCTGTGTTATGCTGTTATGTAGTGTTCAACAAAAGACATTCGTGTTAGTTCATTTACAGTAAATATCACGGACTATTGCCGTTACCATAGTAGGGTCGAGGGTCACATAACATTTGTTACTTTAGGGTCACACACATAACAGGTTGGTACCGCTGTGTTATGCTGTTATGTAGTGTTCAACAAAAGACATTAGTGTTAGTTCATTTACAGTAAATATCACGGACTATTGCCGTTACCATAGTAGGGTCGAGGGTCACATACCATTTGTTACTTTAGGGTCACACACATAACAGGTTGGTAGCGCTGTGTTATGCTGTTATGTAGTGTTCAACAAAAGACATCAGTATCAGTTCATTTACAGTAAATATCACTGACTATTGCCGTTACCATAGTACGGTCGCTGGTCACATACCGTTTGTTACTTTAGGGTCACACACATAACAGGTTGGTACCGCTGTGTTATGCTGTTATGTAGTGTTCAACAAAAGACATTAGTGTTAGTTCATTTACAATAAATATCACTGACTATTGCCGTTACCATAGTACGATCGCTGGTCACATACCGTTTGTTACTTTAGGGTCACACACATAACAGGTTGGTACCGCTGTGTTATGCTGTTAAGTAGTGTTCAACAAAAGACATTAGTGTTAGTTCATTTACAATAAATATCACTGAATATTGCCGTTACCATAGTACGATCGCTGGTCACATACCGTTTGTTACTTTAGGGTCACACACATAACAGGTTGGTACCGCTGTGTTATGCTGTTATGTAGTGTTCAACAAAAGACATTAGTGTCAGTTCATTTACAGTAAATATCACTGACTATTGCCGTTACCATAGTACGATCGCTGGTCACATACCGTTTGTTACTTTAGGGTCACACACATAACAGGTTGGTACCGCTGTGTTATGCTGTTATGTAGTGTTCAACAAAAGACATTAGTGTCAGTTCATTTACAGTAAATATCACTGACTATTGCCGTTACCATAGTACGATCGCTGGTCACATACCGTTTGTTACTTTAGGGTCACACACATAACAGGTTGGTACCGCTGTGTTATGCTGTTATGTAGTGTTCAACAAAAGACATTAGTGTCAGTTCATTTACAGTAAATATCACGGACTATTGCCGTTACCATAGTACGATCGCTGGTCACATACCGTTTGTTACTTTAGGGTCACACACATAACAGGTTGGTACCGCTGTGTTATGCTGTTATGTAGTGTTCAACAAAAGACATTAGTGTCAGTTCATTTACAGTAAATATCACGGACTATTGCCGTTACCATAGTACGATCGCTGGTCACATACCGTTTGTTACTTTAGGGTCACACACATAACAGGTTGGTACCGCTGTGTTATGCTGTTATGTAGTGTTCAACAAAAGACATTAGTGTCAGTTCATTTACAGTAAATATCACTGACTATTGCCGTTACCATAGTACGATCGCTGGTCACATACCGTTTGTTACTTTAGGGTCACACACATAACAGGTTGGTACCGCTGTGTTATGCTGTTATGTAGTGTTCAACAAAAGACATTAGTGTCAGTTCATTTACAGTAAATATCACTGACTATTGCCGTTACCATAGTACGATCTCTGGTCACATACCGTTTGTTACTTTAGGGTCACACACATAACAGGTTGGTACCGCTGTGTTATGCTGTTATGTAGTGTTCAACAAAAGACATTAGTGTCAGTTCATTTACAGTAAATATCACTGACTATTGCCGTTACCATAATACGATCGCTGGTCACATACCGTTTGTTACTTTAGGGTCACACACATAACAGGTTGGTACCGCTGTGTTATGCTGTTATGTAGTGTTCAACAAAAGACATTAGTGTCAGTTCATTTACAGTAAATATCACTGACTATTGCCGTTACCATGGTATGATCGCTGGTCACATACCGTTTGTTACTTTAGGGTCACACACATAACAGGTTGGTACCGCTGTGTTATGCTGTAAAGTAGTGTTCAACAAAAGACATTAGTGTCAGTTCATTTACAGTAAATATCACTGACTATTGCCGTTACCACAGTACGGTCACATACATGTACCGCTGTGTTATGCTGTTATGTAGTGTTCAACAAAAGACATTAGTGTCAGTTCATTTACAGTAAATATCACTGACTGTTGCCGTTACCATAGTACGGTCACACACATGTACCGCTGTGTTATGCTGTTATGTAGTGTTCAACAAAAGACATTAGTGTCAGTTCATTTACAGTAAATATCACTGACTATTGCCGTTACCACAGTACGGTCACACACATGTACCGCTGTGTTATGCTGTTATGTAGTGTTCAACAAAAGACATTAGTGTCAGTTCATTTACAGTAAATATCACTGACTATTGCCGTTACCACAGTACGGTCACACACATGTACCGCTGTGTTATGCTGTTATGTAGTGTTCAACAAAAGACATTAGTGTCAGTTCATTTACAGTAAATATCACTGACTGTTGCCGTTACCATAGTATGATCGCTGGTCACATACCGTTTGTTACTTTAGGGTCACACACATAACAGGTTGGTACCGCTGTGTTATGCTGTTATGTAGTGTTCAACAAAAGATATTGGTGTCAGATCATTTACAGTAAATATCACTGACTATTGCCGTTACCATAGTACGATCGCTGGTCACATACCGTTTGTTACTTTAGGGTCACACACATAACAGGTTGGGAAACGCTGCCAAAGGCCTTCATGGTGTGGTGCTTAATAAAACAGAGGGAGTTTATCGTCACTGCTTACAAAATGCGTCAACTTTGTTATATGTCTTTCGCAGACGAATCGCGGAACCTGAACAGACGTGTGTCATTTTTGCGAAGGGAAAGCTGTGACTGATCACAGAACACAGCTAATGAGATAGAGCGAATGATGACACAAAGAAGGATATCATCCTGAAATTGGGAGATCCAGCGAGCGATGACGATAAGGAGCTTGGGAAGGAAATCGAGAAGAGGAATTATGTGAGAGTAAAATACCGTTTGGAAATGCAAAGGAAAAAAAATGTGACATTTTCGAGTTCTAGATACGATTTCTGCAGATAAAATTTCCATTGATTCCCCCATGTGATGTGATGGCGATGATGGCTGTCATGGGGAAAAGGGCGTTATAGAAGGCGAAAAGGGTACTGGCGTTGGAATCCAATATGAGATAGCTGAAGATAGGAAGATGAGATATAGAAAGAAATCTAAACAAAGATGATTGAAAGGAGGAATATTAGGACAAAGGCAGAGAAAATTACGGGAACGTGAAACGAAAAGAGAATGATAAAAGCGAGATTGAAGAAGAAAGGGATAAATCAAATAAAGGGGAGTGACTGCCTTGTGACAACGTGTAATGCGACATATATATATACAAAGTTTTCTCAAGAATCTTATATTCTGCATTCATTATAAAAGAGAAACATCACTGCACTGAAGAAGGAAGTGGCAAGTTCTTCCGAAACGTTGATACCTGCGTAATAAAATACAAGGCAGTCTGCCCCAAAGGACCGTAATCTTTAGATTTCACCACCGTGAGGAAGGTAAATTTACAAATTCGGTTTTTAGTACGTTGTGACCTGCACGACATTACAGTACTGTAAGATATGAAGAATGTACAATATTAAAAAGTTATATTTATTAAAGATGTAACATGTTTCGGCGGGCCGCCATCATCAGAGATCAAACGTATACAAATGTTTCTTTTTTACTTTTATATTGGTTCATATCAGTCGAACCCGGTTATAACGACATCGGTTTATATGACATCTCGTCTATAACGTCAGATATTCTGTGGTACCAATTAATTCCTCACTGTTATCCATAACATTATACTCCTCGGTTATAATAACACTCTTTTATAACGACACTCGTTTATAACGACACTCGTTTATAACGACACAGAATATTCAGTCCCCTTCATGACGTTATAAGTTACTTCGACTGTATTTTGGCTGAAACTCATTTCATTTACATTAATTTGGTCCCTGATGATGGCGGTGCGCCGAAACTTGTTGGATGTTTAATGTATAATTTGTAATAATTTAATCACTATTCAAAAACATCAACTGGATGCACGTTTTATTTTAAAAAACTGTATAGTTCTTTAAAACATTTAAAAAAAAACCCGACATATGTTTCGGCTCCTCACTGAGCCATCTTCAGGGGTTTTTATGTCACTAAAACTGCATATATATATATATATATATACAAACGTCTATTCATGAATACTGTTTTACACAAACCAAATACACTTATTTATTTAAAAAACACTAAAATATTCTTTAAAATATTAGATAAAAAAAACCCCTACATATGTTTCGGCTTATCGATAAGCCATCTTCAGGAGGTGTCACAACTGAAGATGACTTATCGATAAGCCGAAACATATGTAGGGGTTTTTTATCTAATATTTTAAAGAATATTTTAGTGTTCTTTAAATAAATAAGTGTATTTGGTTGGTGTAAAACAGTATTAATGTTCAAAAATGCACGGTGATATTACAATAAAGTCTATTCATTGGTTCACTTTGTAAGCACAATTTTACCACCTTCACTGTTATTGGTGTGCACAGTCACTTTGTATTTGTGTTAAACTGACAGACTAGTACTTTGGTAGAATTTATTGCACGGATGCATGGTACTGTATCATCTTTTTTCGTGGGGTGTATTCTTATGTGTGTGCGTACCTATGCATACCATAGTAGCAGGCTCACATCCAACCAGGTACAGCACACACACATAACAATACAACCCCCGGAACAAGTATGTCATCCATAATAAAATACATTATCAAACATATACAAAAATTAACGCCTATATATATAATAATAATAATAATAATAATAACCATGGCTCAAAAGCCCTATATGGCTCAGGCCTCTCTTTCCGAGTTACTGGGTCGTGCGAATTCGTGGCAGTTGGTGACTGGCAAACTGGCAGCGCTGCTGTTCTATCGATCCTATGTGACTGCCAGAGCCATCTGGCAGGCAGTCAGGAGACTTGGGTGAGAAATGACCACAATTTTGCTTACGAAACATTTCTATTCATGCTCGTAAGGTTCTTTTACATGCCGTAAATCTACGACATATAT
This sequence comes from Reticulitermes speratus, assembly GCA_021186555.1. Taxonomy (NCBI): domain Eukaryota; kingdom Metazoa; phylum Arthropoda; class Insecta; order Blattodea; family Rhinotermitidae; genus Reticulitermes; species Reticulitermes speratus. The sequence continues at coordinate 6,552,158 of JAJKFL010000008.1, forward strand.
ATATTATATGTCTGCAATTATTTACAGACGATACAGTACCATGCATCCGTACAACAACATCTACCAAAATACTAGTCTATCAGTCACTATTTACATACACCAACTGGATGCACTTATATAAAAAACTGTATAGTTTTTTATATAAAGTGCTTCCAGTTGGTGTATGTAAATAGTGACTGTGAAAAGATGCACGGTGATTACAGAATAAAGTACTAGTCTGTCAGTTTAACACAAATACAAAGTGACTGTGCGCACCAATAACAGTGAAGGTGGTAAAATTGTGCTTACAAAGTGAACCAATAAATACACTTTATTGTAATATCACCGTGCATTTTTGAACATTAATACTGTTTTACACCAACCAAATGCACTTATTTATGTAAAGAACACTAAAATATTCTTTAAAATATTAGATAAAAAACCCCTACATATGTTTCGGCTTATCGATAAGTCATCTTCAGTTGTGACACCTCCTGAAGATGGCTTATCGATAAGCCGAAACATATGTAGGGGTTTTTTTTATCTAATATTTTAAAGAATATTTTAGTGTTTTTTAAATAAATAAGTGTATTTGGTTGGTGTAAAACAGTATTAATAAATAGACGTTTGTATATATATGCAGTTTTAGTGACATAAAAACCCCTGAAGATGGCTCAGTGAGGGGCCGAAACTTATGTCGGGGTTTTTTAAAATGTTTTAAAGAACTATACAATTTTTTAAAATGAAAAGTGCATCCACTTGGTGTTTTTGAAATAGTGATTGTGATAAGATGGACGGAGTTTTTAGAATATTGTAATAATGTAGTTTGTTGGAACTGTATGGTGTTACGTTACAAAATGAATAGTGGACTATACAGGGGGTTGTGTTTAGAAATGGGGTGACAAAGACAAGGGGAAGGGAAAGAACGACAAAAAAGTATATAGGAAAAGGAAAGGACACTAAAAGATATGCGATAAATATTACGTGGTTTAGGGCGATAAAAGAGGAGGTAATGAAAGAGGAAAATGTGAAAGAAACGGAGTGTAATTGACGAAAAAAAAAAGAGGGTAAATAGTGGAAATGGAACAGCACGAAAATGTTGGCTGTAAAGAGAGAGGTATAATCCAATAAAATACGAAAGCAAGGAACAAGAATATGATATCCAGGTTTAATGAAGGTTTGGGTGGAGGGCGCTTTTGAACAGGAACAGTCTGGTACGCCTCACGACCGGAGTGACGTAGTTCCTGTTCCTGCGTCCCGTTTGAAATTGCAGCATATCTTGAAAGCAGTGTCCAGCGGGCAGCAGAGATCGATACGGCAGCCAAAAAAGTGTTTGCTCTGCACATCGGAGAGTTATTTTTGAAAATGAGACAAGTTTTATTGGGCCCAAAAGGCAACAACGACATGCGAAGAACTGTTTTGAAAATTGTCCAAGTATCTTTCAATGTGTAAAGATTGTTGTTTTTGAAACTTATGACTTGTGTTATGGTAGATAGGTACCAAGAGTTCGGAGTGAAATACTGCCTCTATCTTCAGATCGGGAGCCATGGATTAAACAGGCAGTGAGATAGGGATGGGAAGTCACAGGCTGGGAGTGCGGGGAAGTATACAGCGTGTTTCATAAGTCAATCCGGGATTTAGAGGCTTGGCCGTGCAGTAACAAACCCACATATAAGAGATAAAAGCATGTCAACGGATAGAGGAAATGTAAAAGTTGTTTCGTGACAGATGCGATGGCGTAGTTACCCGTTTCTCCGCTAGAAGGCAGTGGTGTGCAAACATGGCGTTTTCAGGTGAACAGAAAGCTTTTTGTGTCCTGCAATTTGCTAAAACCCAGTCAATTGTAACAGTGCAACGTGGTTTTCGAACCAAGTATCGCACAGAACCACCAACGGACAAAACAGTAAGAGACTGGTATAGAAACTTCGAGGAAACTGGCTGTTTGTGTGTCGCAAAACGAACAGGTAGGCCAGAGCTAGATTACAGGATTGACGTCTGCCGAGTCACCAAAGGGGGACATATTGAACATTTGTAATATAGGTTCAAAACTTGGATATGTACTCTTTTCACTGGCATGCTCTTATCCTCCGTGTGTGATTTGGCTCCTGAGCTACAGACCTCCGAAATACCGGAAGGATATATGAAACACCCTGTATAGGGGCTGTGATATTGAATGGGAAAATCTGGCCCTTAAAGGAGATAGGAAGGTAGGAAGGGTTAAATTACGAATTGTAAGGATCTGATGAGACAAAGCAGCGGTTAATGATAGAGATTAAGTTAAAACTGACGCAATCCATGTTCCTTGCAATAGATTGGTTATGCTGTATTCAATCCAAGAAATTGCAGTATAAATGGTAAACAATCATGTCACATATTTTCATTAACGTTTCGTGTTACTCCATTTGAATTAAGACGATAAACTGACACATAAGTTTGTAGCTAATGGAAGATAAAAAAATTATAATTGTAAATATTTGTTAATTGATTTACATTTTAAAATTTTTTTCAGCAATTTAATTGACACTATTTTATTTTAAATCTATACACGCGCATCCTTCACAGAATTTGCTCTACTTGTATCTCTCTGTATATATCTCCCTGATGATGGCCTTGAAGAGGTCCAAACATACAGGAGGGTCATAGGTGACAAATGTTTGTTATTGAGTGTGCAATTTTCGTATCAAATGCTGTAGAGAATAGGGTGAAACTGACAAAAATAAAATATAATGAAATAAAATATGAAAGGGGATATTAGGGAAGGAAGCGAAAACAGAGAATAAAATTAAAATGAAAAGGATGAGGAGAATAAAAAATGTAAAATGGTATGAGAAGGGTGGCATCATAAGTATAAGAGAATTGAAAGGAGTCGAAGTCCTACAGAGGCCTCTCCAAGGGCCCCCAAAAGGGTACTTTTATAAACCTGATGTATTTCAGACCCGTCACGTCTAACACAGCATGCTATTAAATGTATTTTGTGATAACCGTTATCGTAATTATTGTGTTTGTTACTAGTGCAATGTAACTTTATCTGCTTTCGTCCTTTGTAGTTACTTTTGCTTGTCCATTCTGTTGTCACTCGTCTTCGCCTTTCTCTCTCCATCATCTTTTACGTTAAAGAAGTTGTCTGACCTCTTTATTTCGTGCATCCTGTTGGTAACTTCAGTCATTCCCTTCAAAGGACCTGCTCCCTCCAACTTCTGGTTAGAGAGTGAAATTATAGTAGATAATTTCGCTGAAATTTTGGGACCTATCTACCAAACTACACGGCGTCACTTCTCAGAAGGCCATAAGCTTAAGATTCATGGCCTTGAGAACATTGTATCTCGAGAAATATATTAACCCTGTAAAACTTAGTGGTTACTATATGTACCACTACGTTTAACATTAACAAATTCTACGTTCTGCCCACACAGTGTATGTATGTGTTTTGTGTGGATCTCAGAACAAACAGCGATTATTTCACTGTGCAGCATTAGCTGATTGGTTTGTATAACTGAGACGGAGTGTGTTTACTGCGCGGTACGGACTGTATTTATGTGTTTTGTGTGGATCTCAGAACAAAGAGCGATTATTTCACTGTACAGCATTAACTGACTGGTTTGTATAACTGAGACGGAGTGTGTTTACTGCGCGGTACGGACTGTATTTATGTGTTTTGTGTGGATCTCAGAACAAACAGCGATTATTTCACTGTACAGCATTAACTGACTGGTTTGTATAACTGAGACGGAGTGTGTTTACTGCGCGGTACGGACTGTATTTGTGTGGATCTCAGAACAAACAGCGATTATTTCACTGTACAGCATTAACTGACTGGTTTGTATAACTGAGACGGAGTGTGTTTACTGCGCGGTACGGACTGTATTTATGTGTTTTGTGTGGATCTCAGAACAAACAGCGATTATTTCACTGTACAGCATTAACTGACTGGTTTGTATAACTGAGACGGAGTGTGTTTACTGCGCGGTACGGACTGTATTTGTGTGGATCTCAGAACAAACAGCGATTATTTCACTGTACAACATTAACTGACTGGTTTGTATAACTGAGACAGAGTGTGTTTACTGCGCGGTACGGACTGTATTTATGTGTTTTGTGTGGATCTCAGAACAAACAGCGATTATTTCACTGTACAACATTAACTGACTGGTTTGTATAACTGAGACGGAGTGTGTTTACTGCGCGGTAGGGACTGAGTCTTTATATGTTATTCAGGTTAAATTCAGTGTTCAGAGATTTAACTCCAGGCCAGCAGGAATTCCAGATGTTACGTGCCTAAAGAAGACGCCTGGAAATTCGGTGACACGCCCACACACACGCCCACACACACACACACACACACACACACACACACATGGGTTGTGTCACGTGGATCGATTAAAGGGCTGGTCTCGGAAATAGCTTCCTAGACAACTATATAGATTCTGCTTTCTGTGCAAATATACAGGTTTGGAGATCTGCTGTAACAATTACGTAATTCTTCGCTGCATATTTTGTCTACAGCAGTGACTCCCTAAGTGTATATTGACTGATTACCAGCTCTGTCATTCATATATGTTAAACCTTTTTAGATAACTGGAGCAGAATACTTCTACAGAAGCTAACATGTCTTTACTTATTCAGAAAATTCCCCGCATTTTATAGAACCTGAAGGTTCGTTATTGTGTTAAAAACAGCCCGCCACTGTCCCTATCCCGAGCCAGATCAATTCAGTCCACGCCTCTCTCCATCTTAATATTATTCTCCCATTTACGCCTAGGTCTTCCAAGTGGGCCCTTTCCTTCTTGCTTTCCCACCAAGACCTTGTATGCACCTCACTTCTCTCCTATACATGTCACGTGCCCCGCCAATTGATTTATTTTATAAATGGGTCAATTGACGACAAGCGGCAGTCTGTAAAATTCTATCAGACTACACGGCGTCGCAACCGAGACGATAATTGTTCATTTCATAATAATTTAAAGTAAATTTAAAATAGTGCCTCTGTAAGAAATAAGATTATTTGAGGGAGTGGAGGTATAGCTCCACTTAACCTTAACCTCTGCACTAGAAAAGCTCAGTGGTGAGTTTAACTCCCCGGCCGCTTTACCTGCCGGAGGAAGAGTTCACTGTTATCGATTGAAATAAAGATTTTATCGTTCAATAAAACTTTCCAGCACTTTCTTGCTCTCTAATCGCAGGCATTGACCGCGTGTGACCGTGATGGATGTTTCCAATATGGCGATCAATCTTGGATGAGTATGACACTGCAATATAAATGTTAAAAGGCATCGGGTCCGATTTCAACTCGCTGGGCACAAAATAAAGAAACAGAAAACAGTAATTTATTTTCCATTTTCTCCTTGTCACTGCTCCATTCTGAGATGTACAGAAAAAAGTCGAATCGTAAAGACGAGAGGAGGCGCTCAGTTAGAAAGTATCATTAACAAATAAATCATCCCCCTGTCCCAGAGGCTGCTGCATGCCCTTGGGGTTGCTGGAGTGGTAAGATCTCAGCCCTATAAATGCCAAACAGCTGCTGTATGTAGCTGATAGATTGGTTTCAAGTAGAGGCGAGTTTATCAGCGGCGGCATCTGCATTATCAGTTGAAAAGGAAACAGAATTCAACATTCTTTGTCGACTGGATGATTTCGCGTTGTTTCAACTACAATCATTATTTTATCTCGTCTATGATGTGATAAATTTAAAATCGAAAGACTCATATGCATTTAGCATCAAATACTGAAAATTACAGATTCATTAAAACGGAAATGTAGCTTAATAGAAATGCTGATAATGCCCCGATGAATCATAAATACTGTATAAATATATACAGGGTGATCCAGTAGTCACGTGACAGTATAAGAAACATGCTAAACATCGAGTGTCAAGTGACTTGTGTGTATGTGTGTATATATTCAATGTGATTGTCCTAATATAATAACTGTTTATCTAATAGAGGTTATGTAAAATGTAACTCTTTTGTTTCCTATTTCCGGCCTAACATAGAACACATCAGTAACATGTTAAGTTTACGCCGTACTCTTTACAAAACGTACGGTAGCCACAGCTGTTTAGCAGCGATGTGCAAGTATTGCGGTCAGTTTTGGGTGTGATTGGAATTAGTATTCCTGGTATTTCTTTTTAACTAACTAACTGTAACTAACTAACTAACTAACTAACTAACTCCTTGGAGCAAAGACCTTCTTGAGAAGCTAACAGGTCGTCAGCTAGTCAAGAAATTCCCCGCGTTTTATGGAACCCGAAGGTTCATTACCTCATTCACAACAGCCCGTTACCTGTCCCTATCCTGAGCCAGATCAATCTAGTCCATGCCCCCCATCCCACTTCTTGAAGATCCATTTTAATATTATCCTCCCATCTACGCCTGGGTCTTCCAAGTGGTCTCCTACCCTTAGGTCTCCCCACCAAAATCCTGTATACACCTCTCTCCTCCCCCATACGTGCTACATGCCCCGCCCACCTCATTCTTCTTGATTTGATCACCCGAATGTTATTTGGTTACATTACAAAATTGGATTTTGAAATTTGAGTCCTTTTTCATCTTTAAAGTTATAGCTACTGTGTATGTACACACACACACAATATACACCCTGTACACACACACAATATACACCCTGTACACACACATATATACAGGGTGTACTCTCGATTATTTGGGTAATTGTGGAGAGGGTGTGAACGGACATTTGGGAAACACTGATGGTCCAATAACTATATCTACTTTATTGAGCCACGAAAAACATTATTATGTACTTAATACATACATAGCTTTCGCTTATTTTTTACCTAAATAGTCCGTGATTTTTGTTTGTAATAAAGGTTTTTTTTCGAGCTGAATCACGTTACTTCCCACCTTCGTCTTTGGTTATTACCAACTTAACGATCATGCACGTATAATCAGCAAACTGGATAATTGAAAGTACACTGTATATATATATATATAGGGCATACACAAAAGAATGGTGCGGTTTCAATATAAATTTATATTGAAACCGCACCATTCTTTGTGTATACCCTGTATATGTGTATATGTATATATGTACATATATATGTATAAGGAAGCAGGAAGCAACCGTACACTGGGTCAAGAACGCATATTCTCTTTGTGTTTCATAAAAACTGAATCTGCCTGCCATATTCCACACAGCTCTGAGCTGCATCAGTGTCTTGTATTCCAGCGGCACACAGTTCAAATCCCGTCAGCGTCCCGCGAAATTCGCTTGCTTTCACATTCTGCCGTATTCCTATTTGTCTTCCCATTCCACACCATAAAATATACATACATGTCAAACTCTATAAACAGAGTGGTAACTTTACGTACCATGTAATTTAACATTCATAAACTCTTTATTGTATGCACGCAATATATTTATGTGTTTCATATAATTCCTACAATAAATCGATTATTTCTCTTAATAGCATTGATGGGCAGATCTTTGTATTAGGGTCAGAGTGTGTTTACTGTGAGGTAGAAAGAGATTCTACGTATTAATGAGATTTATTTCAAGATTCCAAGTGTGAAATAAAGAATGAACCAACGTGGGTTGTAGGACAGAATGTGTCCAAGATTCATTCAATCAGTGAAGCCTTAAATTGCTTTTAATTCACTTACAGAGCATTATCTGGTGACTTATTTTTAGTCAAGCATTGGTTGGTTAGTGCAGAGTGACACGAAACCATTTATTATACTCTATCGATTGCCACTAGCCGCCACTGGATGACGCATCAGGCCGTGCAGTCCAGATGTCCGACGTGACTAGCGTTCCGACATTCCCGTCTACGGACGGACTGACATAGCTGTCCGACGTGGCGAGGGGCCCTAGTGTCGTGTTGTTTCGAATAGCTGGGCGCTGTATGTCTGTCCTGCATTGTCGGGGTTCAAATTCCGAACGAGACTTCAAGCTTTTAAACTCTGGTAATGTTTACATTCTTCAGTTTTTGAAGGGACTGTCTTTGTAGAAGGAGCCAAAATAGCTCAGTGAGTTTAGTGACTAGGCTAGCGACTGTACGATTGGAGAGTAGTGCGTGATTCCGGTAGGGACAGTCATTAGTCCCTTCTGTACAGCTCTGAGACCCACAGAGCCTCTTATCACATAGGTATGAGGGACTCTTTCTCTGGGCTAAAGCAGTGGGGGGCGTGAGGCTGACCGCTCACCTACATGCAGGGGAGGGATTGATACGGCCATGTAGATATGAGGTAAAGGTAAAGGTAAAGTTCTCCCTAAAACGGGCTATGAAGGCCCAGAGGGGGAGTAGAGGTATAGCTCTACTCTTTCTTTAACCCTGGTACTAGATGGGGGTGGGTGGTTAAATCCACACCCCGGCCGCCTTATCCCAGACACCCGGTACCCATTGTATAGGAGGCTGGGTGGGCCCCAGGGCCGGTCTGGACGGGTGCGGAAAATCTCGCCCCACCGGGATTCGATCCCCGGACCGTCCAGCCCGTAGCGAGTCGCTATACCGACTGAGCTATCCCGGCCCGTGAGTAGAGGTATAGCTCTACTCTTTCCTTAACCTCGGCGCTAGATGGGGTGGGTGGTCAACGCCACGCCTCGGCCGCTTTACCTCCGGGAATGACCCGGTACCCATTGTACAGGAGGTTGGTTAGGCCCCGGGGCCGGTCTGGACGGGTGCTGAAAATCTCTCCCCCACCGGGATTAGATCCCTGGACCGTCCAGCTTGTAGCGAGTCGCTATACCGACTGAGCTATCCCGGCCCACGGATATAAGGTACAGCAGGATGAATTCCATAAAGTCTCCAGCTTCAGGCGCAAGTAACGTTAGCGAGCCTAGGCTGATGTCACAAGTAGGGAGAATGCGCGAAGTCGTGTTGCGTAGATCAGTGTGTTTCTGCAGTCAGCGGTGGAGGTGCCAGTATTGGTCTGCTTACGTAGCAGCTGCAGTCACGTGACTGATGTAGGAGGGCCGTAAGGTTTGTGAGACTGGCGCTGAAGGTTGTCATGCAAATGTACAGGGACTTTGTGGATGTAATCCTGCTGTATACGTGCCTGGAAGGACTGGCGAGAGACAGAGAGGTAAATGAGATTTAAATTTCCCACATCGGTGACTGAAGTTTGGTGGCTCGTGGGATGTGACGCCGTGTAGCCTTGCAGAAGTTTAATAACATTTCAGAAGAAACTGCTGATTAAGGCAGCGTAATCTTCTAAAAATGTCCGTAAATTTCTACCAGACTCCACGGCGTCACATGTTAGAAAACAGAAATCTATTCGCAAATATTCATTCACTTATTACACATGTTCATGTACAAACGTACATATGTACAAACGTACATATGTACAAACGTACATATGTACAAACGTACATATGTACAAACGTACATATGTACAAACGTACATATGTACAAACGTACATATGTACAAACGTACATATGTACAAACGTACATATGTACAAACGTACATATGTACAAACGTACATATGTACAAACGTACATATGTACAAACGTACATATGTACAAACGTACATATGTACAAACGTACATATGTACAAACGTACATATGTACAAACGTACATATGTACAAACGTACATATGTACAAACGTACATATGTACAAACGTACATATGTACAAACGTACATATGTACAAACGTACATATGTACAAACGTACATATGTACAAACGTACATATGTACAAACGTACATATGTACAAACGTACATATGTACAAACGTACATATGTACAAACGTACATATGTACAAACGTACATATGTACAAACGTACATATGTACAAACGTACATATGTACAAACGTACATATGTACAAACGTACATATGTACAAACGTACATATGTACAAACGTACATATGTACAAACGTACATATGTACAAACGTACATATGTACAAACGTACATATGTACAAACGTACATATGTACAAACGTACATATGTACAAACGTACATATGTACAAACGTACATATGTACAAACGTACATATGTACAAACGTACATATGTACGTACACACAGTTCACACGTCCGTGTGCATGGTCCAGTGTTGATCCCACAGCATAGGGGTAAATATGATAGGTATTGGCTATCACGACACATTCCAAGGTGATGTGTGTCTCGTGGGGTGTGCAGGTGTGCAAGTTTTCCCATCTTCATCCGGTATCGATTCCAGCATCGCCCCCCTTGGTTTTGTTCCCCAAGGAGATTTGGAAATGTTCGAGATTGAATAGCTTGTTGGAAGAAATGGAGGATTCGGAGTGGTGAGATTGCTTTTGTTGGGCTGTGAAGTGAAGCACACAGTGGACCGCGTCGGAACAAACTGACTTTAGCGTGTTAGTCGGAGTACTGCCGTTGGGTATTGACACTGCGTGGGTCATACCGCGGATGTATTGAGTGATTTCGTCTGATTGAAGGTTGTTGACCCATGAATATGTGCACCTCGGAAGAAGAAATACTGTGTAAGCCGGAATTTGAAGCGGTTCTCTCTTTTATAATGGGGCATTTACAGAAAAATAAAAAAATGTAATAAACATTCATACAGTTAAAATAAGTAGATAAACAAATATATATATATAATATATATATATATGTGATGACATGTGGTGTGGATTCATCTGGCTCAGGATAGGGACTAGTGGCGTGCTTTTGTGAGTGCGGTAATAAACATTCGCTTTTAATAAAATGCAGGCAGTTTATTGACTAACTGAGGAACCATTAGCTGCTCTGATAGAACTCTGTTCTATGGAGTTAGTTAGGGAGTTATTTGACTAGACGTATTAGTCTGCAAACTTAAATAGAAGCACTTGAAGTTTCAGTTTGAAACCTAAGATATGTCGACTGACAAAGTTTCACTAACTTTGCTTTTCGGAAAGCGCGTGATTTTTGGGTCTTTTGTCTGTGGTTTTGGCTATAAACTGTACTTGACAGACAGCGGGAAACGCCACACGTAACGGTCCAATATGCCTCGGAAAGTTTGTGACAAATCTTACACACGTGTACTATTTATCGTGTCTGTATCACACAGCGACCCTTCATCTGCCAAGACTTACAGTCACAGTTGCCGTGGTCAGGGACACCGTAAAAGGTACACGTGTACATATACATAAACAGTGTGTCATATGAGTATGAGTATAAGTATGGGTCGGGCCCTTACGGTCCAGATGCACGTAGGCCTTTGACAGGCCCTTTGTGCCCCTTAACTAAAGTCACTAAGTCACAGGAGCCCTGTCCTTGTAATAAAGGTCCAGATCGCCCCTAGACTTGGTTCTTTGATATCTTCAGGGTTCAAAAAGAAAGAACCCAGACAAGTGTGTCTGTGTGTCGCCAAAGCTTCACACTCGCACAAGACATCAGCTGAGGTCTCCTCCTCTGCTCCGCATTTCCTACACAACGGACTGTCACTCAGTCCCATAATGTGAAGGTGTTTTCTCAAGGTGTTATGTCCAGTAAGCAGGCCAGTGACCACCCTGGATTGCGTCCTATTAAAGGACAGCTGTCTGGTCCTAGCGGAAGTACGGGGGCCCGAGATCAACTCTCGAGCCTGTCTCTGAGTGCCAGATAGTCCCTGCCACATTGTCAAGTGCTGTTTATCCAGCCAGCACTGAAAACAGTGTGTCATATATACAGGGCATACACAAAAGAATGGTGCGGTTTTAATAGTGAACACTATTAAAACCGCACCATTCTTTTGTGTATGCCCTGTATATATATATATGTATAGAGAGAGATACTTATCCCAGCTCCCACTTTTAAGTAAGCACACAAGTTTTCAGAAGTTGACTTTTCTAGCTGTAAACATTACCCCAGCCTAACGTATTAACGGAATATGTCTCATATTTTTTGTATTTTTTTGAATAATAAAGGAAATAGTGACAATTTTCGAAAGGTTGCTCCTCCCCCACCCCTCCAAAAAACAGGCAATGGAAAATGTCTAGTTCACATGTCGCTTCAATCATGATTGAATATTTGGAAATCGTGATTCAGTCAGTAGAGCGGTGTTTATTGCGTGGCTCGAAGGTTTGCAAATGTCCGCGATCACTGCGAGGTGCCCCGTAGTGCCTCATGAAAAATTCTGCGATTTTTAGTGTTGGCAGATTTGAGATCGTATCTTAACACTTCTTTACCAAGTAAGGCGGTGTAATGACTAGGCTACGGGCTGGGCAAGCAAGGGATCGGGTTTCACACCCACCTAAGGGCAAGAGATGTTTCTTCTGCAAAACACATAGACCAACTATGGACCTCCTACGCTGTGAGTACTAGTGGCTCCGTGTCCGGGGTTAAAGCCACCGCATCGCGAAGGTGACCGCTCCATCTAATACCGAATTTAAGAATGCTTGGAGCTATACCTCCATTCCACATATACCTTCATAGTATGTACAGTAGAACCCTATTATAACGACATCGGTTTATACGACACCTCGTATATAACGTCAGATATTCTGTGAAACCAATTAATTCCTCAATGTTAACCATACAATTGTACTCCTCGGTTATAACGACACTCATTTATAACTAACTAACTAACTCCATGGAGCACAGTCCTTCTTGAGAAGCTAACAGGTCGTCAGCTAGTCAAGAAATTCCCCGCGTTTTATGGAACCCGAAGGTTCATTACCGCATTCACAAGAGCTCGTCCGAGGCTATGTCAAATGTGTCGTAAGGTGATAATTTTTTACGGTGAGTAGTTGTTGGCACCTCGCCCAACCCCCAAACCGAATGACCGTCCCTTGTCAGCTGTCCGCGACTTCTTATTCAATGTATTCGCAGCTACTCTCCATATCCAGAGGCCGTTCCTCCATCCAAACACTCGTTTATAACAACACAAAATATTCAGTCCACTTTTAAGACGATATAACCGAGTTCGACTCTAATTAGGCATAAGGACAAAAGAGAATGTAATGCAAATTGGGTGCCCTTGTCAAAGGGTCAGTTTTGCATTGTTTTATTCACGTTAATAAGTGAGGCAAAATACAAAGATTATCACTGTTATTGGACTGCATGACCCTGTAGATCAAGTCACTACAATCCGTCCTATCCAGCCAAGCAGAAGCGAATCACTGACACTTTTCTAGTTGCGGGATTTGAGATTGTCACAGCGGTGGTAATAGAGATACAAGTGCTATAGGATTAAACGGTGCGTCGACTGACACGTGGTTACAGACGGTTGGGAGGATGTAATGCCTCAACCTTCAGGATCAAGAAATTTAAGGAAAGTCTCTATTTATGTAACAATTCACGGTCTATAAACCAACTAAATGCCCTTCTTCACGTTCACTGTTTAGTTACAAGTTCACCCCTACATATGTTTCGGTCCTCTTAAAGACCATCATCAGGGGGTACGAAATTACGTTCAGTCTACAGCCATATGTATTTACTCTGCGGTCACAAGCAGTTCAGTCAGTGATTGAGGCCTGCATACAGGTTGACTGAACTGCTTGTGACCGCAGAGTGAATACATATGGGTGTAGATTAAACTTAAATTTGTCGCCTTCGGTGGACTAGTGGTTAGCGTGCTCGCCACTGGACCCAAGGTTCGCGGGTTCGATCCCGGCCGAGGTCGATGGATTTTTAAGGGTTATAAAAATCCGGAGGGCCGATCCCAGTGGCCGTGCGGTCTAAGGCGTGGGTCTGCGGCCGCTCGCTTACTAGGATCGTGGGTTCGAATCCCACCGGGGGCATGGATGTTTGTGTTGTGTTAGATATATGGACAATAGCATGAAACATAAGGTGACATGCAGGACAAAAAGGACTTCAACAGTACAAATGGATCAAAGGGGAAAACCCAGGAATTAATAAAAAAAAAAAAAAAAAATCCCGGCCGAGGTCGATGGATTTTTAAGGGTTATAAAAATCCGGAGGGGAAGTAAAGCCGTCGGTCCCATGTCGTAGATTTACGGCATGTAAAAGAACCTTACGGGCATGAATAGAACTAGTAATGTCCGTAAGCAAAATTGAACGGCCATTTCTCACCCAAGTCTCCTGACTGCCTGCCAGATGGCTCTGGCAGTCTCATCAGGATCGAGCAAAAAAAAAAAAACTGGTCACTCACTACATACTACTTACCGACTTGGAAAACCTTCGGGATGAAATCCCCAAAAAGAAGGAGGCTTTGGCCCACCCCGGGCTGTAACGCCATGGAAGAAGAAGAATAACATCTGGTGAGCAGTACAGATCACAGAGCTTCTCATTGTTCAAACCGTATTCTGAGACGATTCACAAAAAAAAAAAAAAAATTCGTGTCTCCTGCGGTATGTGTTTTTTGTTTAACGATTGTTTATCAATATCATGAATTAAACATAAGGAGTTATATTTGATCATATCTATTAATTTCACTGATTTCTTTTATTTAATTTTTTTGTTTCCAAAATATTTTTGTTTGGAAGAAGAAGATGATGGTCTTTAAGAGGGCCGAAACATGTGTAGGGGAAACTTGTAAATAAAAAGTGAAATTGAAAAAAGTGCATTTAGTTGGTTTGTAGACAGTGAATTGTTAAACAAGATGCACGGTGAGGTTAATATAAAGTTTCTATATTTATGAGTTTGAAGGCTACCACAGCGGTCTAATGTTGTATAAAATATATTGGGTTTTTTACCCGGCGTCGTTTTTTGGTAAGAACCCAAACGTTTCGGGAGTATTTGTCTGTCCCATCTTCAGGTCTTCAGGTGTCCTTGTTCACCTCGAGACCCTGAAGATAGGAAAGACAAATAGTCCCGAAACGTTTGGTTTCTTACCAAAAAAACAACGCCGGATAAAAACCCGAAACGTTTTATACAACATCTGTATTTGTTGGAGAAAGTTTTAATAACACTGGAACTATTCGGAGGTCGGGGGATGGGGGGGGGGGTGATGTGTTTTTTTGTTTTTGTTTTGTCAGGCCGCTGTGTTAGAGATGTCACACTTCGCTCGAAGCATTTTGCTTTTGTGCATGATTTAGCGACTGCATTCATTTTAATTTGCGTCCTAGTTATAATTCAGAAGTACACATCTTCGGTTAGATCAACGTGTCGCCATTATTTAGGTGTAATTTTCAAAAATGGAAGGGGAGAAGGTGGTAAATTCAGAGAACGAACTTATTTTAGACGGAGAGAAAAGGTAATTTTAATGTTTCTCGTCCCACAGTAATTTCCGCTTGTTTTATCTGTCCTCTGTTTTGTTCTTTTTTTTTTTTATTCTTTCGACTTCCGACATTTTGTCTTGTGGCTGCGTTGTGCCTTTCTGTCGCCATTTTCCCCCCCTCTCTTGTTTGCAGCTCACTCTGCAGTCTTCCGGCTGAAACACAAAGTAACCTACCAGGAAATAATTTTGTAAATACTTCAGAGCTTTCTTATTTTGAAAGAGACAAATGGGGCTTTTTTTGTGATCAGTTTCGTTTTGATTCCCCCCCCCTTTTTTATGCAATTTTTTAAAATCAAATACCTTGCTATCCTCGTCATTCAAAGAACGGAAAAAGCCTTCCGCGGATTGATATTTCTAATTGCAAAAGCAATTAATCTGTGTAAGATTTAACGTTCTGACGGCGGTCGGTGATATCATATAGTCTTTTAGAAATTCACCGACGTTTCGGAGGAAAGTATTTTCATCAATGTGTAGGCGGTGCTTTCTTTAAAAAGTGTGTAAAACTTTACCAGAATAAACCGCGTCACATCCTTGAAGAAGGTAACTGTAGGGTAAAGTAAAATGTTGCATGTTATTAACCCTTTAAGCCAGTGGTAATTATATTTACCATGCGCTCTAACCTTAAGAAACTTCACGTTTTACCATACAATATATTATTTTGTGTGGATCTCAGAACAAACAGCGATTATTTCACTGTACAACATTAACTGACTGGTTTGTATAACTGAGACGGAGTGTGTTTACTGCGCGGTACGGACTGTATTTATGTGTTTTGTGTGGATCTGAGAACAAACAGAGCTTATTTCACTGTACAACATTAACTGATTGGTTTGTATAACTGAGACGGAGTGTGTTTACTGCGGGTACGGACTGTATTTATGTGTTTTGTGTGGATCTCAGAACAAACAGCGATTATTTCACTGTACAACATTAACTGACTGGTTTGTATAACTGAGACGGAGTGTGTTTACTGCGCGGTACGGACTGTATTTATGTGTTTTGTGTGGATCTCAGAACAAACAGCGATTATTTCACTGTACAGCATTAACTGACTGGTTTGTATAACTGAGACGGAGTGTGTTTACTGCGCGGTACGGACTGTATTTATGTGTTTTGTGTGGATCTCAGAACAAACAGCGATTATTTCACTGTACAGCATTAACTGACTGGTTTGTATAACTGAGACAGAGTGTGTTTATGCGCGGTACAGACTGGGTCTTTATATATTAACCCTCTAAGCCAGTGGTTACATATATACCACAGTTTAACATTAAAAATTCTATGTTCTGCCCACACAGTGTATTTTGTGTTTTGTGTGGATCTCAGAACAAACAGCGATTATTTCACTGTACAACATTAAATGACTGGTTTGTATAACTGAGATGGAGTGTGTTTACTGCGCGGTACGGACTGTATTTATGTGTTTTATGTGGATCTCAGAACAAACAGCGATTATTTCACTGTACAACATTAACTGACTGGTTTGTATAACTGAGACGGAGTGTGTTTACTGAGCGGTACGGACTGTATTTATGTGTTTTGTGTGGATCTCAGAACAAACAGCGATTATTTCACTGTACAACATTAACTGACTGGTTTGTATAACTGAGATGGAGTGTGTTTACTGCGCGGTACGGACTGTATTTATGTGTTTTATGTGGATCTCAGAACAAACAGCGATTATTTCACTGTACAACATTAACTGACTGGTTTGTATAACTGAGACGGAGTGTGTTTACTGCGCGGTACGGACTGTATTTATGTGTTTTATGTGGATCTCAGAACAAACAGCGATTATTTCACTGTACAACATTAACTGACTGGTTTGTATAACTGAGATGGAGTGTGTTTACTGCGCGGTACGGACTGTATTTATGTGTTTTATGTGGATCTCAGAACAAACAGCGATTATTTCACTGTAAACATTAACTGACTGGTTTGTATAACTGAGATGGAGTGTGTTTACTGCGCGGTACGGACTGTATTTATGTGTTTTGTGTGGATCTCAGAACAAAAAGCAATTGTTTCACTGTACAGCATTAACTGACTGGTTTGTATAACTGAGACGGAGTGTGTTTACTGCGCGGTACGGACTGTATTTATGTGTTTTGTGTGGATCTCAGAACAAACAGCGATTATTTCACTGTACAGCATTAACTGACTGGTTTGTATAACTGAGACGGAGTGTGTTTACTGCGCGGTACGGACTGAGTCTTTAAGTATCGTGCAGGTTAAATTACATCTTTATGAGGGTTAATTTAACCCCACGACACTGAATAATGTGAGGAGTGAAGCAATAACTCAAGCTTTATTTACATAAATACTAAATGGAGGTGAGCGGTGAGCTTCAGGCCCCGGCCGCTTTACTCCCGGTGAAGAGTAGTCGATCTCCATGATCTTCGATTTACTGTTCGCATATCGATATTTGTTTTTAATTTGGGGAATTGAGAAGGTGTTTAACTCTTTAAATCATACTTGGTTTTTTCTTCTGACTTTTAAACCATCGTGGTTAGTATACATACCGACATGCTTTAACGCCAAAAGCCATACATTCTGCCCACAGAGTGTGCTTAGTGTCTGCTATAATTTTCACAATAAGCAGCTATCATTTCGCCATATTGCATTATATAATTTTTCTTTCTATTGGAAGTAAAGTGTGTTATGAGATATACGAACTGAATATATGTATATACACAGAAGTATATATATGGTTAATTTAGTTTTGTAGATGTTACATTTTGGCTTGTGGTATAACTGTGTATGTTTGACCAACCATAGTAACTATTAATTATTTGATATTTACGAAATTTGGTATAAACTTCGTGCCACAAAAGGTAAACTCATTACTGTAATTTTCAATTTCGCTTCTTCATTCAGCAGTATCTAAAAAGGGATGGGAACTGTGCGAATTTCTGAGGTGGGACGGTGTCTTGATTTCAGTCTCCAGAGTACGTACACACACATACTTCCAAGTAGAGTCGTCAAGTTGGTATGAAACTTGTACAGCGAATTCTGAAATCGCCATTGTATATTCCCTGCGGGTGTCCAGGTTCGAGGGGGGCAGGCACTGATGGCTCCATTCGCGGGGGTGGGAGGGGGGTTACTTCCGTACATCGCAACAATGGATATGGTAATTCCTTTGGACAGCTGCGTCCGTCCTTTGTGTTGATGGATGAGGACAAGCCGTTACGTGCTGCTACCTGGCGCCGTGTGTATGAATTTGGTTTTAGCATATGAAATGAACAGAACAGATATAATATATATATATATAGTGTGTGTTTGTGTGTGGCCTGCGTGTGTGCGAGCGTGAGTGGTGAGTGTGCTGGCCAGTAAGTAGAACGAATTACCAAATTCGTTTGGTGACTTTATTCTTCCTCCATTCCTCTATTCTCAATTCATTTGTTTTGTTTCTTTATTTAATTTTCGTTTATATTTTCGCTTTTAACGTCACGACATTTCCAGGATTCTCTGTAACTTTATCACATGCGTCTTTCACGATGAGCAGTTTATACGAATGTGCGCCTTTCAACCCAAATTTGGAGTTCCACCCCTTGTCGTCTGTTGTGAGTGTGCTTATTTTTTTTACATTTGCAGCTTTCCTTCTGTCGTATCCTACATATTTTCGGCTTTATCGGTTTTTGTAATATATTTTATTTTTTGTTGTGCTTTGTTAGTTTCTAGTCATTGTAATTTACCCTTTCATTCATCATTTTCCCTCTCACCCTGTCTGCTGTCTCATCTACCTGCGATGTAAGCAGTTTTATGTTTGTTTGTTTATTTTTATTGCACTCATTCTGTTTTCTACTGTTACTCCCACGTTATTCTTTCTGCCTTCCACAACCTTGCCCTCTCAGTTTTTCATCTTCCCATGTCCTCTTTATTCCGCCTTCTATTTTACCCCCTGCTTCTTCCTTACATTATTCCACACTCATTTGTTTTGATTTGCCTCTCGTTATACTTTTAATTATCATGTTTCCTACTTTTCTTTCGTATGTTTATTTCATTACTCCATTGTAGAGATTAATTTACCAGAAACTACTAGTTGCTCAGCTATTAAAAAAAAAAGAATTCCACGCCTCCTATGTAACCTGAAGATTTGTTACCGTGTTCACACGATCGCACCACTAGCCCCTATCCTGAGCCAGATTATTCCAATCAAACCTTTCAATCCTATTTGTTTACCAACAATTTTAGTAATATCACTCAGTATAGTAATTCTACAGTTGGCTTGTCGACTGAGGAACATTAGTTCGATTCCCGGAGGACAGAAATTTTTTTTTTGCACTGCTTCCAGCCCATCCAGTTTTATAACCACATAGTACAGGCAGTGAAGTGGCCGGGGCGTGAAGCTGTTCACTCACTTTCATTCCCTACTCAGGTTAAGAGTGCGTTACCGGAGCTTCCATTCCCCCCATACGTCTTCATGTCGTGCTGCTTAATCGCTCGTGCAACATTCGCTTTCCCTCTCTTAACTCCTATTTATCGTTAATCTGTGCCTCGCCCCAGTCTACGTCATTGTTCTCCTTACGTAGAATTAAGCAGTAATTGCTTAGTAAGCAGTACAGACAGGCAGACACTCTTGCTTCAAGCTGCCAGCACTGGCATAGTGTATGTAAAGTGATTGAATTAGCATCTGCGATCGAATTTCCAAGTCTCTGCATTAATTGAAACAGATGACAAATGTTAGCCAGCAACTGTAACACGCTCTGGCGGTGATAAATGGTACAATGACGATATTACCACCTGGTAAGCAGAATCACCACATATTTGAGTTGCAGTGTCGGTTGAGCCATCTGCTTGTGTGACTGACATTATTTATAGTGGCGAAGCTGCAGACTGTAAGGTTTATAGGCATGCTGGCGTCTTTGTCCGCTTTAGTTGTTCATTTGTTCTCTGTTCTTTCTGTTTGTCATATCCTGCTTTACTTTCCATTCTTTATCACGTGTACATGTTGTTCCTTCGGGAGGTACTCGGTGCAAAACCGGCAGGAGCACCGACTGTTCCGACGTAAGTTAGCGTGATTTTCCTAAGTCACCCAGGAATATGCAGGGATGTTACATTAAATTACGCCAAGGACGCTTCGTTCTTAGCCCGCTTCCAGTTTAAAATTCGACGCTATAACTAACTAACTAACTAACTACAACCAACCAACCAACTATCTAACTAACTAACCAAATAACTAGCTGACTCCATGCAGCAGAGTCCTAGAGAAGCATAATCTCTCACTTAGTCTGACTTCTCCCATTTTACTGAGCCTTAAGATTCATTACACTGCTCACAAGAGCCAGCCACCTGTCTGCATCCCGAGCCAGATCAATCCAGTGCACTTCCTCTTAACCGATTTTCTGTTAAAATCAATTTTAATATTATTCTCCCGTCCATTCCTAGGTCTTCCAAGTGGGCTTTTGCTTCAGGTTTTCCCTTATGAGGGTGATTAAATCAAAGAGAGTTAGATGAGTAGGACATGCAGCACACATGGTGCTAACTGCACGACGAGTGACCGATCACATGCAAGAGTGCCTTGTAACTAGACCATGGCCGATTATAGTTGGACTCCGTTACGCCAATTCATTGCTAAGTTTGTTTCACTTAGGCTGTCATGTGAGACCCTGATGACGAAAGCAGAAGTGGTTTTTGGAACGTCGGAAATTGAGTCCATATCAACTGAGATGGTGTAAGTGTTGGGTTTATTTGTCGAGTGCTTCAATTTTGTAAGATTTTTCGTTTTATTCGGAGAGAAATATTCGAACAATTTTATGGCTCGACACTTTTTTGACCCCTGTTTTGTGGACTTAGAGCCCATGGCTAAGCCCTCTGGCTGCGGTGTGTCAGTATAGAGCCCCACCGTATCACAATACAAATCCAGCCTCTTCACACTGCCCACTTCAACACAATGGGCTTCAATAATAAGCAAATAAAAAGACCGGGCTGTTTTGTGTAATTGACGTAAAAACAAAGCAGTGTGACCGGTGAGTGGATTTAGCTGGTCATTAGCATAAGTCCAGTGTTTGAACAACAGGGTGCGTGGCAGAACAAAGCTGCAGCCTTCCTTACAGTTGACACTGTTGGGAGTGGTAAATGGAGGTGCTGAGTCTAGCTACGGCTGTGTGTGTAGTCTCTAGCTACGTCTGTCTGTGTAGCTTCTAGCTACGGCTGTCTGTGTGGAGTCTAGCTACGGCTGTATGTGTAGTTTCTAGCTACGTCTGTTTGTGTAGATTCTAGCTACGGCTGTATGTAGATTCTAGCTACGGCTATATGTAGGTTCTAGCTACGGCTGTATGTAGATTCTAGCTACGGCTATATGTAGGTTCTAGCTACGGCTGTATGTAGATTCTAGCTACAGCTGTATGTAGATTTTAGCTACGGCTATATGTAGGTTCTAGCTACGGCTGTATGTAGATTCTAGCTACTGCTGTCTGTGTGGAGTCTAACTACGCCTGTCTGTGTAGTCTCTAGCTACGTCTGTTTGTGTTTAGTCTAACTACGCCTGTCTGTGTAGTCTGTAGCTACGTCTGTTTGTGTTTAGTCTAACTACGCCTATCTGTGTAGTCTCTAGCTACGTCTGTCTGTGTGGATTCTAGCTACGCCTGTCTGTGTTGAGTCTAGCTACGGCTGTCTGTGCAGTCTAGCTACGGCTGTCTGTGTAGATTCTAGCTACATCTGTCTGTGTAGATTCTAGCTACGGCTGTCTGTGCAGTCTAGCTACGGCTGTCTGTGTAGATTCTAGTTACAATTGTGTCTGTGTAGAGTCTAGCTACGGCCGTCTGTGTAGAGTCTAGCTACGGCTGTCTATGTAGAGTCTATCTACGGCTGTCTGTGTGGAGTCTAGTTACGGCTGTCTGAGTAGAGTCTAGCTACGGCTGTCTGTATAGTTTCTAGCTACGGCTGTCTGTGTGGAGTCTAGCTACGGCTGTCTGAGTAGAGTCTAGCTACGGCTGTCTATGTAGAGTCTATCTACGGCTGTCTGTGTGGAGTCTAGTTACGGCTGTCTGAGTAGAGTCTAGCTACGGCTGTCTGTATAGTTTCTAGCTACGGCTGTCTGTGTGGAGTCTAGCTACGGCTGTCTGAGTAGAGTCTAGCTACGGCTGTCTCTGTGTTGCGAGGCTGTAGAGCCATATTCAAGTCAGCTACAGAGAGTTTAGACGTTAAGACGTTTGGAAATGTCCACAGAATATAACACTTCTGGCACGTTCGCTGTGAATTCGTGAATAAGTTTCAGAAAAAGCAAAGACAATTTTAACACACACACTATAAAATTTCTCCTAACTTAGCATCATATTTACAATTGACCATCTATATATCATGGGCGATGAGGTTTACAATCGATATGTCTCAAACCTTTGTTAAAATCGATTACATTTGATGCTCGATGCTCAACTGTTTCTTCAACCTCAGCTCACATGCATTCTGACTCAATTATAAAGAGTGTATCTTCAGCATCGGTCTGTACATCTTAGTATAAAATACGAAATTTCATGAAAATTCGCAGGCAGACAGACAGAAAGATAGAGAGACAGACAGAAGACAGACAGACATAGACAAATGACGAAGCTAATATTTGTTATTCGCACTTTTTTTTGAACCCGCCTAAAATAATATCTAAAATTCTATTTTTGAAATCGGGCTTATATTAATACGCTAAGTATCTAGGATAATATTTGCAGTGCGTGTGATGACGTCAATGGTGATTGAGACAGTAGCATAGCAGCAGCCGTCCTCATCCGCCACTTGTGCCTGTGTTGCACATAGTTCTTCTCTTCATCCTTTGTCCACTTCCTTTCCACTGTTCCTTAGCGGACGTCACCCCTTCAAGTGTCCTGGCGGGGTCAAATTATAATATATTGTTCTCGCACATCTGCCTCCTTCTATCCGCTTTAAAGGTCCATATCATTTCCATCCTCCATTTTCCACTTTTTCTACAGTATTTTCTTTCCTGATTTGGTATATAGAAATTTCAGATCTGGTGCCGAATTTTATCCTCTGAACTGTGTTTGTGTTACTTTTATGGTATGAAAATTCATAGGAGTTCTAAAATGGCGCTTAGAATTAAGTGTATTGAGATCCGGGGATTTAATGGCGAGAGAGTTTGGATTGGGAGATAGACCATAAACACTGTATAAATTATTGATTGTCAGTAAAATGTTTGATTTTCTATCCTTCAAAAGTAACGTATCTAGAATCCACATTTAATCAGTAAGCTATCCAAGACGACGACAACAACAATTATAATAGTAGTACTAGTGTCTGGGAATAATACTAGTGTCTAGGAATAGGGTTCTGCGTAGACTGAGCGCTGTTTGTCAGGTAATTATAAATATGGCGACTTCAAACCTTAAGTATTCTTTCTGACAAGTAAAAGGTACAGACTTTGTGTATCGACTTTATACGAGTGTGAGGCCTTTTGTGTGATTGGGTGAGTGACTGAGTCACACTAGGGTTTCCATTGTTATGACAGATCTTATTTTGTGAGTGACGTCACAATCCTGATTTGAATGGGGATAGGGTCTCTATGGTCAATGTAGAGCTTTGTTTATGAATGACGTCTTAATCCTGATTTGAATGGGGATAGGGTCTCTATGGTCAATGTAGAGCTTTGTTTATGAGTGACGTCGCAATCCTGATTTGAATGGGGATAAGGTCTCTATGGTCAATGTAGAGCTTTGTTTATGAGTGACGTCACAATCCTGATTTGAATGGGGATAGGGTCTCTATGGTCAATGTAGAGCCTTGTTTATGAGTGACGTCACAATCCTGATTTGAATGGGGATAGGGTCTCTATGGTCAATGTAGAGCTTTGTTTATGAGTGATGTCAAAATCCTGATTTGAATGGGGATAGGGTCTCTATGGTCAATGTAGAGCTTTGTTTATGAGTGATGTCAAAATCCTGACACAATAGGGACAGGGGTCATGACAGAGCTTGTTTTTAGTGACGTCACAACGTCGGTTTCAATGGGGGGGACGGGGTTTCTATGATCATGATAGAGCTTGGTTTGCGAGTGACGTCAAAACCCAGCTTTCAGTGGTTACGGTAGATCCCGATGAAAGAAGCAGTGGATTATCATGTGAATATTATATTCACTAAGTCATACTTTAGGGTCGTTGCTAATTAGAGATAAATGTGAACGTTTATGCATTACTCATGTGTGTGATTGTTGGTTCACTGTTTGTATTATCCAGATTACATGGACGGACGCATGTAACGGAAAGTAATCTCATTAATTCTTCCCAAACTTCTCGTTTAACCTCAAAATACTTTACGTAATAGAATTTGGACTTAAAAATGGGGAAGTTAGAGCATCCTGGAGAAATTTTCATAATGAGGAACTTGCTCAACAAATAGGCCTATTATAGGAAAGCTGGAATTTAGAGGAATGAAGTGGGCAGTGCAATTGACACGAATTGAGAGAAAATAAATATTTACAGGGGCTTGGTAGGGAAATGCGAAGAGAGTAGTTTACTTGGAAGATATAAGAATAGAGGGATGGGTAAAATATGGATTTTAAAGCTCTAGAATCGGAGGGTGTGGACTGGATTAAGCTGGCTGATCCTAGTGATTGATGGATGGATATTATAATCACGGCAATGAAATTTCGTGAATATTTGAGGACTACTAGTTTATGAGGAAGGATTATGCTCCATGAAATTAACAGAAAAAAGACCCCATCTGTTTTCCAAAACATATTTGTTGTTTTGAATAGAGAAAAATTTTTCGGCACGTAAGTTTGTTTGATTATTTGAGCCGTGTGTTTAAAATATGCAGCGTGAGTGCATCTCTTTGTGATCCGAAACGTTCGCGAGCAAATTAGATCTCTAGAGGCTGGTGAGCTGCTGTAGGGAATACACAAATGTGTGAGACAGACTGCTTCTTGAAAGAGTGAACTAAAGCTAAATACAAACTCCCAAAATATAAGGTTATATAATTATATATCAAGTGATTGACACTGTCAGACCTTACGAGCAGGATAGCATGGTAATAATAATATATGCTTTAATCGTGGACGTCTCTATTCGAATCCCGAACGAGTTAGCGATTGAGGGTATCCGTGTTCTGGAATGTAATGCCATGTAGACTGGTACCGATACAGATCGATGTAGATGTACCGACGTTTCGGACAAATTTGACAGGTCCGCTGCCTCTTCTTCATCTTGTTTACTAAGTTCGTATATTCATTCTGTAGTCTGTCTTACGACAGGTCCGTAGCCTCTTCCAAAGCGAGTATCTCCACAGGGTGCGATCTAGTGCTTCCTCTTTCAATTTCCAGTATCTTTCTTTTCCTTAAGGTCATCATAGCTGCTTACGTCTTCTCCCTCGTCGTCCCGTCATTTCTATCCTTCCTTCTAACTTTCCTTCAATCACATGTTTCAGAAGGCAGTTCTACGCAAGATGTGACCAATCCAGTTAGCCTTTCTTCTTTTTATTGTATGTACGATATTCCTCTCCTCCTTCACTCTGTGTAATACTTCTTCATTTCTCACACGATCGGTCCAACTGATCTTCTCCATTCTTCTCCAGCACCACATTTTAAAACTTTCCAGATACTTCTGATCCATTTTCCGAAGTGTCCACGTTTCAGCACCTTACAAAGCTATGCTCCAAATGTAGCACTTTACTGGTTTAATTTAATGATTACTTTCATAAAATTAACCTCGATGTCAGTTTAGTCTCTTAGTAGATACAGGAACACGCCTTAGCTTGTTGGGAAGAACAGCTTTCATTGAAACATTGCGACACTTTATAAAGGCGAAACCTCTTGCTCTGCGTGTTTAATTACGCTGTCAGTAAAGCAGCCAATATAGTGTTGAATGGTAGGGTGACTGATGAAGAATGAATTGGAAAGGATATGAAAGGAAGTGGTTGTAACTTAATTTAAAATTGTGTCTCGACAATTGCCAGGAATATACGAGAAATGTCAGAGGAATACCACGAAAGACTTCACGACAGTCGGTGTCACGGCCTGGATTCGTACCAAGCACCTGCTGAATAGGTTTACAAGTGATTTTGTTGTCTCACTACCTCCCTAATCTGTTTTCTTCCAACCAGCATGTTTTGCCCCGCTTTCCCCTATAACTGGGCAGATCGATTGCGGAGTTAAATAGTAATGAAGCAATGGCTGTGGGTGTACTGTCACAGAATGTCGTGTCAGTAGTCGTCCGTCTGATGTGTCAGTGGGGAATCCAGAACGCAGCTCCAGACCACTGTGTTCGCAGTGCCTATCTATGCACTGAGCGCTTGTTTAAGAGTTGACATTTGTTGATCATGTTCTAGACCAGTTGTATTCAACCTGGGGTACGCGTACCCCCGGGGGTACGTGAAGACATTTTAGGGGGTACGTGAAATTAAAAAAAATAAATATACTATTTCATGATAAACACTGAATAATCAGGGCCAGATTTACGGTTAGCCACAAGAGACCGGACGTAAGAACATGCGATTTTGGGGGCGCCATTTTTTTCTCTCTCTCTCTCTCTCCTTTATGCGATTCTTATCTGGGCGGCTAGTTTCATTTTATTCCACACAGTGCATATAATTTTGCTTTGCTAAAATACCTTTGTTCCTTTATTAATTTTTATATGATAGGCAATAATATATTTGTTATTTAATAGCTTGACTCTCCTTTTTTAAATTTAAAACTTATTATTTAATACATTATTTTGGATGTAATTTATTTAACTTATTTTAGATGTAGATTATAGACTGTGTATAACTTGAATTATGCACCAACAACTTTGGGGGCACAAAGTTGAAGAGAAATTATATGTGGGGGTACGCGAACAAAAAAGGTTGAATAGCGACTCGCTACGGGCTGGTCGGTCTGGGTATCGAATCCCGGTAAGGGCGAGATTTTTCGCAGCCGTCCAGACCGGCCCTGGGGCCCACCCAGCCTCCTATACAATGGGTACCGGGTCTCTTTCCCGGGGGTAAAGCGGCCGGGGCGTGGAGTTGACCACCCACCCTCATCTAGCACCGAGGTTAAAGAAAGAGTAAAGCTATACCTCTACTCCCCTCTGGGCCTTCGTGGCCTGTTCTAGGGAGAACTTTACCTTTACCACTGGTCTAGACATATCTCCTTCGAACGACGGCTTATTTATTTAAGATCCAAATTAACGTTATTTCCCAGTTTAAGCTTATAACAAAGGTCTGAAACACACATCTACGCTTTGGTTTCAGACTTCCGCTGCGATGTTGATGAAATATGCGGTCTTCTGGGGATGGGACCCATACGTTGTACCGAAACGTCGGTAAACAATTACCACACGACGCCGCGTAATACCCCAGAAGATCGCACGCGGGCACGCGGTGGCGCAGTTGGTTGAGGCACTGCGCTACAAACCGGAACGTCGCGGTTCGATTCCCGATGGTGTCACTGGAACTTTTCATTGACATAATCGTTTCGGTCGCACTATGGCCCTGGGGTCGACTCAGCCTCTAACAGAAATGAGTACCAGGAATCTTTCCTGGGGGGTAAAGGCGGCCGGTGCGTAGGGCTGACAACCTTACCACCTTCATGTGTCGATTGTCTATAAACCTGGGAGCCTCAACCTGCTGGAACCCTAAGGGCCTGTCCAGGCCTGTAATGGGATTGCTTTTTTTTTATATTTATATAGACTGAGAAAAACCACGAAAAGATTTAGTGAGGAAATTTGCTTTGGAATCGAGACTCGAACCAGTGAGCTCCCAAATACGCAACAGGACAGACTGTCCTGATATCGGTGACTGTTGATAGGCTCCCTCCTCTTCATTACAGCAACGTTTACTGCCCCTTGTTTTATACCGCCCCGTCTTCCTCGTTATTGTGCTCTCGGCAATCTCCGTAACCGCTGTTGGTTCGGTAGTCATCAGGACTGCCAACATATTTGTTATTAACGATGGTGCAGGTAATCATATGATGGTTCGGTGCTGTGAGATGACAAATTATTGTAGCGGTGCGAGGGATTGCCGTTGCACGGGTGATTGTACAGGGTGTCCCAAAATTCTTTTATCACTGTCACGTAGCCATCTAAGTGAATAATGTAATTATTTGATTTCAGGCTTCCGCCGCGATGTTGATGTAATCTGTGGGTCTTCTGGGTAATTACACGGCGTCGTGTGGTAATTATTTACCGACGTTTCGGGACAACGTATCGGTCCCATCTTCACGGGTCAAGATTCCGAGTAGGAAAGAAAGCCAGGAAAGAAACTTGGCAGCCGCCGCACCAGTACATATTGTGACCTTGTACCCCACCCCTCCCCTCTCCCAGCCTATCGGCTGCCCAACATCGCACTTTCCCCCCACCCCGCTATGCTGCCAAGTTTCTTTCCTGGCTTTCTTTCCTACTCGAAATCTTGACCCGTGAAGATGGGACCGATACGTTTTCCCGAAACGTCGGTAAATAATTACCACACGATGCCGTGTAATTACCCAGAAGACCACAGATTTCAAAGTAATTATTTATTTATACATATGTTTGCGGTTTGCTTAAAGCGACAACAATATAATGCGGGAATATGTGGAGTAAAGAGGGGAGAAGCAACAGGGATGAGTTGTATTTTTTTTATATTGCTGTCACCGTGCATTTTAACTAATTCAATTTATTTTACACCAACTAATGCACCCGTAAAACCACTTTTTTTGTAGATATATTGTAAAATGTCACCCCTACACGTGTTTCGATCCTCGGATCATCGTCAGGGTTTTTTTTTTTAAAAAGCTACTATCACTTCAATTGCATATTTTGAAGGGTCCAATAGCACTCATGTCTTAATATCTGTTTTAAAATATCTGAATTGTAAAATTCATAAAACATTAAAACTTATAATTTATAAGTTAAAGTTGTAGTTAAAATGTTTTGGTTAACCCCCTGACTATGATCCGAGGATCGAAACACGTGTAGGGGTACATTTTACAATAAAAACTACAATAAAGTGGTTTTACGTGTGCATTAGTTGGTGTAAATAAATTGAATTTAAGTCCATTGTTGTACACTACACTAAATTGAATAAGGGATAATTTCCTTCGTTTAAAGCAACGTAATTGGTACTTGGCGACAAACATGACTGCGGTGAACAAGTGAAGGGTGATGAGATTGGCGGGGATGGCATGTGTAAGGGGGAGAAGAGAAATAATTAAAGGTTTCTGGGTGGAAAACCTGTTTAGAAAATCTAGTTGTAGATGCAAGGATAAAATTTAAATGAATAATAAGGAAATAAGTTTACAGGATGTACACTCGATTTATATGAGTCAGAACAAAGACACTAATAATATTTCCTGTCACGTAATATATGGAGGAAAATTCTGTACTGGTTCATCTTTTCAAGGATAATTGTTCTTCTTTGGATTAGTTAGTCTGTTAGTTAACAATACTGTCAGTAGCTCAGGAATTGCATATACTATATGGTGTCACTTTTATGGGGTCCCTCCCTCTCAAGGGACGTCCCGGCAGATGCAGCCTTGGTATGCGATAAACGTGCCGTGCTCGGGGACAAGATAAAAGGAACATTCTCTACTATCAAGTTGTGTGATAATTAATGGAGAGCGAATCAGAATACAACCACGAAAATTCTCAGTAATAACCCTTTACAGGCCCTTTATTTGAAATTACAAAGTGACCGCTTATTTACAAATTTATCCCAATTTATTATTCGTTAATCATCCTTCATTTCACACCAGGTAAGCCGAGCCACTAACTAACTAACTAACTAACTCCATGTAGCACAGTCCTTCTTAAGAAGCTAACAGGTCGTCAGCTAGTCAAGAAATTCCCCACGTTTTATGCAACCCGAAGGTTCATTACCGCATTCACAACAGCCCGCCACCTGTCCCTATCCTGAGCCACATCAACTTAAGTTTTACCAAAGAATCAGTTCAGGTCCGAGGCCTTGTCAAAAGTTCCGTAACGTGATCCTCTTTTACGGTGAGGAGTTGTTAGCACCTCGCCCAATCTCCAAGCTGGAGGACCACCCCTTGTCGGCTGTCCGCCACTGCTTATTCAATGTATTCACAGCTACCCTCTATATCCGGGGGCCGTTCCTCCATCCGCAACCTGAGGACGCGCCAAGCCGTGGCGACAGGGACCCACTGCGTCGTTAAATAAGTTAATGGATAGAAACGTGAAGAACAGCAATCATGAAGAACAGCAATCATGAAGAACAGCAATCATGAAGAACAGCAATCATTGTGCTCAGCATTTGTGCGGAGACACAAAGAAGCTTCAAGAATATCCGTTATGAAAGGAGCGGAAAACAATACAGTTGTAAACATAGTTCTATAAGCCTAATTATAACCCACTGTGTAAAGTGAGAGAAGCGAACAAAGAGAGAGACAGAGAAAGAAGAAAGTGAAGAGCAAGACAGTAATGAGAGACACTTTTATATTGCTGGAAAACAATGTCACTTGTTTGGAGATTTTCAATTTTTTCCCGCACGTACTTCTGGTAAGAGTATTATAAAAATGAAAACGTATAAAGAAGACCGTAGAACGGTGACAGTAGAGGCTTGAACTAAGTGCCGCGAGATGTTACATTCTCATTAACCTTAAAGCACATAATTGATTATTTTTATTTTTAAATCAAGGCGATTAATTTTGGTAAATTTAAACCCGGAGAGCTGCATATTAACCACAGTTACATATAACGATTCGATTTGTACCGCGCAGTAAACACAATCCTTCTCGGTTATAAAAACCAGTTCTTTACTGCCGCTTCTTACGAGATGCATACAAAACACATAAATACACTGTGTGTGCAGAACGTAGAATTGTTGAATGTTAAAGCTGGTGGTATATATAGTAACCACTGGGATTTAGAGGGTTAATGTAAGGCAGGTCAGTAGTAGGAATTCATAAAATACTCTGAAACCAGAATTAAGTTCTTCGGATAATTTTCAGATTCTCTACAGACTTAGCTTAATCATGGATATAATTTTTGTGTCTGGGGTCATGTAACACCTACAGTCACTCAGAGAACAATCACTTTAGGAACATATTATATAAAAGCCATGAAACCCCAGTCAGTTCCCGGCGCCTGGACTCAACTGAGCAGGGCTTTTAAATCGAAGCTGCCTTTTATTTCACCGAAAGCGCCGACAGAATGGCGCTTCGTAATTCCCTTTGTGTCTGGCGATGCGTTTTGCATTTGTCACCTCTTTAATCACTGCAGCGGTGCGGATAGAACCAGTGAATTATCCACAGTGGTTACAGCAAATGAATTTTGCGCAGTGCCTGAAATAAAGGTAATATGCTTTTAATATCGTTTCTGCTTTTTCGTGCTTACACAAATCACAGGGGGAAAGCTGGTCATACTTGAAATCTAATCATTAACGTATTGAGCACAACGGTAACTATATATACCACCGGATAACGTAAAATTATTCTGCTCATACAGTATATTCATGTGTCTCTTATAAAGTAAATTTCACCATAGAACAGGCCGTGGAGGCCCAGAGGGGGAGTAGAGGTATAGCTCTACTCTTTCTTTAACCTCGGCGCTAGATGATTAATGGGTCCCTGTCACCACGGCATGGCGCGTCCTCGGGTTGCGATGGAGGAACGGCCTCCGAATATGGAGAGTAGCTGCGAATACATTGAAAAAGCAGTCGCGGACAGCCGACAAGGGGTGACCCTCTAGCTTAGGGGTTGGGCGAGGTGCTAACAATTCCTTACAATAAAAAAATTACCATGTTACGAAACACTATACAAAGCCTCGGACCTGCGGGCTCTTGTAAGTGCGGTAATGAACCTTCGGGTTCCACAAAACGCGGGGAATCTCTTGACTAGCTGACGTCCTGTTAGCTTCCCAAGAAGGACTCTGCTCCATGGAGTTAGTTAGTTAGTTAGTTAGTTAGTTAGCTAGATGGGGGTGGCTGGTCAACACCACGCCCCGGCCGCTTTACTCCCGGGAATGGAGGCTGGGTGGAACCCAGGGCCGGTCTGGACGGTTGCGGAAAATCTCGCCCCCACCGGGATTCGTTCCCCGGACCGTCCTGCTCGTAGCGAATCGCTATACCGACTGAGCTATCGCTGCCCACCATGTGTCTCTTATGCTTGTAATAAACTACTGTTGTGTTCCTCTCCATTGTCATTCTTTCTGTACCAAGGAGCTGAACGCTCTTGTCTGAAGTCTGTCGCAACCAGCACTTGTGTCGAAAGGAAGGGAGTATAGGGCAGTTCAAGTACTGTGGAAGGAGAGGCATAACACCTCGGAAGTGGAATTTATTTCCACGCCCTTTGTATAGCATTGTACAAACATTGCGTCTTCCCGGAATTTGCGTTTATAAACATGTCTGTAATTTCGCCTTTGAGTTTCAAGGTGTGGTAAGGTAATTAGTTGTGGTTCCTACCAGTAGGTGCCGTACGTATCACCTGTTGCACCGCCATAACACCTGGAAATTGCTCGTCTGTTATTCGAGTTGTTTAAATGGAATGCACTTAGATGTAGTTAAATGTTGAGGCTATACCGTAGCTCTGTGCTGTGATGCCAGAAATTGGCAACACTGTTTCCGATGCCACTTGCAGAAATTTATCCAGCCGTCTTTTGATTTGTCATCGTTTAACTGTTCATCCAGTTACGTATCCCTTAGTGAGATAAATAACTGGCCAATTGCACGAAACTGGAAAACCTTTGAGAAGCTAACAGTTCCTCAGCTGGTCAGCATCTATGGAACCAGCAATTTCATTACCATTTTTACAGCAAACTGCCAGAGGTCATTGTAATAATCATTATAAATGAATTCCACAATTAAATGTCCTGTTTCTTAAAGACCCAATTCTGTACTATTCGTGTTACATGCCCATTTCATCTTTCTTGATGCAAACACCGTAGTAACACGTGGTGAATGGTCCAAGTCATGAATCTCCTCCCTATGCAATTTTCTCCACCTTCCTGGTACTTCCTCCTAGGCCCCAGTTCCTGCTTGTTATTATTATTATTATTATTATTATTATTATTATTTCGATGTCTTCAGAATGTAAATTATTACACTTAGTCAAATTTGCTGTTACTTTCAGTTTTATATAAAATGTGTCCCAATTAATTGTGCCGTGTTAAGTCTCAATATTAAGAGGACTTATCGCCGGACGACACCTGCCACCTTTGACCTACATTTAGTTGGACATTTCCTTACCTCCCCTACTTCCCTTTTTGGTATGTAACCCGAGTTTACCTGGTTAGTTATACAGGGTATACACAAAAGAATGGTGCGGTTTACTATGTATTTAGTATGGAAACCGCACCATTCTTTTGTGTATACCCTATATATTTATCTTGAGCACTCAGCAACCTGGCTCCGAGGGATGAGCATCTAAATTCTGTTTCGGATTGTAAATAAAAATTTCGTTTTGGCAAGATATATATAGAGTTGTTGGGAAGTCCTTGGTAGTGCTACGGTCTGGGTGTGTTTCTCTGTATCGACACAGCACTACCAAGTGTTCGTTAAGCTGGCTAGAGCTGCTC
Organism: Reticulitermes speratus; assembly: GCA_021186555.1. Lineage (NCBI taxonomy): Eukaryota > Metazoa > Arthropoda > Insecta > Blattodea > Rhinotermitidae > Reticulitermes > Reticulitermes speratus. The sequence continues at coordinate 6,585,645 of JAJKFL010000008.1, forward strand.
TTTAATATGTCATTGGGATTGGTTTTGATGTGTTGGTGTTGTATGTTTTTACTACGCTTTCTGTAAGTACTGGTTTTGTTGTTTGAATTTGTTTATAAAATAAATAGTTACATTTTGCTTTTGGTGTATTCCCATTTGGGGCACCTTTGGGTTAATGCTGGCTGCTCCGCCAGCTATAAACTTAGATCCACGGTAGTACAAGGAGCATAATTATTTAAGTATTTTTTTGTTTGTTTGTGTTTCTTCAATATGTATGTTCATTGTTCTTTGTTATTTGTGTCTGTCGCCCTGTTTCCGTCATGGGCCACTTGGTTGTTGACATGGGTCACTTGGTTGTTGACATTGGTCACTTGGTTGTTGACATGGGCCACTTGGTTGTTGACATGGGCCACTTGGTTGTTGACATGGGTCACTTGGTTGTTGACATGGGCCACTTGGTTGTTGACATGGGTCACTTGGTTGTTGACATGGGTCACTTGGTTGTTGACATTGGTCACTTGGTTGTTGACATGGGTCACTTGGTTGTTGACATGGGTCACTTGGTTGTCGACATGGGTCACTTGGTTGTTGACATTGGTCACTTGGTTGTTGACATGGGCCACTTGGTTGTTGACATGGGTCACTTGGTTGTTGACATGGGTCACTTGGTTGTTGACATGGGCCACTTGGTTGTTGACATGGGCCACTTGGTTGTTGACATGGGTCACTTGGTTGTCGACATGGGTCACTTGGTTGTTGACATGGGTCACTTGGTTGTTGACATGGGCCACTTGGTTGTTGACATGGGTCACTAGGTTGTTGACATGGGCCACTTGGTTGTTGACATGGGTCACTTGGTTGTTGACATGGGCCACTTGGTTGTTGACATGGGTCACTTGGTTGTTGACATGGGCCACTTGGTTGTTGACATGGGCCACTTGGTTGTTGACATGGGCCACTTGGTTGTTGACATGGGCCACTTGGTTGTTGACATGGGTCACTTGGTTGTCGACATGGGTCACTTGGTTGTTGACATGGGTCACTTGGTTGTTGACATGGGTCACTTGGTTGTTGACATGGGTCACTTGGTTGTTGACATGGGCCACTTGGTTGTTGACATGGGCCACTTGGTTGTTGGCATGGGCCACTTGGTTGTTGACTCAGCACGTTAATAGACTAAAATCGAACTGAACTGAATTGTTATTCCCGCAGATCCGATCGCATTGCTCCTACCCCTGCGAATGCCCGTCACGGCAGCCCGCGTGTCCAGTGGGAGTCTCGGTTGTGCGGGATGGCTGTGGCTGCTGCGCCATCTGTGCGCGCCAACAGGGCGAGCAGTGTGACGGCACGACGCTGTGCGACGAGAAGCGGGGCCTCGTCTGCCAGTACCCGCACCGAGCAGCTGTCAAGGGCGTCTGTCAAGGTATTGTGTTCTGATTACAGCAAGGTTCCGACTTACACGGGTACTCGGGGTACATTTCTGTGACATAGTATAATTTATTTTACATGTGAGTGTCATTATCTGTGATTACGTTGAAATTCCTTACCATAAAACTTTAGCAATTTTGATCTACATTCATTACCTTTAACTGTCCAATGAAACGAAGGTTTATGTCAGAAATTTATCGTATTCAATTAATCGTTGTTAAAGTTACGTGATATTCAGCTTAAAAGAACACTTTTGGAACGAATTAATATTATTCAGTCAGGAATGACTCTGTGTCAGTGTTTCCCAAAGTTTTGTGCTCCCGGATCCCATTTGACTTCGAAAAATAACCACGGATCCTCACATTCTTGCTTACTTAAATATAGGGTGTCCGGATGATATGTATTCAAAATTAAAAATTCATGTCTCAGGACCGATTGAAATAGCTACGAATACACACCAGTAGCACACGTAACAATGCATTGCATGATTTGACCTTAATTAAAATGATAGAACGTATTGATTAGGCTAACTAACTAACTAACTAACTCCATGGAGCAAAGTCCTTAAGAAGTTAACAGGTCGTCAGCTAGTCAAGAAATTCCCCGCGTTTTATGGAACCCGAAGGTTCATTACCGCACTCACAAGATCCTGCCACCTGTCCCTATCAATCAGTCCAGGTCCGAGGCTTTGTCATATGTTTCGTAACACGGTAATTTTTTACGGTGAGAAGTTGTTAGCACCTCGCCCAACCCCCAAGCTGGAGGACCACCCCTTGTCGGCTGTCTGCGACTGCTTATTCAATTTATTCGCAGCTACCCTCCATATCCACAGGCCGTTCCTCCATCCTCAACCTGAGGACGCGTCATGCCGTGGTGACAGGGACCGACTTATCGTGGTGACAGGGACCGACTTATCGTGGTGACAGGGACCGACTTATCGTGGTGACAGGGACCGACTTATCGTGGTGACAGGGGCCGACTTATCGTGGTGACAGAGACCGACTTATCGTGGTGAGAGGACCCGACTTATCGTGGTGACAGAGACCGACTTATCGTGGTGACAGGGACCGACTTATCGTGGTGACAGGGACCGACTTATCGTGGTGACAGGGACCGACTTATCGTGGTGACAGGGACCGACTTATCGTGGTGACAGGGACCGACTTATCGTGGTGACAGGGACCGACTTATCGTGGTGACAGGGACCGACTTATCGTGGTGACAGGGACCGACTTATCGTGGTGACAGGGACCGACTTATCGTGGTGACAGGGACCGACTTATCGTGGTGACAGGGACCGACTTATCGTGGTGACAGGGACCGACTTATCGTGGTGACAGGGGCCGACTTATCGTGGTGACAGGGGCCGACTTATCGTGGTGACAGGGGCCGACTTATCGTGGTGAGAGGACCCGACTTATCGTGGTGACAGAGACCGACTTATCGTGGTGACAGGGACCGACTTATCGTGGTGACAGGGACCGACTTATCGTGGTGACAGGGACCGACTTATCGTGGTGACAGGGACCGACTTATCGTGGTGACAGGGACCGACTTATCGTGGTGACAGGGGCCGACTTATCGTGGTGACAGAGACCGACTTATCGTGGTGAGAGGACCCGACTTATCGTGGTGACAGAGACCGACTTTTCGTGGTGACAGGGACCGACTTATCGTGGTGACAGGGACCGACTTATCGTGGTGACAGGGACCGACTTATCATGGTGACAGGGACCGACTTATCGTGGATTGATTAGGCTACATGTCGTAATCCCTGATAATAATACTTAATAAACAATAAAATGTTTAATGGAGAAAATTTGTTCCTTATTTTATAAATAATAACAATAATGATAATATTATTGATACTAATAATGATGATAATACATTTAGTCCCATGTTTTCGACCAGAGCTCTTAACAAACCTGACCTGCATTACAGGTATATGATAATACAAAATTATGGTAACAATAAAACAAAACAGCATAACGAATTAAGCCCTCTGCACTCCATGCTGCTCCGTAAAATCCACTTGAAAGTTTGCGAAGTGCTTTTAACTGTGCTCTTCCCCTCATACAAGTAGTAATAAGCACAAAACTGATTCACAGCTGGTAGGCCTACTGTAAAACAGTTTCTGACCTCCCGCCCATCCCGTCGCCTGGGCCAGACTTTGATAATTGCTCTTCTCCCCCTGCATGCCGTTGCCCTGACAACGACAGTCCCCTTTTTTCAATATCCTCTGCCTGGCCTGATTATTTTGCTTCAACAGCAGATTTTTATTACAGTTCCTTATGAGGTTTTATTTTGTAATAACAATTTTATTTATACATTTCATTGTTATAATGTTTATTTAATCTTTTGATCTGTTCCTTTGTGAACAGCAAGTGAATGACATTGGTGATAATAATGGTAATTATGGTGGCCTTTTGAATTACCTATTTTAAATATTCGAAGTTAGCAGTTTTTATATTACTTCATGAAGTCTCAGACATGCCTGACATCTGGTGAACAGATTAGTAAACTGATCCAACCAAATTACCCAACCGACCGCAATGTACGTAATCCAAACTAACTCTACATAACCTAATTAACCGCTTAAAATAAACTAAATAAATAAATTACTTAAATTAAATACATATATGAATGATTTATACCAATTAATAAATTAATGGATTAATGAATAAAATTACATGTTATATAAATTAAATAAATAAATAAATGGAGTCAAATAAATTAAATTAATGAAGGATTAAATAAATTAATTCAATTAGATAAATTATTTAAATAAATCAAATGAATTAAATTTAATAAATATTATAAATATATTAATAATAAATTGAATAGTTAAATTAAGTAAACATTTAAATATCACTTCATGTCGACTCATTTGTCATATTAACTGAGCCCACTCAGACGATCGCTGGCACGCTCGGTAGCTTAGGACACTACGTGACAATAGCCTTCAGACTCTTTGTTTTGCCAATATAAAAATTCCTGTGCAGAATCCCAACTTTATTGACCTTAAATCAGGGAAGGCAAGTTCATTTGTACTAGACCTGAATGTACTGTCTAGAGGTAAGCAATACGTTTCGGCACTTGGCAACACTGAACTGCCAATAAAGGATGCGTGCAACTGACCTTGGCTTTCATTGCTCTCGTGAGTTTTCTATATATAAGTATTTTAGTGTATACAGTAGTGTCAGCCTTTTATATAGGGTGGTTCCTCGTTACCTGGTCAATTGGGATTAGAGAAACGACACTTACAGGGAGTCTCTTTAAACAGGGAATTTCGACTGCTAAGGAATAATGTAAATATGGGTTAACGGGATCGGGTTGGTATACAGGGTATACACAAAAGAATGGTGCGGCTTACTATGTAATTAGTATGGACACCGCACCATTCTTTTGTGTATACTCTGTATAAAGTGACTTTTATATATCAGCATTCCTTAAATACGAACATTTTAAAATACCTATGGTTTTAACTAGGAGGAAAATCGAATTGCTAAGCGACTAGTGGCTTCTCAAGAACTTCCATATCGTCCAAGACGTGACGTCAGATATTTTGGTCGGGAGTTCCAGGGTTATAGAGGGACAAGCTGGCTGCATTTTCAGAGTAGTTAATTCAATCTGTAGTCTGTCTTACGACAGGTCCGTAGCCTCTTCCAAAGCGAGTTCTCCACAGGGTGCGATCTAGTGCTTCCTCTTTCAATTTCCAGTATCTTTTATTTTCCTTAAGGTCATCCAGTAGCTGCTTACGTCTTCTCCCTCGTCGTCCCGTCATTTCTATCCTTCCTTGAAAGTAGTATCTTACTCTTTTACCATGAAGAAGGAGGCAGCAGATTCCTTCTAAGCGTTTCTACGCTCCGACTAAACAACATGACGTCACTTACCGGAAGACGGTAATTTTGAAAGTCTTATATCGTTAGTTTGGTACACAAGGTGGTTTTAGCACCCTTATTTCTAATTCTGCCTTTAAGTGCCGGGCCACGGATTGGCACAACTGCGCTAATAGACATAGAATGTCATTCACAGAGGGCGCAGGTTCCTTCATTGTTGATGCTCACATACATGCTGCTGCATTAGACGTGATGCCGTCTAACTGCCTGACAAATGCCGCTCACTGCGAGGCCCGGCCTTTGTCTGACGCGTAACGACCCGGTGTGTTCCCACGGCCCGCAATCAATAACACATTTCCAATGAAGATGTTTTTACGACGGCGATTAACCTAACTTGGTTTGTACAGAGTGAAGCAAGAGAGAATGAGCGTATAATGGACACGATAACGTACTTACAGAGTGAGAACGATGAACTAGGCTTGCACTGGTGAACACAACAAGATGCTATAAGCGTGTCACTTATACAGAGTGGAGAACGATGAACTATGGCTTGCACAGGGTGAAACACGAAACAAGATGGCTTATACAGCGTGATGCACGATAAACTGATGGCTTATACAGAATGAAACACGAGAAACTGATACCTTATACAGCGTGGTGCACGATAAACTGATGGCTTATACAGAATGAAACACTAGAAACTGATACTTTATACAGAGTGGTGCACGATGAACTGATGGCTTATACAGAATGAAAAACTAGAAACTGATACTTTATACAGCGTGATGCACGATAAACTGATGGCTTATACAGAATGAAACACTAGAAACTGATACGTTATACAGCGTGGTGCACGATAAACTGATGGCTTATACAGAATGAAACACTAGAAACTGATACCTTATACAGAGTGGTGCACGATAAACTGATGGCTTATACAGAATGAAACAAGAGAAACTGATACATTATACAGCGTGGTGCACGATAAACTGACATAGAGGGAACTGTCTTACCGATTAGGATGCGGTGCTGTCAGGTTATCGTGTCTGTGGGTCCGGCAGCTTTTTACTGACGTCATGTAAGCATGTCAAGACAAATATGATATTTCTATAGCACTGTCAGTACTACTCATTCTGAAAACATCACATTATAGTGTATTTCAGTTTCTAGTATGGCTGTGGCAGGTTTGATGTTACAGCATCGCAGCTAAGCTCATATATTAATCTATTATTCCACACGACACGATGAAAATGTTTAGGCCTGTCCACACCTTGGGTATGTTCAGGTCAAGGTAAGTTCACGGTCAGGGATTTTGGTACAGTATTCACACTAGGCCGATCCCAGTGGCCTTGCGGTCTAAGGCGTGGGTCTGCGGCCGCTCACTTACTAGGATTGTGGGTTTGAATCCCACCGGGGGCATGGATGTCTGTCTGTTGTGAATGTTGTGTGTTGTCAGGTAGAGGTCTCTGCGACGGGCTGATCACTCGTCCAGAGGAGTCCTACCGAGTGTGGTGTGTCTGAGTGTGATCGTGAAGCCTCTAAAAATGAGGCGGCCTTGGCCCCCAAGGGGCTGTCGAGCCACTGAAAAAAAAAATCACACTAAACGCTTTATGGAACTCAACCGCGGTTAATTTTGCTTTAAACACGTTAAAAAATTAACCAATAAATATTTGGCAGAAATCGCATTACTTTTGGGTCAAAGTCCTTCCGGGGGGGGGCCGAGATAGCTTAGTCACCCGGGCTTTACTATTCGGGTTTCGAATCCTGGCAGAGACGAAGGGGTTCTAGCTTCTCCAAATCATACATTCTATCTCTGGAGGCCACGCAACATTCTGCTAAATGGTTGTCGGTGATTTATTCCATGAAGATAAATCGGCCGGTGCGTGAAGGTGACCAACCGTCTCCTATAGAGCCGAGGTTTAAAGTGGTTTAGCTATGCCACTATCACATATATGCTGTCATAGCTTGAACAGGGACCTCTGTAACTGGTACAGTACCTCTTGAGTGATCCCTAGACAGTTTAACGCCACATAATTGCATAATCTATCCGGAGGCATGCTTATTAGCGTCTGCTGTGACGGTTACACTTCCTGCCCTTATCGTCATCAGTTACTGGTAGGACGTTGCCATGTTCCGGCAATAACATTCCATCTATATCTTTCTTTGTCTTCAATTAATCTTCCTCTAAAGATGATATACAGGGCATACACAAAAGAATGGTGCGGTATCAAAAGTGAATAAAAAATGTATTTCTCAACTTATACGGGCACAACATACACCGTCAGCGGCGGCAACTGTCTGAGTTTCTCATTTGGTAATTACAATCCTTCAATGTGTAAACCCTGGGTCACACGACACACATCCACACGGTAATCAAACTGTAGCCACTGACTTGCGGGGACTTCGCTGAAACGCCTCACGCACTCTTTCAATGTTTTCATCAGACACACGAGGTCGACCAGGACTCTTGCCTTTACACAAGCATCCAGTTTCTACAAACTGTCGGTACCGCCTGCTTATGTTATTCTTGTGTGGTGCGTCTTTTTTAAACCGTGCACGAAACTCACGCTGCACTGTAATCACAGATCTGGACACCTCAAAACGGAGCACACAGAAAGCCTTCTCCTGATGCAACGCCATCTTTGAAACTGGCCCCGCGGCCACGCAGTAAGCATGAGAAGCGAACTGCTGGTAGCGCATGAGAAACTTGGACAGTTGCCGCCGCTGACGGTGTAAGTTGTGCCGTGTAATATGATATATAAATTTTTTATTCACTTTTGAAACCGCACCATTCTTTTGTGTATGCCCTGTACTCTTAGGCTATTACACCAGCAATCCTGTATATGTGATACATATGTTTTCGTAATATTTTTTAATATATAGTATATTTAATATTATATATTAATAGTTTTTAATATTTTATCAGATATCAAGAACTGAATCCTCGTCAGTCCTTATCCTGTTTTGATCTCTCTTTGTCATTTTACACGTTACGATGTCATAAATTAATGTTGTACTGCCATCAGTTAGTGCATTTTAGTTAGGCAGTCGTATCTAGATGTCTCTTTTGATGCCCTACTGGGATGTGACGCTGTGTACCGACGTTTCAGAGTACCATGGCGCCTTCAGGTTTAGGATTAAGGAGTCCAAAAATTGCGCTATGAATATCGGTAATAGCATGCAGAAGCTTCAGCTGTAACTTACATTTTGTTTATATAAGAAAGGAAATTCACTTCGTGGAACATAGTCCTTATTGAGAAGCTTATAGTCTTAGACTATGCTTACTCAAGAAGTTTAATTACAGTGTTTACAACAGCCAGTCACTGGTCCCTGTCTTGAGCCAGATAAATCCAATCCACGTCCTTATTCCCATACCTTTACGATTTATTTTAATTGTATCAATACATCCATGCCTAGGTTTTCCAAATGGTCTCTTCCCTTCAGGTTTTCTAATCATAATTTTTATACAGTGTCATAATTTCCAATACCCGAAATTTCTAGATTTTTCATAAAATTTTTTATTATTATTGCCATATTTTTGTTTAGTGATTACTTTTTGTGTATTTTGACTGTTCTTTTGTGGTATTTGTGTTTTTGTGCTGGTTTTATAATAGGCCCTTGTGCTGTTAAGCCTAAACGTTAATATTTATTATTATTATTATTATTATTATTATTATTATTACTACTATATCTGGTCTGACAGTCTGTGAAGCCATGATCAGATTGCTAACATATTTCCTGAACGCCCTATATCAAAAGACGCTGGGATTTGGCATCGTTCCATTCGCTGCACTGATATTGCTGATAGTAATAACTCATTGTGATTCAGAGTGGTAGTTATGTCCTTTTGCCAAAACTGCCCTGATATGATTGGTCTGCTAGGATATGTGGGGGGTAAGGGGAGGTGCAGGGGAGGAAATGACGCCATCAAGGGATGGGACGCTGCTTGTTTGAAGGGTCACGTTTACCCTAATGGAGCGGGGACAGACCGACTCTTTAACTCGAGAATCCGTTCCCAGATGGCACTGCACGAAAATATTATTAAAAGATGTAGTCTTTTATTTGTTGTGATAGCTAAACTAACCTGTGTCAATTTATTTAGCTGTGTGCAGCCTATTTCACCAATCTCTCCCATGCGTTCTACATGCCCCATCAGTTGACATTTCATTAATTTAGTCGTGGCAATGATATCGTCAAGAACACAAATTAGAAGGTCATTATAAAAGTTCCATCCTCCTATTAGTTGGTGGCACAGCTGGTTGAGGCACTGTGCCACAAGACGGGAGGTTCCGGGTTCGATTCCCGGTAGGTTCCTTGGAAAATTTTCCAGTGACCCATTCCTTCTGTCCGCATTTAGTAGCCCTTACAAATGAGTACCAAGGAAAGTCGATGGTAAAGTGCGGCCGGAGCGTATAGCTGACAGCTCTGTTGTCAAAGGATGGAAGCCCAACATTACATCCCCCTCTGATTCTTCAAGACCTGTTAGGGAAACCTTTACCTTTTACCTATTAGTTGACGAGATTTGAAGTTTTTATTCGATAATGTCTACTGGCATGTGACGTCATGTAGTTTTCGGAGGGGCGTACCGACTCCATCTTCAGGGTAAAATAGTATACAGAAAATGGAAGCGGCATGTACTTTATCTGGGCACCGGAATTATTTCCTGGCATAAAGCGGCTGGGATGTGGCGTTGAAAACCCACCCCAATCTAGCACAGAAATTAAGAATAAGTGGAGCTATACCTCTATTCCCCTCTCTGTGCCTTCATGGCATGTTATATGGTATCACTTTTTAATTTAATTTTCTACTTTCGTGTTTCTTAAAACGGGGGGAGACAGTCTTCCCCTTTCTTAGCGAATATTCGCGCTTCAAGAATTACTTTGGTTCATATTTGATTTAATTGTCCAGTAGGTTGCATAGTGAGTCAGTTAGCCACTTGTTTACTCGTCTGTTTATGCCGTACTTTGTACCAGCAAACTGTACCGTAGCAAACGAATCGAGAAATGAAGCACTTTGGGCGCACAGAGGCAGTCAGCCGAGCTTTCTGTAGAGCACCGTCGTGTTGTCATGGCGACACACAAAGTTTGAAATGATAGAAGATGGTAAAGCCTTCTGGTAAGGGATCAACAGTCCTACAGACGATCTGTGGCGTATGAAATATGAATATATGCAACGAAACGCAACAAGGATTCTAACTTGTAAACATTACTGCTCGAAGCTAAACATATAACAGCTGGAAGCCATTTCTAAATCCTCTGAAACATAAAGTTCAGCGCTTAGAGTACTAAGTTTCATGTTGCACAATAAAGTTTATATAAATATGTCCCGTATGTTCCCTTTCTTATATCACTGAAATCCGTATTACCGAAACATATATTCGTAAGATTCGTTTTAATAATATTTTTCAACCCCTATGTCATCTTATAAGTGATAATTTTATAGCAGGTGGTAAAAGGTAAATTTCAGCCTAGAACAGGCCATGGAGGCCCAGAGGGGGAGTAGAGGTATAGCTCAACCCTTTCTTTAACCTCGGCGCTAGATGGGGGTGGGTGGTCAACGCCACGCCCCGGCCGCTTTACCCCCGGGAATGATCCGGAACCCATTGTACAAGAGGCTGGGTAGGCCCCAGGGCCGGTCTGGACAGGTGCTAAAAATCTCGCTCCAACAGGGATTCGATCCAATGACCGTCCAGGTCGTAGCGAGTCACTATACCGACTAAAACATCCCGGCCCACTTATAGTAGGTGTCCCCACAAAAATTCTCTGTGCCTATCTTATTTTCTCAATCAGAAGAATCATTCAGTGTATCATAACCTGCTTGTTTTGACTAGGTTTATAATACAGGGCATACACAAAAGAATGGTGCGGTTTCAAAAGTGAATAAAAAATTTATGTCTCACATTACACGGGCAAAACATACACCGTCAGCGGCGGCAACTGTCCAAGTTTCTCATGCGCTACCAGCAGTTCGCTTCTCATGCTTACTGCGTGGCCGCGGGGCCAGTTTCAAAGATGGCGTTGCAGCAGGAGAAGGCTTTCTGTGTGCTACACCGGGTCTGGGATGAGTTTGATTACCGTGTGGATGTGTGTCGTGTGACCCAGAGTACAGACATTGAAGGATTGTAATTACCAAATGAGAAACTTTGACAGTTGCCGCCGCTGACGGTGTATGTTGTGCCCGTGTAAGGTGAGAAATAAATTTGTTATTCACTTTTGAAACCGCACCATTCTTTTGTGTACGCCCTGTACAAGTAGAACTGATAAGCCATTAACTGTCTTTATAATGACCAAACCAATCCAGTGCACACACTAATCTTGTTTCCTTAAGATCCATCTTAATATTATAATCTCTAAACATTTTTCTTCTTCCTTATACCTGCCACATCTCCACATATCTGATCGACCTTAATCTCATCACCAGTAAAACATTTGGTGAATACAAGCCATAAAGCTCCTCGCTATGTAGTCTTCTCCACTCCCCTGTTACCTCGTCCCTCTTAAGCCCAAATATCCCCCTCAACCACCTCAGCCTATAAATTTTATATTATCTTTTTATCAGGTTTTATAATCTGTGTTTTATATATTTAAAGACAAAATTGTAAATTACTGTAATCTGTACATGATAATGAAACTTGACTACATGTGATATATAACATAATAGCAGACATAAACATTGGATGTAAAGTAAATGTAGATTACGAGCCTCCTGAAGATGACCCTGTAAGGGTTGAAACATATGTAGGGGTTGAAGAAAAAAAATTGAAAAAATATAGTGTATTTCGTTGGTGTGTAATTTGTGACCCTCAGCCTATGTTTCTCCCTCAATGTGACAGACCAAGTTTCACACCCGTATAGAGCAGCAGACGAAATTATAGTTCTATGTATTTTCATCTTTATTTTATTCTATTTTCACCGTGCATTTTTCAAGTATAGACAATGTTTTTCACCAACTAAATGCACTTGTTTTAAAAACACTAAAATATTCTAAAATTGTTTGATACTCATTAGTGAGCCGAAACATGTCGCGGCTTTTTATCAAACATTTTTAGAATATTTTAGTGTTTTTAAAACAAGTGCATTTAGTTGGTGAAAAACATTGTCTATTTCGTCTTTATGTTCTTAGGTAGCAAACGGGAAGACGAAAGATTCTGCAAGGAATGATAGCAGGCATTCCTTGAATTTATTCTGCGCTTAATTTATTGTGAATACAGTTTTGAATTCATGGTGAAGTTCCCAGATATTTGAATTTTTGCCACATTTTCATAGCATTCATTTAATATTAGGCACCTTCGCATAGTAGCGAAAGTGTCTATTATTTTTTCATTCCGTCAATCCGTCTGTCGGCATGTGTGAGGTGTAGCTCCATCCATTCTTAAGCTCCTGATTAGGTTGATGTTAGTGGTCAACGTCACTCCAGGGCCGCTTTACCTCTTAAGAAACAGCCCCCAATACCCTTTGTTAAGGAGGCTGGTTGGGTCCCAGAGTCGGTCTGGACGTTTTGGGGAGGAGAACAATTTTCTGCCGTCTCCAGGGAATCGAACCACGATTCCTCGGTGTTTCAGGCCGTAGCATAGTTACTATGACAAGTAGGTAACACGACTGAGACATGTTTTGTAGTCGTCCTGTAGCGTTCCATCAGTTGTCATACCTACGCCTTCTGTAATCTTGGTCCCCGCTGTGTAAGGGCGAGCTTGTTTTCTCCGGGGTTAAGCCGCGAGGATGGCCGGGGATTTAATAGGATCTGCCACGAGCACGAAGTTGGGCTACTCAACGACAGCAGTGTATGTACAGGGCTACTCACTCTTATATTGCATGTAAGGTTCTCTCTCTCTCCTCTCCTCATTAGTGGTCAAAGGGATACGTAAAAAATTCTGATTCTGTGTAGTTATATACTGTATAATTATTGAATACTTAATCCAAGCAACGTTGAACAACGCATTGTTTTGCATGAGGCTACTAATTTGGATATAATTTGTATAAAGAATTAACATTAACATAAATTGTGTTTAAAGATTCAGTCCGTACCGCGCAGTAAACACACTCCGTCTCAGTTATACAAACCAGTCAGTTAATGTTGTACAGTGAAATAATCGCTGTTTGTTCTGAGATCCACACAAAACACATAAATACAGTCCGTACCGCGCAGTAAACACACTCCGTCTCACTTATACAAACCAGTCAGTTAATGCTGTACAGTGAAATAATCGCTGTTTGTTCTGAGATCCACACAAAACACATAAATACAGTCCGTACCGCGCAGTAAACACACTCCGTCTCAGTTATACAAACCAGTCAGTTAATGTTGTACAGTGAAATAATCGCTGTTTGTTCTGAGATCCACGCAAAACACATAAATACAGTCCGTACCGCGCAGTAAACACACTCCGTCTCAGTTATACAAACCAGTCAGTTAATGTTGTACAGTGAAATAATCGCTGTTTGTTCTGAGATCCACACAAAACACATAAATACACTGTGTGGGCAGAACGTAGAATTGTTGAATGTTAAACGTGGTGGTACATATAGTAACCACTGGGCTTTAGAGGGTTAATATACAAAGACCCAGTCCCTACCGCGCAGTAAACACACTCCGTCTCAGTTATACAAACCAGTCAGTTAATGCTGTACAGTGAAATAATCGCTGTTTGTTCTGAGATCCACACAAAACACATAAATACAGTCCGTACCGCGCAGTAAACACACTCCGTCTCACTTATACAAACCAGTCAGTTAATGTTGTACAGTGAAATAATCGCTGTTTGTTCTGAGATCCACACAAAACACATAAATACAGTCCGTACCGCGCAGTAAACACACTCCGTCTCAGTTATACAAACCAGTCAGTTAATGCTGTACAGTGAAATAATCGCTGTTTGTTCTGAGATCCACAAAAACACATAAATACAGTCCGTACCGCGCAGTAAACACACTCCGTCTCAGTTATACAAACCAGTCAGTTAATGCTGTACAGTGAAATAATCGCTGTTTGTTCTGAGATCCACACAAAACACATAAATACAGTCCGTACCGCGCAGTAAACACACTCCGTCTCAGTTATACAAACCAGTCAGTTAATGCTGTACAGTGAAATAATCGCTGTTTGTTCTGAGATCCACACAAAACACATAAATACAGTCCGTACAGCGCAGTAAACACACTCCGTCTCAGTTATACAAACCAGTCAGTTAATGTTGTACAGTGAAATAATCGCTGTTTGTTCTGAGATCCACACAAAACACATAAATACAGTCCGTACCGCGCAGTAAACACACTCCGTCTCAGTTATACAAACCAGTCAGTTAATGCTGTACAGTGAAATAATCGCTGTTTGTTCTGAGATCCATACAAAACACATAAATGCACTGTGTGGGCAGAACGTAGAATTGTTGAATGTTAAACGTAGTGGTACATATAGTAACCACTGGGCTTTAAAGGGTTAAACCTGAGACGAGTCTTAAGGCAAGATTCGTTAAATCCAATTAAATGTGAATGGTATGATGTTCGTAAATGGAAATTTCTTTCTTTCGTTATTGGAATATCAGCACGGCTGTGTTCAAAAGTTTGGGCGAAAGGGAGACTTTGCCTGATCATGATATTCTGTCTGTAAAAATGTTAAAAAAAATAGGAAACATATAATGAAGTTTAACGAAATTTGATATCGATATGTTGCACAAAATTTTGTTGAAATTTCGTATATTGGTTCAGATCATGCAGCAGTAACGAACACTACTCGAAAAACCTTCGTGGGTGGGCTTAACTTGCGTAACAAGTTCGGGGATTGAAAAATGTTTGAATCATAAGTTGCAGATAAAAATGAAACACATGTTTATGTCCAATATGCTTCCCTTTGCATGTTGTAAAATTTGCGAGGTACTTGAACAAAAGGTAATTTTTATGATATCATAATTCGAGTGCCGTTGCAGAGGTTTTTATTAATTTTATATTGAAATGGAGAATGGCGAATAAATTTTTTAAGATTTTATTTAAAATTTACGCGGGGTTTAAATGAAAGAAATATTTCGGATTCATTTTCTAAGCTGTCTTTATTTCTAGGTTGTAAGAATACAAAAGAAAGTTGTTATTTTATTTGAATTGTGTTTTATATAATATAGATCTCAGTCTTGTACAAATATATTGATAGTTTTTCCTAGTTTACCCGTTCTGTTTTACTTAATTTTCAAGAGACATTATTCAATGACGGACAATCCAACCATGACAGAGCGAATGTGTAACTGTTGTTACAATTAACTTTACTCTTTGTTCACCGTGCATTCTGGTATTAATAAACACTTATTAACCAACAGCTGTACTATTACAGTAGATTGTCACTTAAAATCACTTAAAATACCCTACATATTTTCGACGACCAAACATATTTAGGGCTTTTAAGTGATTTTCAGTGACAATCTACTGTAATAGTGCAACTGTTGGTTAATAAGTGTTTGTTGTTACAAAACGTACATTTCTTAAGTGTTACCATCCTTAGTTATTCATTTCCAGCCTCGGTGCACTGTACGGACCTTTAAAACTTTACACACTCTCGGCCTCTTTACACTATACGGTTGTGGATGAATTAAGGGGGATTATAAATATAAAACCCCTCAGCCCCGGGCAGTAGTTGGAAATTAAACTCCAATGTCATTGAAGATTTTTATAAACAATATGAACATTATTATAAACTTTATTTATTAATCGTCCATTCTATATATATATATATATGTTACCAAGGGCTTAGGCTGCTAACGCTAGGTTTTTGGCACTACCCATCCCTTATATTATGTGTCATCATACACAGTACCTTATACAGGATGTATTTTAATACGTCGACTGCTTTTACAGTAGCTTTGCAACCCTTTCCTCAACACTCCCTTCTAGTTTCTTTGTCTGATTTTCCCACTTATATTTTATCTTATTGAAAAATTTCTTAAGTTTCTCGGTTCTATGATTTTGGTACAGTTAATTAATTTCTTGAATGCCGGCTCGTCTTTTATATTTAGCCACTGACTGTTAACAAGTTCCTCCTCCATCTTTGCTGTTTGGTTACATTTCAGATATAAACTAGTTACAAAGTTTGTGGATTCTAATGCAGTAATTTGTAAAAGAGAAAACGGTACTCTTTTTTTATGTTTTAAAAAGTGTAATAATTTAAAAGTAAATTGGGAACTCTGCTGAATATGAAGCTGGAGATGATTTAAGTGTCTGCATTCACCACTCCAGCATTAGACATTGCTGCATTTAAAACTTCAGGTATTCATTTTGTACCATTCATGTAGTTCCTGACAGAAATAAATTTGACATCAGATATTACGACCCAGCTATCAGAGAACACAGATCTCTCTCCTGCGAACTATTCAGGCTTTGAATCGACACGGAAAGCAGCTGATGAGAAGTCGTGCCAATGTTATTAATTACCTTTCAAAACAACATCGTTGTTTGATGTTAAGCTCTTATTTGTCCTCTAAAACACACTGATAACCTTATATACACACTGATAACCTTATATACACACTCATAAACTTATATACACACTCATAACCTTATATACACACTCATAACCTTATATACACACTGATAACCTTATATACACACTGATAACCTTATATACACACTCATAAACTTATATACACACTCATAACCATATATACACACTGATAACCTTATATACACACTGATAACCTTATATACACACTCATAACCATATATACACACTGATAACCTTATATACACACTCATAACCTTATATACACACTGATAACCTTATATACACACTCATAAACTTATATACACACTCATAACCATATATACACACTGATAACCTTATATACACACTGATAACTTATATACACACTCATAAACTTATATAAACACTCATAACCTTATATACACACTGATAACCTTATATACACACTGATAACCTTATATACACCTCATAAACTTATATACACACTCATAACCTTATATACACACTGATAATTTATATACACACTGATAACCTTGTATACACACTGATAACCTTGTATACACACTGATAACCTTATATACCACTCATACCCTTATATACACAATGATAACCTTATATACACAATGATAACCTTATATACACACTGATAATTTATATACACACTGATAACCTTATATACACACTCATAACCATTATATACGCACTCATACCCTTATATACACACTGATAACCTTATATACACACTGATAATCTTATATACACAATTATAACCTTATATACACAATGATAACCTTATATAACACACTCATAACCTTATATACACACTGATAACCTTATATACACACTGATAACCTTATATACACACTCATAACCTTATATACGCACTCATACCCTTATATACACACTGATAACCTTATATACACACTTAATCTTATATACACACTCATAACCTTATATACACACTCATAACCTTATATACGCACTCATACCCTTATATACACACTGATAACCTTATATACACACTGATAATTTATATACACACTCATAACCTTATATACCACACTACCTATAATAACCTTATATACACACTATAACTACTCATATAACTTAATACACACTCATAACCTTATATACACACTCATAACCTTATATACACACCTATATAACTTATATACACCACTCATAACCTTATATACACACTGATAACCTTATATACACACTCATAACCTTATATACACACTCATAACCTTATATACACACTGATAACCTTATATACACACTCATAATCTTATATACACACTCATAACCTTATATACACACTCATAACCTTATATACGCACTCATACCCTTATATACACACTGATAACCTTATATACACACTGATAACCTTATATACACACTCATAACCTTATATACACACTGATAACCTTATATACACACTGATAACCTTATATACACACTCATAACCTTATATACACACTCATAACCTTATATACACACTGATAACCTTATATACACACTGATAACCTTATATACACACTCATAACCTTATATACACACTCATAACCTTATATACGCACTCATACCCTTATATACACACTGATTAACCTTATATACACACTATAACCTTATATACACACTCATAACCTTATATACACACTATATACCATTATTATACACACTGATAACCTTATATACACACTGATAACCTTATATACACACTCATAACCTTATATACGCACTTACCTATATACACACTGATAACTATATACACACTGATAACCTTATATACACACTCATAACCTTATATACCACTAACTTATACCATATAACCTTATATACACACTCATAACCTTATATACACACTCATAACCTTATATACACACTGATAACCTTATATACACACTCATAACTTATATAACACACTCTATTAACCTATAATATATACACACTATAACCTTATATACACACTGATAACCTTATATACACACTCATAACCTTATATACGCACTCATAACCTTATATACACACTGATAACCTTATATACACACTCATAATCTTATATACACACTCATAACCTTATATACACACTCATAACCTTATATACGCACTATACCCTTATATACACACTGATAACCTTATATACACACTGATAACTTATATACACACTCATAACCTTATATACACACTGATAACCTTATATACACACTGATAACCTTATTACACACTCATAACCTTACATACACACTCATAACCTTATAACACACTGATAACCTTATATAACACTCATAATCTTATATACACACTCATAACCTTATATCACACTCATAACCTTATAACGCACTCATACCCTTATATACACACTGTAACCTTATATACACACTGATAATTTATATACACACCATAACCTTAATACACACTGATAACCTTATATACACACTCAAATCTTATATACACACTCATAACCTTTATACACACTCATAACCTTATATACGCACCATACCCTTATAACACACTGATAACCTTATATACACACTGATAACCTATTACATACTCATAAACTATATACACACCATAACCATATATACACACTGATAACCTTATATACACACTGATAACCTTTATACACACTCATAAACTTATTAAACACTCATAACCTATAACACCGATAACCTTATATACACACTGATAACCTTATATACACACTCATAACCTTATATACGCACTCGTAACCTTATATACACACTGATAACCTTATAACACACTCATAATCTTATATACACACTCATACCTTATATACACACTCATAACCTTATATACGCACTCATACCCTTAATACACACTGATAACCTTATATATACACTGATAATTTATATACACACTCATAACCTTATATACACACGAAACCTTATTACACATCATAATCTTAATACACACCATAACCTATTACACACTCATAACCTTATATACCACTCATCCCTTATATACACACTGATAACCTATATACACACTGATAACCTTATATACACACTCATAAACTTAATACACACTCTAACCAATATACACACTGATAACTTATATACCACTGATAACTTATATACACACTCATAAACTATATAAACACTCATAACCTTATATACACACTGATAACCTTATATACACACTGATAACCTTATATACACACTCATAACCTTATATACGCACTCATACCTTATATACACACTGATAACCTTTATACACACTATAATCTTATATACACCTCATACCTTAATACACACTCATAACCTTATATACGCACTCATACCTTATATACACACTGATAACCTTATATACACACTGATAATTTATATACACACTCATAACCTTATATACCACTATAACCTTATATACACACTGATAACCTTATATACACACTCATAACTTACATACACACTCATAACTTATATACACACTGATAACCTTATATACACACTCATAATCTTATATACACACTCATAACCTTATATACACACTCATAACCTTATATACCACTCATACCCTTATACACACTGATAACCTTATATACACACTGATAATTATATACACACTCATAACCTTATATACACACTGATAACCTTATATACACACTCATAACTTATATACACACCATAACCTTATATACACACTCATAACCTTATATACGCACTCAACCCTTATATACACACTGATACCTTATTACACACTGATAACCTATATACATACTATAACTATATACACACTCATAACCATATATACACACTGATAACCTTATATACACACTGATAACCTTATATACACACTATAAACTTATATAAACACTCATAACCTTAATACACATGAACCTTATTACACACGATAACCTTATATACACATCATAACCTTATATCGCACTCGTACCTTATAACCATGATAACCTATATACACACTAATTTATTCACATCATAACCTTATATACACACTCTAACCTATATACCACTCATACCCTTATCACACTGATAACCTATAACACACGATAATTTAATACAACTCAAACCTTATATACACCTGATAACCTTATAACACACTGATACCTTATATACACACTCATAACCCACATACACACTTAACCTTATATACACACGATAACCTTAATACACACCAAATCTTATAACACACCATAACCTTATATAACACTCATACCTTATATACGACTCAACTTAATACACACTGATACCTTATATACCACTGATAATTATATACACACTCATAACCTTATATCACACTGATAACCTTATAACCCGAACCTTATATACACACTCATAACCTTACATACACACCAAACCTTAACACACTGATAACTTATACACACTGATAACCTTATATACACACTGAAACCTTATACACACTCAAACTTACATACACCTCATACCTTATACAACTGATAACCTTAATACACATGATAACCTATATACACACTATAACCTTATATACACACTCATACCTTAAACGCACTCATACCCTTATATACCACGATAACCTTATATACATACTGTAACCTTATATACACACTCTAAACTTAATACCACTGAACCCTAATACACACTGATAACCTATATACACCTGATAACCTTATATACCACTCTAACCTTATATACACACTGATACCCTTTATACACACTGATAACCTTTAACACCTGATAACTTATATACACACTGATACCTTTATACACACGATAACCTTATATACCCCAACCTATATAACACTGATACCCTTATATACACACTGAAACCTTATATACACACTGAAACCTTATATACACACTCATAACCTTATATACGCACTCATACCCTATACACACTGATAACCTTATATACATACTGATACCTTATATACACACTCATAAACTTATATACACACTGATCCCTTATATACACACGATAACCTAATACACACTGATAACCTATATACACACTCAAACCTATAACACACTGATACCCTTAATCACACTGATAACCTATATACCACTGATAACCTTATATACACACTGATAACCTTATATACACACTGATAACCTTATATACACACTCATAACCTTATATACACACTGATACCCTTATATACACACTGATAACCTTATATACACACTGATAACCTTATATACACACTCATAACCTTATATACACACTGATACCCTTATATACACACTGATAACCTTATATACACACTGATAACCTTATATACACACTCATAACCTTATATACGCACTCGTAACCTTATATACACACTGATAACCTTATATACCACTCATAATCTTATATTACACACTCATAACCTTATATACACACTCATAAACCTTATATACGCACTCATACCCTATATACACACTGATAACCTTATATACACACTGATAATTTATATACACACTCATAACCTTATATACACACTGATAACCTTATATACACACTCATAATCTTATATACACACTCATAACCTTATATACACACTCATAACCTTATATACGCACTCATACCCTTATATACACACTGATAACCTTATATACACACTGATAACCTTATATACACACTCATAAACTTATATACACACTCATAACCATATATACACACTGATAACCTTATATACACACTGATAACCTTATATACACACTCATAAACTTATATAAACACTCATAACCTTATATACACACTGATAACCTTATATACACACTGATAACCTTATATACACACTCATACTACCTATACGCACTCATACCCTTATATACACACTGATAACCTTATATACACACTCATAATCTTATATACACACTCATAACCTTATATACACACTCATAACCTTATATACGCACTCATACCCTTATATACACACTGATAACCTTATATACACACTGATAATTTATATACACACTCATAACCTTATATACACACTGATAACCTTATATACACACTGATAACCTTATATACACACTCATAACCTTACATACACACTCATAACCTTATATACACACTGATAACCTTATATACACACTCATAATCTTATATACACACTCATAACCTTATATACACACTCATAACCTTATATACCACTCATACCCTTATATACACACTGATAACCTTATATACACACTGATAATTTATATACACACTCATAACCTTATATACACACTGATAACCTTATATACACACTCATAATCTTATATACACACTCATAACCTTATATACACACTCATAACCTTATATACGCACTCATACCCTTATATACACACTGATAACCTTATATACACACTGATAACCTTATATACATACTCATAAACTTATATACACACTCATAACCATATATACACACTGATAACCTTATATACACACTGATAACCTTATATACACACTCATAAACTTATATAAACACTCATAACCTTATATACACACTGATAACCTTATATACACACTGATAACCTTATATACACACTCATAACCTTATATACGCACTCGTACCCTTATATACACACTGATAACCTTATATACACACTCATAATCTTATATACACACTCATAACCTTATATACACTCATAACCTTATATACGCACTCATACCTTATATACACACTGATAACCTTATATACACACTGATAATTTATATACACACTCATAACCTTATATACACACTGATAACCTTATATACACACTGATAACCTTATATACACACTCATAACCCTACATACACACTCATAACCTTATATACACACTGATAACCTTATATACACACTCATAATCTTATATACACACTCATAACCTTATATACACACTCATAACCTTATATACGCACTCATACCCTTATATACACACTGATAACCTTATATACACACTGATAATTATATACACACTCATAACCTTATATACACACTGATAACCTTATATACACACTGATAACCTTATATACACACTCATAACCTTACATACACACTCATAACCTTATATACACACTGATAACCTTATATACACACTGATAACCTTATATACACACTGATAACCTTATATACACACTCATAACCTTACATACACACTCATAACCTTATATACACACTGATAACCTTATATACACACTGATAACCTTATATACACACTGATAACCTTATATACACACTCATAACCTTATATACGACACTCATACCCTTATATACACACTGATAACCTTATATACATACTGATAACCTTATATACACACTCATAACTTATATACACACTGATACCCTTATATACACACTGATAACCTTATATACACACTGATAACCTTATATACACACTCATAACCTTATATACACACTGATACCCTTATATACACACTGATAACCTTATATACACACTGATAACCTTATATACACACTGATAACCTTATATACACACTGATAACCTTATATACACACTCATAACCTTATATACACACTGATACCCTTATATACACACTGATAACCTTATATACACACTGATAACCTTATATACACACTCATAACCTTATATACACACTGATACCCTTATATACACACTGATAACCTTATATACACACTGATAACCTTATATACACACTCATAACCTTATATACACACTGATAACCTTATATACACACTGATAACCTTATATACACAACTAATAACCTTATATACACACTCATTCAGCATAAAGGAGATCTTAAATTTGCCCACACCGTGTACTTTACGTGTGTGAGTCCGAATATCTGGAGTGTATTAAAAACAGCCCAATGTTTTTCAAGTCTGTAGGATATCAACATTTTTTCCACATACTTACCCTTATTTTCACAGCACTTACTCCACTAGGCAACAAATTTATTTATGTCTAAAGATACCTATAGCCAACACAGCAAAAATTTAAAAATAAAAAATCCTTTCATATACATTCTGACTGGGACACTTATATATTACTGTTTTCGGGATGTTTTATATATATGTGCGAACGTTTCAGATACCTTTTGGCTGTATTCAGTATACAGAGTGAAGTATTTGGAAATGAAGAAATGTTCGCATGAAACGAAGCACCAGCTTGAGGCTGCCTTTGAAAAGGTGATTATTACTTTTATAGGAAAAAGGTTAGAAAAATTGTGTTCCTACCCTCGCAACCAACTGCGGCCTCAATTACTGACAAGGTACGATAGACATGCAATTCGAATACTGACTGGCAAAGATGTTCTCTTCTCCAAAACGTTCAGACTGTCTTTATGGGTGATTAACCTCAAATTCATTGGTATTATGAGCTTCTTCCCCGGGCTAAAGCGGCTGGCGCCAAACTTACCGCTCACCTCTGTGTAATGTAGTTTAAGAATGAGTAGAGCTTTCCCTTCACTCCCCACTTACCTTCATGCGAAGACACAGAAAATTTTACATTTACCTAACTTCATAACACATGGACACAGTCTCCATGAAACTGACAGTTCCTCAGCTATCAAAATCTCCAGCATTTACATTTTAATTCTAATTTGTTTCCACTCTGAAGACAGATGTAGCAATCTTTTCAAAAACCTTGATGCCTGTCTATAAAACTAAAAGGTCACTGTATAGAAGAAAGGTTAATGACCACTGCCGTGAGAAAATTAGATCTCACGTGTCTCGTATGGTTGTCATATGAAACAGCTATTATCTTACTTTAAATAAGATTGACAATGTAGCTGCGTTCGCATAATGTTTATACCTTCTCTGCTATCCCAACAGCTTGATACCATTTTACTCGAAGAGAATGCTTTCATGGCGATTTAATGTCTCCAACAATAATAAAACTTACTTAGGTCTTCATATAAATTGCCCGATATGTCTGCCCGATTTTAAACAATTTTGAATTTTCTCAACAGATTTTCGTAAAAGTCCCCAATATCGAATTTCACGAAAATCCGTTAGTGGGAACCGTGCTGTTATATGCGGACAGACGGAAAGCACGGACAGGACAAACCTACTAGGAAATTTTAGTGACTATGCGAACGAGTCTAAAAACTGTTAGATGTATTTTGTGCGAAGCACGAAGTCAGTATTTAAGTACAATTTACGTCATCTATGATCCGAAGCACGAAGTCAGTATTTAAGTACACTTTACATCATCTATGATCCGAAGCACGAAGTCAGTATTTAAGTGCAATTTACATCATCTATAATCCGAAGCACGAAGTCAGTATTTAAGTACAATTTACATCATCTATGATCCGAAGCACGAAGTCAGTATTTAAGTGCAATTTACATCATCTATAATCCGAAGCACGAAGTCAGTATTTAAGTACAATTTACATCGTCTATAATCCGAAGCACGAAGTCAGTATTTAAGTAAAATTTACATAATCTATGATCCGAAGCATGAAGTCAGTATTTAAGTACAATTTACGTTATCTTTGATCCGAAGCACAAAGTCAGTATTTAAGTACAATTTACATCATCTATGATCCGAAGCACGAAGTCAGTATTTAAGTACAATTTACATCATCTATGATCCGAAGCATGAAGTCAGTATTTAAGTACAATTTACGTCATCTTTGATCCGAAGCACAAAGTCAGTATTTAAGTACAATTTACATCATCTATGATCCGAAGCACGAAGTCAGTATTTAAGTACAATTTACATCATCTATGATCCGAAGCATGAAGTCAGTATTTAAGTACAATTTACATCATCTATGATCCGAAGCACGAAGTCAGTATTTAAGTACAATTTACATCATCTATAATCCGAAGCACGAAGTCAGTATTTAAGTACAATTTACATCATCTATAATCCGAAGCACGAAGTCAGTATTTAAGCACAATTTACATCATCTATGATCCGAAGCACGAAGTCAGTATTTAAGTACAATTTACATCATCTATGATCCGAAGCATGAAGTCAGTATTTAAGTACAATTTACATCATCTATGATCCGAAGCACGAAGTCAGTATTTAAGTACAATTTACATCATCTATAATCCGAAGCACGAAGTCAGTATTTAAGTACAATTTACATCATCTATAATCCGAAGCACGAAGTCAGTATTTAAGCACAATTTACATCATCTATGATCCGAAGCACGAAGTCAGTATTTAAGTACAATTTACGTCATCTTTGATCCGAAGCACGAAGTCAGTATTTAAGTATAATTTACATCATCTAGGATCCGAGCTGTTATTCCCCGGCGTCTCACCGCGGAGGTCCGACTTAAAACCCAGGTAAATCCATGTGGAATTTGTGCTGGAAAAAGCAGCACTGGGACACGGGTATTCAGAATACTTCATTTTTCCCCTATCAGTATCACTTTACAAACGCTTTGTACCAAACTTTATCTTAATACTACGAATAATACTCGTAATACTATCAGAAGGACGAGCGGGCGAAGCCTATGTACTTTGAAATAAAGCAATGCTCGTCTGGCGGAGAGCAGTGGACAGAAAGTCTGTTTAATTTTTATGGTGAAGGTGAAGTTTTCCCTTTCCACGCCACGAAGGCATACAGAGGGGACAGAAGTAAAGCCCCACGCATTTAATTTTCATCATCACCACCCATTCGGTCTTAGGACAGGTCCATAGATTCTTCCAAAGCGAGTTCTCCACATTGTGCGACCTAGTGCTTCCTCTTGCAATTTACATTATCTTCTCTTTTCCTTAAGGTACTGCTTACGTCTTCTTCCTCGTCTTCCCGTCCCTTCTATCTTTCCTTCAATAACGTATTTTAGAAGGTAGTTCCTACGCAATATATAACCATTCCACATAGCCTTCCTTCTTTTTATTCATTGTATTATATTACTCTCTTCCTTGACTCTTTGTAATATTTCTTCATTTTTCACACGATCGGTCCGAATAATCTTCTGCATCTTTCTCCAGCGCAACATATCAAAACTTTCCAGATATTTCTGATCTACTTTCCGAAGTGTTCAAGTTTCAGCACCACACAAAGCTGTGCTCCAAGTGTACCATTACACTAGTTACTTCCTTAAATTTTTATGTGCTCAAACATTTCACAACAGTCCAGAAAATACGTACCAAGGGCTTTCGAGCTTTCCTCTTTTCTTCCAGTGAAGTTGGTGAGTGTATCATTTAATTGGCTTCCATTTCCTGGGAAGCTGCCAAACAGGAGAGGCACAGGGATTTGGCACACACTAGCGCATTCATTTCCTTCCCAATAATTGAGCAGATTTTTCTGACACAAGGCGGTTGTTCAGGTAGAGGAAATGAAAGAACGGTCGTTAATTGTTGGAAGGCTTTTCTATTGTTAGTTTCCGCCACCAGATGTCCTGAACGACAGAAGTTATGGTTTGGTTCCTGTCTCAAGTACTTTTAAATAATTTGAATCAAAATCTGTAGATGCTAAGGAAGAGCTAAAATGACATATGGCCGCGATTTCTTCACCTGAATTTAGTACATTACCAATCAAGTAACTAAGTTAGGACCAAGATCCTTCATATGCCAACAGTCGCCCATCTTGTTAAGGATCTCGTTAAGAACAGGAGGTTTAATTGTCGCGATGCCAAGATTTATGGGGTTCATTCTACGACGCTGACAGTAGCTGTGACTATACAGAGTGGTGCAAAAGCCACATGACACTCTACGTTTAATATATTTCCTCTAGTATAAAGTGGCTTTTGCGCCACTCTGTATAGCGTCAGATATTAAGGTTGCTCACAGAAAACGAATTTGATAGGTCATGGAAGGAGAAGCTTTTAGTCTAATCGGTAACTTTCCCGGTATTTACCTGGAGGCTGTGAGGTAAACCACGAAAGTATTTGCCGGTGTAGCCATCTGATGAGAACCTCGGAATTTCCTGAGTACAATTTTAGAACCCGTCAGTATTTCTCATTCTAAGACGCATGAATCCTTCACCTCATGTCATTCAGTTCAGTTTTAATATTATATTCTTACATATGTCTCTGTCTTGAAACACGTCTTCCTCTAGGCGTTCCGAACAAAACCCTTTAAGCATTTTTATTTTCCCCCATGCGTGTTCCATGTCCCGTCCATTCAATCCGCTTCATCTAGCATCCTAATCATACTTGAAGAGAATATAAATCATTAAGCTCCTCACTGTGCAATTTTCTCAATTCTCCTGCTTATTCCTCATTCGGCCATGGAACACCGTGTTTTGGAACACCGTGTTTTGTAACACTGTCAATGTGTTTATTCCTTTGTTTATGAAGCCAAGATTTTTGTTCATATTACAGTTAGTGTAATGATATGAAGAATTAGATGGGCTACGCATGTGGCATGCATGGTAAGAAAATAGAATTACATAAATAAATATACAGAGAAACCTTCAAGACGATCTCACAATCCTCGAAATATGCTGGCATAATTCAATCAAGAAACATATAACAGACTCGCATAATCCTGAAAGAACATTTGACGTCATTGCGTGCTATCCAGGACAACGCCGTGTCCTGAGGATTGATTGCCACTAAAGGACGTGTTTGTGTGCTATAGCCTATAGGTAGGCACATTCTGCTGCTCAAACATCAGTTTATACGGAGCCTCCAGCTGCACTGTTACCGCAACTGAAGACCTAATTGGCACGCATATTGTGTCAGTTCGTCCCAGTCCAAACAGTTCCCCTGACGTAACTTCGTAAACACATTATCGAGCTGCGTTTGTCTGTCCATTCACTGTTCGAAATTTAGATATTAATGACAGGTTCGACATTTGATAGTTAGTGTGGTGATGAGTCATGGGCATGGGCATGGTGATTCAGAGTTTAATAATACTATTCGTCTTACACTTATTGACCCCTGACGGTAGAGACACTACCGTATTTAAAAACGTCGTGAAATACCCAACGACACGGAATGACATCCCAGAAGAATGAATTTTGGTTGACCATTCTTTCTGTCGGACACATCTCATTAACTGCCTCACAAACTTTTCACCTGAGGAAGGAAAGAGATACAGCTTCCGGAAAGTTACGTTTTTGTGAGAAAGCCAGAGCGTGGACTAATGCTTGGGAAAGAGTAACCTATACATGGCGTCTAGAAGGGAATAGTTGTGTATCTTAGTATACGGTTAGTTGTATGTAGCGTAGAGTCTTTAGAAAACTTTGCACAAAGGATATCTTTATGTTCATAAACTACGACTAAAAGAGTTTGTTTGGAGTCTTGTGCCTCATTCTACGAACTTCTGGGATTATTAACTTTGTTAAGTTAGCAAGACTGTTAGAGCTCCCATTGGTGAATGTAACAAGACCTTGAGGATAGAAAAGACAGACATAAAAAAAGGAATGTGGAAAGACGAAAAAGAGGAATGACAAAGTAGATATTTTTGAACATTTTGGAGCTGTATATAGAAATGTTGCCGCCTAATCATTTGGCAACCCGGAGCTTTTTCGTGGGGTTAAAGCGGCTGGGTCGTGAAGCTGACTACTTTCCTCGATTTAGTGATGAGGTTAAGAAAGAATGGAGCCATAAACCTTTCTCCATATACGCCATTATGACGTGAATTGGGACTTATACACTAATACTTATAAGTGGTGTAATGTTTGCACTTGTCTGGTTCTGAAGGGATTAAAGAAATGTGCTCGGCTTTGGTCGTATCATACTCTAATTTAAAATAGACAGAAAAACAGAGAACAATGCACGGGGAATTCTTATAAGCGAGTAAGTCTGGGGCCTTCCAGAGGAGTGAGGAGGTCAGTGCCTGCTCCAGTTAAGGGTCGATTTGTCTTCCAGCCGCATTGCATCACGGGGCTGTACAACATGCAGCCAACAGGCCACATAAATTTTAGTTGAATACTTAAATATAATGCATGTTTATCCCGAAAGAACCGTTAAAAACGTGTTAACTGCATTGTTAACTGCATTGTTAACTTCATTTAACTGCATTGCTAACTTCATTGTTAAATGCATTGTTAACTGCATTGTTAACTGCATTGTTAACTTCATTGTTAACTGCATTGTTAACTTCATTGTTAACTGCATTGTTAACTGCATTGTTAACTGCATTGTTAACTTCATTGTTAACTGCATTGCTAACTTCATTGTTAAATGCATGTTAACTGCATTGTTAACTGCATTGTTAACTTCATTGTTAACTGCATTGTTAACTTCATTGTTAACTGCATTGTTAACTTCATTGTTAACTGCATTGTTAACTTCATTGTTAACTGCATTGTTAACTTCATTGTTAACTGCATTGTTAACTTCATTGTTAACTGCATTGTTAACTTCATTGTTAACTGCTCAGTATTAATCCTCAAACTACGTATAACGTAGAATGTCACGTGTTTTAAATATAAAAATTTCTACGTTGTGCTTACACAGTGTGTTCATATCTTCTGAATGTTTAAACAAAAAAAAAACAGCGATTATTTTTCTAATATTAACAGATAAGTATTTGTGATGGAGACTGTGAGTGTTTGCTGTGAGATGGGAATTGAAATTTTATCTGCTGTTTAAGAATTTAAATCTTCCAGTTGTTCAAATCTCATGCATAAATTATCAGATTTGTTTGTCGATACGTAACAAAGCGAGGGATTATGATATTGGCGGGTCATGTGCACGCATATGGGGGAGGAGGTAAATAAATTACAGTGTTCTGGTGAAGAAAACGGAAGGAAAGAGACAACTTGGAAGACCTACGCGTAGATGGATCATATTAAAATGGATTCTAAAGGAACAGGAAATGGTGACGTGGACTGTAGTGATCTCTATGGCGGGCTGTTGTGACGACGGTAATGAAAGTTTAGTTCTCCCAAAATGCTTTGAATTTCTTTACTAGCTGTGGAACTGTTAGCTTCTCAAAAAAGTACTCTCCTCCTTGTAGTTATTTCATTACTTGTGCAATACAACTTTTTTATGCATATCAATGTTGATTTCTTTTGTAATATTTTCACAGTTGCAAGGTTAATGCTGTACCTGTTGCTAGGTTGATTAATAAATCGTTAGTACTAAGTGATGGCACCTATTAGAAACTTGCAAGCATGCGCCGAGAAGAAAGCAATGAGAGTCCTTACAGAGTGGCTAGTCTGTAATAAAAGAATCGAAATCTAAAACTCTCGAATAGAAGAAGATGTTTTCGGAACGTTCTGTATTATACAGGGCCCTTATTTTATCTGACAAATATATTTTGTTCTTTCCCGTTGCTATTCCTTCAGGCGTGTGGACATTCGGCTGATTAGGTTACGTAAATACAATAAGCGAGCCGACAGGAAGTGACAAAAGATATTTAACATTTCAAATATGGACTTGCATATGCACGGTCACTTAGAAGGCAATAAACATTTAAAACGTATAATATTAAAAAGAGGCTCAGGATAGGGACAGGTGGCGGGCTTTTGTGAATGCGGTAATGAAACTTCGGGTTCCACAAAACGCGGGGAATTTCTTGACTAGCTGACGACCTGTTAGTTTCTCAAGAAGGACTCTGCTCCCTGGAGTTAGTTAGTTAGTTAATATCAAAAACAAACATCCTGTAGCTTCTTAGGTGTTGAAATTTTGATTTGTTCTTTTTCTTTTATTTTTAATGACACTGTCAACTCTATAGCAACAATTTTACGATTATAAACCAATAATAATTCGGAAAGCATGTGGAAAGCGAATTGAGACTGTGACGCATCATTCGTGTGGAGAGACTGAGAAGTACCTCGAATGGCTTCAGATGTACGTGCTAGCCTAATTCTGGGCTGAGATTTGAACCCACTACCTCTCGCATACGGAGCCGGAATATGAGTATAATATTTACTATTGAGCGGGATTCTCACTTGCGTCACCCTGTTTTCAAAAACGCTTTCAGTTGCCCATCACTCTTGTTGAGACGTGACGCAAGTTATCTTTCCCAGAAGCGCTGTTCTCTTCCAACTGCTCAACTGTGCCTGTTAAATTTTTTTCTTTCAAAAAATATTTTCCTCTAGTTTTCCAAGACAAAAAATAAAAACTTGTTATTTGTTTGTCTGCCGGGAGTTCCCTTCTTTGTTTATTTACGTCACAGCACAAACAAAAGAAGAAATGTCCGCGCTGAGTCTGGTTTACCTAATGCCTGTTGTATTCCGTACGTCTCTCGGCCACCTGTGATGGTGCAATTGTTCGAAGGGGAAAAAAATACTCTATATGTTAACCAAATAAATATGTATTACGTTTACCTACAGGCTTTCTTCTGAATTTAGTCCTAGGCGGATAATTGCAGTCGGTAAAACGAAATTTTCCACATTTTCGTAGCATTTTCTTACAGCCTTCCTTTTGTTTGCCAAATCAATTTGCTAATTAATACCTTGAAGACTGAAACTAATCTAAAATACTTTTAAAGAATCAGTTTGTACCTCACAGAGAACACAGTGTCCTTCCATTTGACGAGCCAGTCTGTGAATGCTTTAAAATGAAATAATCGCTGATTATCTTATATATATTTAGTACATAAAAACTGTATTATATGAGAGATACATAAAAATGGCACGTGAGTCTAACACAACCCTATTATTGATGTCAGATGAAGAATAACTTAGTTACATATTTCGCCTCAAATTAAAAGCCATTTTCAGGGCAAAATAAATGTATGCATATCGAGAAATGTCACAGCAATATAAGGTATCAAGAAGGGTTTTGAGATTCCATAACTTTTACATTGTGCTTGTTTGTGTCAGAATGCAATAGGTACAGTTAATTTGATTGATGTAAAATAAATTTATTTCATGAGTTATATTAAAAGAAATCAGTTGTAATATATTCCATGCTATATTGAAACACATAAAGTAGCTACATTTCAGAGAGCAAAACCTTCCTTAATACAGTATATTTTTGTGGCTCTTCCCACTGTATATTATTCATCTGTAGTCTGTCTTACGACAGGTCCGTAGCCTCTTCATTCTGTAGTCTGTCTTAAGACAGGTCCGTAGCCTCTTCATTCTGTAGTCTGTCTTACGACAGGTCCTGTAGCCTCTTCATTCTGTAGTCTGTCTTACGACAGGTCCTGTAGCTCTTCATTCTGTATCTTCTTACGACGGTCGTACTCTTCATTCTGTATTCTGTCTTACGACAGGTCCGTAGCCTCTTCAGTCTGTAGTCTGTCTTACGACAGGTCCGTAGCCTCTTCATTCTGTATCTGTCTTACGACAGGTCCGTAGCCTCTTCATTCTGTATCTGTCTTACGACAGGTCCGTACCCTCTTCATTCTGTAGTCTGTCTTACGACAGGTCCGTAGCCTCTTCATTCTGTAGTCTGTCTTACGACAGGTCCGTAGCCTCTTCATTCTGTAGTCTGTCTTAAGACAGGTCCGTAGCCTCTTCATTCTGTAGTTCTGTCTTACGACAGGTCCGTAGCCTCTTCATTCTGTAGTCTGTCTTACGACAGGTCCGTAGCCTCTTCATTTGTAGTCTGTCTTACGACAGGTCCGTAGCCTCTTCCAACGGCGAGTTCTCCACACAGTGCGATGTCTTATTTCTCGTCTTCCTGTCACTTCTATCCTTACCTCTACATATATACTTAATTTGCCCTGGCGATGGTTTCTAATTTAAGCCGAAACATATGGCCAGTTTCTTCATTTTAAGTCAATAAAGGGAGTTAAATTTAGACTGATATGCCATTTTATTTGTCTCTTGTAGAAGTGACTCAGACCAAAAGTAATTATCTATTTAAGTAGTCTATGATAAGCAAAGACGTGTCCTTCCACAGGCAGGGATTGTTGTAAAGATCGAAACGTGTACTTTTGTATATGTCCAGACAGCCTGCAGCTACTATGCAATACAGAGTGGATCCGTCTTCATTCACACCGACCTGCGAGTAGTATTCAGCAACTTGCCAGTAGCGAATCTACCGGAAGTTTGTTTGTCGCTTGTATTTTTAGTCTCAAGTTTCTCTGTACCCAACAGCTGAACCTTGACGTCATATCCGCTAACCTCAAAGGCATGTGTTCGTTGTTCTTTGTCATAAATTTAACGGTGAAGTTCACAAAGACCAAGCTTATATTTCCTTCTCAAAAGACCACATGAATACCGGGTGGGGGGGGGGGTTTGTCAAAAAGGTTTCTGAAAAAAAAAGACGATTGTTTTCTGACGTGTGTGTGTCTCACGCTTTGTGAGATTCAAGGTTACCTCGGCGTCAAACGTGAAGATTTACGACCAATTGAGTGTGGTGGAGAGTTACTAAATTTTCAGAGGAATCCTGCCTCCATTTTCGCGGTAGACAGCCAACTTCACAGAAACTCAAACCTCGGACGTTATTTTAACCAGCTGACGAATTCGTATAACACCAGCTTAAGGAATCCACATGTTCTGTCCACTCAGCATTTTTATGTCTTTACTTTGGTTCTGAAAATATACCGCGATTATATCCTTAAACAGCTTTAATTAATGGGTCTTTGTAACTGAGGTACGGTATTTTCTGTAAGGTAGGAACTGAAATTCAAATAATATTCAATATTTCTTACTTAAATTTTTAATAGGCGAAGAAAAAAATATCTTTATATTCAAGCAGTCTTCCAGAATTGCTTGAATCAGAAGATGAACGCAAAACTATCCTTCGAAATGTTGGGACCTTTTCACCCAACAGCACTGTGTCACATCCCAGAAGACTTTACGTTTCATCCACACTGCTGTCAGAACCTCAAAATCACGCATGATGAAACTCCATGAAGCAGAGTCCTTCTTGAGAACCTAACAGGTCGGAACCTACTCAAGAAATTCCCCGTATTTTATGGAACCCGAAGGTTCATCACCGCATTCACAAGAGCCCGCCACCTGTCCCTATCCTGACCCAGATCAGTCCAGTCCATCCCACGTCTTGAATATCCATTTTAATATTATTCTACCTTCTACGCCTAGGTCTTCCAAATGGTCTTCTTCGCTCAGGTTTCCCCACCAAAATCCTGTACGCATTTCTCCTCTCCCCAAACGTGCAACATCACCCCATAACATCATTATTAATTTCATGACCTGAATAATATTCGTACCTCACAGTAAACATACTGCGTCTCTATTACAAAGCCAGGTCGTTTAGTGCTGTATAAGTAAACTGGATTGGTCACATCTTGCTTAGAAACTGCCTTTTAAAACACGTGATTGAAGGAAAGAGTGAAAGATAGAAATGACGGGAAGACGAAGAAGAAGACCTAAGCAGCTATTGGAGGACCTTAAGGAAATAGAAAATACTTGAAATTAAAAGAGGACGCACTATATCGCACTCTGTGGAGAACTCGCTTTGGAAGGGGCTACGGACCTGTCGTAAGACAGACTGCAGATTGAAGATGGGACTACGGACCTGTCGTAAGACAGACTGCAGATGAAGAGGCTACGACCTGTCGTAAGACAGGACTACAGATGAAGAGGGTTCGGATGTCGTAAGACAGACTACAGAATGAAGAGGCTACGGACCTGTCGTAAGACAACTGCAATTGAAGAGGCTACGGACCTGTCGTAAGACAGACTGCAGAATGAAGAGGCTACGGACCTGTCGTAAGACAGACTACAGAATGAAGAGGGTACGGACCTGTCGTAAGACAGACTACAGAATGAAGAGGCTACGGACCTGTCGTAAGACAGACTACAGAATGAAGAGGCTACGGACCTGTCGTAAGACAGACTACAGAATGAAGAGGCTACGGAACTGTCGTAGACAGACTGCAGAATGAAGAGGCTACGGACCTGTCGTAAGACAGACTACAGAATGAAGAGGCTACGGACCTGTCGTAAGACAAACTACAGAATGAAAGGCTACGGACCTGTCGTAAACAGACTGCAGAATGAAGAGGCTACGGAACTGTCGTGAAACAGACTGCAGAATGAAGAGGCTACGGAACTGTCGTGAGACAGACTGCAGAATGAAGAGGCTACGGAACTGTCGTAAGACAGACTGCAGAATGAAGAGGCTACGGACCTGTCGTAAACAGACTACAGAATGAAGAGGCTACGGACCTGTCGTAAGACAGACTACAGAATGAAGAGGCTACGGACCTGTCGTAGACAACTACAGAATGAAGAGGCTACGGACCTGTCGTAAAACAACTGCAGAATGAAGAGGCTACGGACCTGTCGTAAGACAGACTGCAGAATGAAGAGGCTACGGACTGTCGTAAACAGACTACAGAATGAAGAAGCTACGGACTTGTCGTAAGACAGACTACAGAATGAAGAGGCTACGGACCTGTCGTAGACAGACTACAGAATGAAGAGGCTATGGACCTGTCGTAAAACAGACTACGGAATGAATGATGTTAATAATCCCTGTTTGTTGATTCATTACATAAGACAAATGCACTGTTGGCAAGACTCAGAGTTTTATAGCTACCAGAGCGCGCTGAACGGTTGAAGCTGCCAGAAATCAATGTTAGTCTGTGTGTCTGTGTGTCCGGGAGTAGTCTTATGGGACTGTTAAATACCGCCTGCAGAGCTGCTTGCTGCGATGTGTTGGAGTGTGTAAGTTCTATAGACGCTGCACCGGGCTTCATTAAAATCTGGAAACGTCAAATATTTAACAAGGAAAAAAAAATGAGCTGGTACTTAATTACTTTTCCTCGCCATAATTGGCAACAAAGTTTCTCAATTTGAAGACTTGAATGTGTTCCCAATTAATTTGATGCGTAATTAAAGCACATAAATACTGCTTGTTGATGCACATACAGGAGTTAAAGCAACTTTGCATTTCTTAGTTATAAACGGCCTTAGAATGTAGCCCATCGCTGAGTTGGTTTTAATGTCATTCATTTCTATGTGAGTTTGCAAAGTTGCGAAAAGCGACTGCTAGACTTTTTATGTCTGTCCTTCTGTCTTTTTCTGTCCTCATGGAAAAATTCTGTTCCAGCCGGACGAATTTTCAAGACATTTTATGCCGGGGAGATTTTGCTAAAAATCTGTATAGAAAGTTAGAATTTGGTTACAATAGGACAAACACAACGCCCGGTTTACATGAAGGCCCTCGTACTGTACCTTTGCGGCCACTGTAGCCATTAGCGTTACCATGACTGCTGTCGATAATAATCGATAACGAGCTTAATCGATAATAACCTCCCTCGTTTCTTCATGCGATTTACATATTGTGCAATTTAAAGAAAACAAAGAAATGTTATCAAAATATTCGGTATTTATTGATTAGGTCTAGGGATATTAAGTTTTGTATGTAGATATATTACGAATATACTTGTACCTACAAATTGTGAACAACATATTGTTTGTAAGTAAATAAATAATATATTTCAAGGGAATGTGGATTTGTGTTTGCGTAAAAGCGTTAATTCTAACATAGATGAAATATAATGGACATAGAAATTGTAAATTCTTCAAATAAACATAATAATGGGCCCCACGTAAGAGTAAAAATATTCTACAACGTGTGGACATTGGGCCGACCCCGGTGGCCCTGCTGTCCAAGGCGTACTTCTGCAGCCGCTCGATTGCTGGGATCGCGGGTTCGAATCCCGCTGAGGGCATGGATTTTCGTCTATTTTGTTTGTTTTGTATTGTGTAGGTAGCGGCCTCTGCGACGAGCTGCCGACGATAAGAACAAGCGGAGCTATACCTCCATATTCCGTAAATATTTTCATTGCATACTCAGGGACAACCTTTTACCTTTACACAACATTAGTCTTTATAAACTACTGTGATGCCGATCCCAGTGGCCGTGCGGTCTACGGCGTGGGTCTACGGCCGCTTGCTTACTGGGATCTTGGGTTCGAATCCCGCCTAGGGCATGGATGTCTGTCTGTTGTGAGTGTTGTGTGTTGTCAGGTAGAGGTCTCTGCGACGGGCTGATCACTCGTCCGGAGGAGTCCTACCGAGTGTGGTGTGTCTAAAAAGTATGATCGTGAAGCGTCGAAAAATGAGGCGGCCTAGGCCCCCGAGGGGCTGTCGAGCCATTGGAGAAAAAATCTACTCTGATGTTGGGGCAGAATTTCAACGTTATTTCAATGTTTCTTTTAGGTTAGATCGATGGCTGTACGTTCCGTCTGTTCTGATGCTTCTGCTATTACATAGGGTCCTCAAAGGTTCAGTTTGCAGTTACGCTTTTCCGCTACCTTCGCTGTATTTCAGAAAGCATTCCTAGAGGCAAGCCGAAACCCATCAAATTAACGTTTGACTGGGTGATGCGGTGAAAGAGGGGAAAGGTGTTGAGGAGCAGCATAACTGGTTGGGGTCTGTTTACAGGTATTGACTGGCAGCGGAGTAATTAACTGGCCTTGTGTTGTGTGTTGCAGCAATAAAGGGGCTGCCGTGTACCGTGTACAACAGAACTTACGATAATGGAGAAACGTTCCTCTTGGACTGCCGGACCCAGTGCGCATGTCAGGTAAGGGATTTTAACTTTTCGGTTACTTTCGGTTTCTATCGTGATCTGTACTGAGATTAGGAAAGCGTCGCTAGACTTCACGTTCTCTGCCCACTGTTTTAGAAATATTGCAGCCCTTTGGCCTATGTCAACCAGTTCATAGCTCAGATTATCAATACAAAATCAATATAGTCTTCTGGGGTCATCAGCCGCATCAGCTGATTTAAGTAAACGTTTCGGGGACTGAGGATGGGGACGGAGCCAGTCCCCGAAACGTTGTACTTAAATCAGTTGATGCAGCTGATAGCTCTAAAACACTATATTGAATCATGTCGCCGCGAAAGTTTTAAAACTTAAATCACTACAAATATTTGTGTGTACAGGAAGAATATATGGTTAGAGGAAGGACTTTTACCGCCGGAGGCAGATGTGGTAGTGGCCGATCTTTGGGGCGTCTTCCTGTGTTCTCAGTACAGTACGATTAATTGTAGCGCCCATATTTGTTTTCCTGGAGTCATTTCTAATCTTATCGCTTCCAGAGACGTTGTCCCAATACATTCTTTACCATGTCATGTCTCCAAACTCAGAGCCAGGCACAGCACATCGTTGCCTCCTTGAATGTTTGGCACACCCCTGATAGACCGACACAACATTTAATACAGCATTTAGACACAGTTTGTATTGACGTTTCAGTTCCCAGTGCTTCGAATGGCTAAAGACTTGATGAAGCCTATGATTGTGTAGTTATAATTCTTGATTGGGTAATACGCTGTGACAACACTAATAACTTAAACGCTATTACAGCACTAGAAATTAATATGCGGTAAGATCATTAATTATTAAGAAGCTGTAACAACACTAATAACTTAAACGCTATTACAGCACTAGAAATTAATATGCGGTAAGACCATTAATTATTAAGAAGCTGTAACAACACTAATAACTTAAACGCTATTACAGCACTAGAAATTAATATGCGGTAAGACCATTAATTATTAAGAAGCTGTAACAACACTAATAACTTAAACGCTATTACAGCACTAGAAATTAATATGCGGTAAGATCATAAATTATTAACAAGCTGTAACAACACTAATAACTTAAACGCTATTACAGCACTAGAAATTAATATGCGGTAAGACCATTAATTATTAAGAAGCTGTAACAACACTAATAACTTGAACGCTATTACAGCACTAGAAATTAATATGCGGTAAGATCATTAATTATTAAGAAGCTGTAACAACACTAATAACTTAAACGCTATTACAGCACTAGAAATTAATATGCGGTAAGACCATTAATTATTAAGAAGCTGTAACAACACTAATAACTTGAACGCTATTACAGCACTAGAAATTAATATGCGGTAAGACCATTAATTATTAAGAAGCTGTAACAACACTAATAACTTGAACGCTATTACAGCACTAGAAATTAATATGCGGTAAGACCATTAATTATTAAGAAGCTGTAACAACACTAATAACTTGAACGCTATTACAGCACTAGAAATTAATATGCGGTAAGATCATTAATTATTAAGAAGCTGTAACAACACTAATAACTTAAACGCTATTACAGCACTAGAAATTAATATGCGGTAAGATCATTAATTATTAAGAAGCTGTAACAACACTAATAACTTAAACGCTATTACAGCACTAGAAATTAATATGCGGTAAGATCATTAATTATTAAGAAGCTGTAACAACACTAATAACTTAAACGCTATTACAGCACTAGAAATTAATATGCGGTAAGACCATTAATTATTAAGATGCTGTAACAACACTAATAACTTAAACGCTATTACAGCACTAGAAATTAATATGCGGTAAGACCATTAATTATTAAGAAGCTGTAACAACACTAATAACTTAAACGCTATTACAGCACTAGAAATTAATATGCGGTAAGATCATTAATTATTAAGAAGCTGTAACAACACTAATAACTTAAACGCTATTACAGCACTAGAAATTAATATGCGGTAAGATAATTAATTATTAAGAAGCTGTAACAACACTAATAACTTAAACGCTATTACAGCACTAGAAATTAATATGCGGTAAGACCATTAATTATTAAGAAGCTGTAACAACACTAATAACTTAAACGCTATTACAGCACTAGAAATTAATATGCGGTAAGACCATTAATTATTAAGAAGCTGTAACAACACTAATAACTTGAACGCTATTACAGCACTAGAAATTAATATGCGGTAAGACCATTAATTATTAAGAAGCTGTAACAACACTAATAACTTAAACGCTATTACAGCACTAGAAATTAATATGCGGTAAGACCATTAATTATTAAGAAGCTGTAACAACACTAATAACTTGAACGCTATTACAGCACTAGAAATTAATATGCGGTAAGATCATTAATTATTAAGAAGCTGTAACAACACTAATAACTTAAACGCTATTACAGCACTAGAAATTAATATGCGGTAAGATCATTAATTATTAAGGAGCTGTAACAACACTAATAACTTAAACGCTATTACAGCACTAGAAATTAATATGCGGTAAGACCATTAATTATTAAGAAGCTGTAACAACACTAATAACTTGAACGCTATTACAGCACTAGAAATTAATATGCGGTAAGATCATTAATTATTAAGAAGCTGTAACAACACTAATAACTTAAACGCTATTACAGCACTAGAAATTAATACGCGGTAAGATAATTAATTATTAAGAAGCTGTAACAACACTAATAACTTAAACGCTATTACAGCACTAGAAATTAATATGCGGTAAGACCATTAATTATTAAGAAGCTGTAACAACACTAATAACTTAAACGCTATTACAGCACTAGAAATTAATATGCGGTAAGATAATTAATTATTAAGAAGCTGTAACAACACTAATAACTTAAACACTATTACAGCACTAGAAATTAATATGCGGTAAGACTATTAATTATTAAGAAGCTGTAACAACACTAATAACTTGAACGCTATTACAGCACTAGAAATTAATATGCGGTAAGATAATTAATTATTAAGAAGCTGTAACAACACTAATAACTTAAACGCTATTACAGCACTAGAAATTAATATGCGGTAAGACCATTAATTATTAAGAAGCTGTAACAACACTAATAACTTAAACGCTATTACAGCACTAGAAATTAATATGCGGTAAGACCATTAATTATTAAGAAGCTGTAACAACACTAATAACTTTGCAAGGAACTTCGTAATTTTTACTTTATTTGTAAACCTTAATTTAGTTTATCGCCGATCCCAGTGGCCGTGCGGTCTAAGGCGTGGGTTTTCGGCCGCTCGTTTGCTGGGATTGTGGGTTCGAATCCCGCGGGGCATGTATGTTTGTGTTGTGTTTGTTGTAAGGACGGTAATATGGAACGTAAAGTGACATGAAGGACGATAGGATTTAATCAGTACAAAAATGGATCAAAGGGGAAGAAAACCCCGGACAGGTCCAAAAAAAAAAAATCCCGTCTAGGGCATGGATGTCTGTCTCTTGTGAGTGTTGTGTGTTGTAAGGTAGAGGTCTCTGCGACGAGCTGATCACTCATCCAGAGGAGTCCTACCGATGTGGATGTGTTTTAAAATGTGATCAAAAGAAATTACAAACCTCGACACTGAAAAGGAAAAACCGGAGTAGGTAGAAGAGGAAGTTTATTTTTTTTCTTATTACTGTGTGTTTATTATTTAACTACTCTGTTTCAAACACTGTGGGTGTTTTCGCTTTGTCTGGGGGTCCGAGCATGGAAAGTTATCCAACAGATCATTACCAGTAGCGTGAGTTTGATTATAGTACAGCGGGCCGTCTTTCAAGTTATGTGATTGCGACTTTGTACCTTAAGGCCGCAGTCTATTAAAAGCTTTGATGCAAAATACACACAGAAATACAAAACATTACATCCTCTGATATAACGCTAAATGTTGCTTTATCTGTCCCCCCCCCCCTCCCACCGAGTACGGCTTTCATTAAATTTACATATTTGGAAACTTGGTACAACTGTTGGTTCAGAGTTCAGTAAATATTCATCCCTGTAAATCTGTACCACCGTCGGAATGCGTTCGAAGCCCCGTAGTGTACACACGCACAATGCAGGACTGCACGTTGAAGTGGCCCCATTTAACGAGAGCCCCCCCCTCCCCCCCATTTACTTGTCATGAAACTTAAAATTCACCAAGAATCTTTGTACGTTTTGCAGTTAATTTCTCTATACCTAGATGGCTCCACAATCTGACAAAAATCACGGCTCACATGTAACTAGATAAAGCCTTGGTATACCTTCTTTCACGTCCTCAATAATAGATGGCCCCAGCGCAGTATCAGTCCCCTGTCATTAATGTTACACTACCTAGCCATCGCTTTCCCAGAACCGAGTCACTCCGTAGCAACTTACGTGACGTCATCGTCAGGAAGAAGTTATACGCCATAGCAGGTTTGTTCCATCTTCATGGGTTTTTAGTCTTTCCGTCTTTTCCTTGGTGAATCTACTGTTTTCTGCCGGTTGTAATATATTCGTACACTAATTCTGTTTATCGCCGATCCCAGTGGCCGTGCGGTCTAAGGCGTGGGTCTGCGGCCGCTCGCTTACTAGGATCGTGGGTTAGAATGCCGATCCCAGTGGCCGCGCGGTCTAAGGCGTGGGTCTGCGGCCGCTCGCTTACTAGGATCGTGGGTTCGAATGCCGACCCAGTGGCGTGCGGTCTAAGGCGTGGGTCTTCGGCCGCTCGTTTACTAGGATCGTGGTTCGAATCCCACCGGGGCATGGATGTTTGTGTTGTGTTTGTTGTAAGGACGGTAGTATGGAACGTAAAGTGACATGAAGGACGAAAGGATTTAAACAGTACAAAAATGGATCAAAGGGGAAAAACCGCGGAGAGGCAAAAAAAAAAAAATTCCCACCAGGGGTATGAATGTTCTGTCTGTTGTGAGTGTTGCGTGTTGTCAGGTAGAGGTCTCTGCGACGGGCTGGTCACTCGTCCAGAAGAGTCCTACCGAGTGTGGTGTGTCTAAAAAGTGTGATGGTGAAGCCTCGAAAAATGAGGCGGTCTAGGCCCCCAAGGGGCTGTCGAGCCATTGAAAAAAAAATATTTTTATCGTTCGTTCTTCATAAATATGTCCACTTGCATATTTAATACACAATAATTTTATTTTGACGGTGTCTCTATGATGATGGTGATGAAGTTTGAGCGTGATAATCAACCTGACAGCTGTGCCAGCAGTAACACAGCTGCTGGCAAGGCCTCTCTTGCTGGACAGGTCAGAGGTTAACCGTCAGACGAAG
This sequence comes from Reticulitermes speratus, assembly GCA_021186555.1. Lineage (NCBI taxonomy): Eukaryota > Metazoa > Arthropoda > Insecta > Blattodea > Rhinotermitidae > Reticulitermes > Reticulitermes speratus. Next base: position 6,629,838 of record JAJKFL010000008.1, read on the forward strand.
AGAGACACCCTGCAGGCCTAGAGGCATCGAGGTGGCAACCATAACTTTGACTTACCCTACGCAGCGCTCATTATGCGACCGGGGGACAGTCAGTTGCCGACATTCAACGTGGTAACTCACGTGACAGACAGATAAACTGCAGGTCGAACTGCCCATGGAGGAGTCTACTTCACAGAGAACACCCAGTCGCTATTACAAAGACAAGACAACATCGTTTAGGGAAATTATCGCTGTTTATTTTAAAATTACACGGAACACAACAATACACTGTGTGGGCAGAATAAAGAGTTTTAATATGAAAGCATGTGGTATGTAAAATTACCACCCTACGGACTCTATATCTGTGCATGCAGACTTAAAAAGACATTTATCAGGTCTGTTAACTTTTCATAGACTGAGATATTTGCGCTATTCTGAAATATTACGCATCGTCGTGTGGTAATACTTTACCGACGTTTCGGGACAACGTATCGGTCCCATTTTTCAGGGTTCAAGAAGTCGATTTCTTTGACCCTTGAAGATGGGACTGACACGTTGTCCCGAAACGTCGGTAAACATTTACCACACGACGCTGCGTAATATCCCAGAACGGCGCAGATGTGATCAACATGGCGGCTGAAATCTTCTTGGAACGTTTGACCCTGAAGGTCAAGGCAATACGATCCTTCGAAACACGGGAAAGTACTTATCGAACGAAAGTGCAGTCTTCGTCTGTTCAGTTGGCAGCACTGCTGCTCTGCGGTACTTATGGTGCAGTCTGCTACGTGAAGCGACAGAAATTGATTTCATTATTTTCGTGCTATTTGTTACAGTTTCTGTGAATGTTAAGATCAGAATATGCAGAAGTATAATTGTGTGCCTTCCTTATAGTCTGTGAGTGTGAAAATTGGTGTCACGTTAGGGGAGGAACGTGTGCTGCGGAATGCATTTGACCTTAAGAAAGGGGAAGTGACACGAGACTGGAGAAAATTAAATAATATGGAGCTTTATGATTTGTGCTGCTTGCCAAATGTCATTAGGGTGATGAAATGAAGGAGGATGTGATGGGAGTGGGGGGCTGCACGTGTCATGAACGGGGAAAAAAAAGAAAAATTAATTCTTATGTGCATAAGTGTTTTGTAGATATACAGGGTGCGCCAAAAACACCTGATGGTTTTTGAAATTTGAAACCAGCGTGCCCGCTACGCGGCGCTTCCATACTGACCGTCACCATGTACAGCGATGTTTGGAGTTTAGTTGAGATGGAGCGCTGGTCGGTACAACACCGTATTGCGGCAGTGAACTGTTTATCAAAACAGTCTGTTACAGCTACACAGGGTGGTTTCCAACAGCAGTTTCAGATCTTGCAGTACCAGACTACTTCCTTTGGGGTTACGTCAAAACCAAGGTATACGAAACACGTCCTGCCAATATTGATGACTTAAAGCAGCGAATTCGTGAGTGTACTCCCTAAGGAAATGTTACAACGTGTTATGACAGCCTTTCCGTCGCGACTGCAGCAGTGTATTGAACGACATGGTGGTCACCTACAAAGTGTCATATTCAAACAGTAATGATTCAGATAAATTTTCATGGACATGGAATGTACCTGATATTCTTAATAAATTTTTTCCACTTTGCCTAAAAAAGTTACTTCATTTCAAAAAGCGTCAGGTGTTTTTGGCGCACCTGTATATACAGTATTTTGTCTTTATACATTTCTATTTGTAATTGGTTGAAGCCCCTTGAAAATTGGCTCAAGATCACCGAAACATGTAGCAGACTAATTGTAAACAATTAGGGTTTTCTCCCTAAATATACTGTGTTTTTTTAAATCTTAATTTCTGCGAGTTCAACACGATGTTCATAAGAGTCCTTCCATATGTCTGAAGTCTAAGCCAACTCAATCCAATCTACGAATTCTTATCTTTGTATTTAAGTTCCAATTTAGTGTTATCCTTCCACCTACGCCTAGGTCCTGTAAGTAGTCTCTTCCCTTCGGCCCCCCTTTACCCCATAAGTGCCACCAACATATCTTATATCCGTTATCTAACTCCATGCAACATATTCACTCTTGTAAAGCTGCTATTTGCTTAACTGTTCAACAAAATTTCGACTTTGCATTGCCTTCTGCACAATATCCCATCATTGGATATTATCTTCAGCCATATGAATGCAGTGCACGCCCCCATCTTGTTTCTTTAAGCCAATCTGACCTTCTTTCTCTCAGGAAATCTCACTTTTACGTGCCAATACTCTTTCAACTGTTATCATTGAACCTGGCCTTTAAGACTTATGATTTTCCAAGTTCCAAATCTTATGTCCATTTTAATTCTTTCTGATATCATCTTTAATATTATAAGCAGGATATCCCGTTTATCGTGTCACTGAGCACAAGTATCACGGAACGTTCCCGTGGATGCAGGCTTCCTTTGTGATAAATTTGCCTTGCTGAGGGACACGATAAAAGGGACATCGTTTATTTACCAGTATGTTCTGTATCTGTAAGCCTTATTAAGCTATGTTTTCAATAGTTCTATTCGTCTAGCAATGCTTCCCGTTTCTCTCCTGATTTAATCGCCCTAATACTATTATGCAGAGAGTAAAGACAGTATATTTGTACAACACTCTATGCTCTGAGTCATCAAGATTGCCGTAACGCTATCACTGGGAACGCAGGAACAGTGAATAGAGTCTGATGAGGTTTGGAAGCGCTGTCCTGCTTCCGGTCCGTAGGGAGATAGCGCGGGAGCAGTAATTAAGGTTCCGCAACGGGGAAATGGCAGCAATAAAGATATGTGGCAAGGAGTTAGATGTTCAAGGCCGATAATGCCAGCTGCGTCGGCTGGGATAGTGGTTATCAAAGTGTGGTCCGCGCGAGGCACGACTAGCTTGTCCTGTTTATAACATTTTTTTTTTCCTATAGCTCAACAGCCCCTTGGGGGCCAAGCCTCCTCATTTCGAGGCTTCACAATCACACTCGGACACGCCACACTCGGTAGGACTCCTCTGGACGAGTGATCAGACCGTCGCAGAGACCTCTACCTGACAACACACAACAAACACAACACAAACATCCATGCCCCCGGCGGGATTCGAACCCACGATCCTAGTAAGCGAGCGGCCGCAGACCCACGCCTTAGACCGCACGGCTACTGAGATCGGCTGTTGATAACTTAGAAAAAAAATAATATTTTATGGAATGTTTTGATATTTCAGATAATGTGTGACGTAACGGTATAACACAATGTAGGTTCTTTTTCCTGGAAAATACTTTCCTTCAAAGTTTTCCCTAACCTTATTTTCATTTCCATTACTTTCAGGAGTGGGCCGCGATAGCTCAGTCGGTATAGCGACTCGCTACGGGCTGGACGGTCCGGGGATCGAATCCCGGTGGGGGCGAAATTTTCAGCACCCGTCTAGACCGGCCCTGGGGCCTACCCACTCTCCTGTACAACGGGTACCTGGTCATTCCCGGGGGTAAAGCGGCCTGGGCGTGGCGTTGACCACCCACCCCCATCTAGCGCCCAGGTTAAAGAAAGAGTAGAGCTATACCTCTACTCCCCCTCTGGCCCTTCATGGCCTGTTCTAGAACTTTACCTTTTATTTCCAGGAAAATCACAGTTATTGTAATGAATTTGGCACTGACGTAATAAAGCCTTAATTATGTTTCTGATATGTAATTAATCTAAAATTAAAGTTTACTGAGAGTTTTGAGTTTGGGGTCCGTGAGTTGAGATATTTTTGAGGAGGGGTTTCCACAGAAAGAGTGAGACTTTTTAAGGGGTCTTCGAAACCAGGAACATTGACAAGAAATTCGCTAGGCTTAACAAGAATGTTCATTTTTTAAGCTTCTCTATCAGCCGCAGTGTGTGTAAACCCAGTTACAGATGTACAAGTCTTTACCAGCGGAATATCTGCATATATATTGTGTATCGTAAAGACTGGCCGATCCCAGTGGCCGCGCGGTCTAAGGCGTGGGTCTTCGGCCGCTCGCTTACTAGGATCGTGGGTTCGAATCCCACCGGGGCATGGATGTCTGTCTGTTGTGAGTGTTGTTGTGTTGTCAGGTAGAGGTCTCTGCGACGGGCTGATCCCTCGTCCAGAGGAGTCTTACCGAGTGTGGTGTGTCTAATGTGTGTGATCATAGAACCTCGAAATGAGGAGGCCAAGGCAACAGAAAAGGGGCTGTTGGGCCATAGGGGAAAGTAGCAATGAAAGCCACTTTATATCTGCACAGTTCTATCTGCCTTACTTCTGCCTCTGCTGAATACATGCGAGCTACAATTTTCTCTCACCCAGTATTTAACTCTGTTGTATAAATCGTTCCAGCTAGGTGCTAGTGCCAGCCCTCCCATCACCGCCTGCATGGTTACCTTGGTAACCTATTGTGGATTTCTTTTCGTCTCATATCAGTGACCAGAGAAATTTGTGTCACAGGATTATACAGGGTGTTTCTTTTATAGCGGAAGCGAGCACGGTAGCTTTATCGCACAGAAAACCTGCATATGCCGGGGTATCCCGTGACACCTGCGTTGTTCAGAACAGCCACAAAAGAAACGCTCTTTACCACTGCATTGAATAATTTATACAGCTTCACTTTCAAGACTTGATTTGGATCAGTCACGAATACGTGCCTGGTTTGCTACAACTGTGATAAACTCCCCAGTACGCTATCTTTAATTACGAGTCGATGAAGTATGGAAATTCAGCTGAAGCCCTCCAATGGTTGTATGCCGTAAAGCGGCGTGGGTAGCATAATTAGTTTATCAAAGGGTGACCTAATGAGGCAATAAATATGTAACACCGCCAATCGGGTGTCATGTAACGTGTCTGGAGACAGGGCTGTCCAAATTGTGGGCACACTTCCACTTTCCTGAAAAAAAAAGTGTAGGGACATTGGTTAAAATTTGAAGCTGTCTGGTCTCGAAGTCAGAAAGTCTGGAGAAAGTTTTGGCGGGCTCGCAGCAGAAAATCTGCAGAAAAGCGTCTGTTAGTTTCCATTTTTCAGTCTGTGAGGCGTGTAAGCGACGTGAGTTAATATCCATGCATTCTGAATCACGGAACTGCATAGAAACACTAATTTTCCTGATCAAATATTTTTTCTGCCGTGACACACTTGAAGAATGGTCCACATACGCGACAGACGTTCATGAGAATATCACAGTTTTGCGTGATTTCAGTCTTCCGCCGCCGTGTAAATGAGGTCTTCACTCTTCTGGGATGTTACGCAGTGAAGATTGGTTAATAATTACCGATGTTTCGGGACAACCTATCGGTAACTTCTTCAAGAGTCAAGCAGTCCAAGAAGAACGCTTGGACTTCTTGACCTTGAGAACGGGACTGATAAGTTGTCCCGAAACGTCGATACGGAATTACCATTCTACGCTGCGTAAAATCCCAAAAGAGAGCAGATACCACAATTTTAATTATATAAAATAAACAAATGTAAATGGAACATTATTATTATTAAAATTGTCATACATACAATTTATTGCCATGGCAAAAGCAGCATTCAACAAGAAGACTCTTTTCAGCAAGAAACTGGACTTAAAATTTAAGGAAGAAACTAGTAAAGTGCTACATTTGAGCATTGCTTTGTATGGTGCTGAAAAGTGGACACTTCGGAAAGTAGATCAGAAGTATCTGGAAAGTTTTGATATGTGGTGCTGGAGAAGAATGGAGAAAGATCAGTTGGACCGATCGTGTGAGAAATGAAGAAGTATTACATTGAGTGAAGGAGGAGAGGAATATCGTACGTACAATAAAAAGAAGAAAGGCTAACTGGATTGGTCACATCTTGCGTAGAAACTGCCTTCTAAAACACGAGATTGAAGGAAAGTTAGAAGGAAGGATAGAAATGACGGGAAGACGAGGGAGAAGACGTAAGCAGCTACTGGATGACCTTAAGGAAAAGAGAAGACACTGGAAATTGAAAGAGCAAGCACTAGATCGCACTCTGTGGAGAACTCTCTTTGGAAGTGGCTACGGAGCTGTCGTAAGACAGACTGCAGAATGAAGAGGCTACGGACCTGTCGTAAGACAGACTACAGAATGAAGAGGCTACGGACCTGTCGTAAGACAGACTACAGAATGAAGAGGCTACGGACCTGTCGTAAGACAGACTACACAATGAATGGCATACAATTTACAGATGCAGTGTGATTAATTTGAGCCTATTATACTTCTAATTTCACCAATGGGAGATGGGGTTACCTTTATGTCATGTGCTTCGGGAGCTATGCGGTGATTGGACTGGACATGACGCACGCGTGCATTAGCTGAAAGCGTCAACTTCTGCCTCCCAATGCGAGTTTGGCGTTATGGCGTTCAGCGATCGACAGTGCCGTGATAATTTGAGTGATTAGCCAGTCAGTCGCTGTGCGGATTGTCAAATTTCTAGCCACACACCTAGCAAAGCTCGCTACACAGTTTTAGAAGCGCTGCTCCAGAGGTCTGTCACAAAGCGATCAGCAGTACCTGGCAGCACGCAGTAACATAACGCCGTCTGTTGGCACAGTGCCATCATATGAACCTCAGTGCCCTTATATGAACCGCAGTGCCATTATATGAACCTCAGTGCCATTATATTAATCTCAGTGCCATTATATGAATCGCAGTGCCATTATATGAACCTCAGTGCCATTATATGAACCTCAGGGCCATTATATGAACCTCAGTGCTATTATATGAACCTCAGTGCCATTATATTAACCTCAGTGCCATTATATGAACCTCAGTGTCATTATATGAACCTCAGTGCCATTATATGAACCTCAGTGCCATTATATTAACCTCAGTGCCATTATATTAACCTCAGTGCCATTATATGAACCGCAGTGCCATTATATAAACCTCAGTGCCATTATATTAACCTCAGTGCCATTATATTAACCTCAGTGCCATTATATTAACCTCAGTGCCATTATATGAACCGAAGTGACATTATATTAACCGCAGTGCCATTATATGAACCTCAGTATTATTATATTAACCTCAGTGCCATTATATTAACCTCAGTGCCATTATATTAAACTCAGTGCCATTATATTAACCTCAGTGCCATTATATTAACCTCAGTGCCATTATATTAACCTCAGTGCCATTATATTAACCTCAGTGCCATTATATGAACCGAAGTGACATTATATTAACCGCAGTGCCATTATATGAACCTCAGTATTATTATATTAACCTCAGTGCCATTATATTAACCTCAGTGCCATTATATTAACCTCAGTGCCATCATATGAACCTCAGTGCCATTATATGAACCGCAGTGCCATTATATTAACCTCAGTGCCATTATATGAACCGAAGTGACATTATATTAACCGCAGTGCCATTATATGAACCTCAGTATTATTATATTAACCTCAGTGCCATTATATTAACCTCAGTGCCATTATATTAACCTCAGTGCCATTATATGAACCTCAGTGCCATTATATTAATCTCAGTGCCATTATATGAACCGCAGTGCCATTATATGAACCTCAGTGCCATTATATGAACCTCAGTGCTATTATATGAACCTCAGTGCCATTATATTAACCTCAGTGCCATTATATTAACCGCAGTGCCATTATATGAACCTCAGTGCCATTATATGAACCGAAGTGACATTATATTAACCGCAGTGCCATTATATGAACCTCAGTATTATTATATTAACCTCAGTGCCATTATATTAACCTCAGTGCCATTATATTAACCTCAGTGCCATTATATGAACCGAAGTACCATTATATTAACCGCAGTGCCATTATATGAACCTCAGTGTTATTATATTAACCTCAGTGCCATTATATTAACCTCAGTGTTATTATATTAACCTCAGTGCCATTATATTAACCTCAATGTTATTATATGAACCGAAGTGCCATTATATTAACCTCAGTGTTATTGTATTAACCTCAGTGCCATTATATTAACCTCAGTGCCATTATATGAACCTCAGTGCCATTATATGAACCGAAGTGTTATTATATTAACCTCAGTGCCATTATATTAACCTGAGTGTTATTATATTAACCTCAGTGCCATTATATTAACCTCAGTGTTATTTTATTAACCGCAGTGCCATTATATGAACCGAAGTGTTATTATATTAACCTCAGTGCCATTATATTAACCTCAGTGTTATTATATTAACCTCAGTGCCATTATATTAACCTCAGTGCCATTATATGAACCGAAGTGCCATTATATGAACCGAAGTGTTATTATATTAACCTCAGTGCCATTATATTAACCTCAGTGTTATTATATTAACCTCAGTGCCATTATATTAACCTCAGTGCCATTATATGAACCGAAGTGCCATTATATTAACCTCAGTGTTATTATATTAACCTCAGTGCCATTATATGAACCGAAGTGTTTTATTATTAACCTCAGTGCCATTATATGAACCGAAGTGTTATTATATTAACCTCAGTGCCATTATATTAACCTCAGTGTTATTATATTAACCTCAGTGCCATTATATTAACCTCAGTGTTATTATATTAACCTCAGTGCCATTATATGAACCGAAGTGTTATTATATTAACCTCAGTGCCATTATATTAACCTCAGTGTTATTATATTAACCTCAGTGCCATTATATTAACCTCAGTGCCATTATATGAACCGAAGTGCCATTATATGAACCGAAGTGTTATTATATTAACCTCAGTGCCATTATATTAACCTCAGTGTTATTATATTAACCTCAGTGCCATTATATTAACCTCAGTGCCATTATATTAACCTCAGTGCCATTATATGAACCTCAGTGCCATTATATGAACCGAAGTGTTATTATATTAACCTCAGTGCCATTATATGAACCTCAGTGTTATTATATTAACCTCAGTGCCATTATATTAACCTCAGTGTTATTATATTAACCGCAGTGCCATTATATGAACCTCAGTGTTATTATATTAACCTCAGTGCCATTATATTAACCTCAGTGTTATTATATTAACCTCAGTGTTATTATATTAACCTCAGTGCCATTATATGAACCTCACACACACCGACCCGCTGCGTAGTGAACTTCCTGGCTCACGGGGTTTACTTCAGGACCCGTAAGGACATGTGCGCTAACAGAACAGGTTATCACCATCAGGCATAGTGTTTTATTTTAGTCTTTTTCACTAATATTATTTTTATTTTTCCCTATTTATAACTTTTGGTCTATGTACTCATTTTAGTTAAATTGGTTATCGGAACAATTTTTGTAATTTTTACCTTGTATACTGTAAATAAGGGCCGCGATAGCTCAGTCGGTATAGCGACTCGCTACGGGCTGGACGGTCCGGGCATCGAATCCCGGTGGGGGCGAGATTTTTCTCAGCCGTCCAGACCGGCCCTGGGGCCCACCCAGCCTCCTATAAAATGGGTACCGGGTCTCTTTCCCGGGGGTAAAGCGGCCGGGGATTGGAGTTGACCACCCACCCCTATCTAGCGACGAGGTTAAAGAAAGAGTACAGCTATACCTATACTCCCCCTCTGGGTCTTCGTGGCCTGTTCTAGGGAGAAATTTACCTTATACTGTAAATACTGTAAATTGTAATCTTCAATAAATAATTTAAAAAACAGGTTACTGAAGCGGTAACAGGTGTTGAGGTGCCTGCTTCGAATACTGTCCAGGTAACCTGCTATGCTAAGAATTCTTGTAGCCTTTCGCAGTTCTTCCGGGCAAATAATGGGATAGCAAATCGGTTAGGCTAAGACCGCTTCCTATGAAATATTTTCCAATTTGTCATTCATGACACTTCCTAGCGTTCCACGCTATATGATTTCTCATATACAGGGTCATAAAGCAACCCACAACAATGCTTAATTTTAAGCTTCCGCCGCTGTGTAAATAAAATCTTCGCTCTTCTGAGATGTTAGGCAGCGTATATTGGTATTTACCAACTTTTCGGGCAACCTATCGGTCCCAACTTCAAGAGAACATTGAAGATGGGGCAGATAGGTTGTCCCGAAACGTCGGTAACTAACTGCTACTCTACTCTGCGTGACATCCCAGAAGAGCGAAGATGTCAACCCACAAAAAATTTTACTCCTGCTGTCTATCATGTAAATTATATCTATGAAATCGCGTGACATAGCAGTATGTAATGCTACAAGGAATTTCAAGTTTTACACGTGTTGTGAGTTCCGTGTAAGAGGTTACGTCTAAAGCCGGGATTAGACGGCGCGTGGCTCGGCTCGTTTTACGTAATAACTGGCGTCATTGACAAAGAATCGTATTCAAACGCGCCGTGTAACCAGCCTGGCGCGGCGCGGCTTGTGACTGGTGGAGCGAGGCTCGTTGGATCGCCTCAGAAGCGGTTTTTTCACGATCCTCAAGGGGACTCGGCGCGGGCAGCTTTTGCGGCTACACGGCGCTTGCAGTTTACGCGCCAAGCCAGTCTCGTCCAAGCCTGTATACACTTAGGTCTGGTCTTTGTTTTCTGCTGTCGGGGTGCGCGAAGAGTGAAAGTTTCTGTCCCACAATTGGTATTGGCTAGAATGGAGTGGTCAAACGAGGACATTTTTAAGTTCATAGAACAACACGACTTATTCCACAAGCCGAGCCGAACCTACCCGAGCAAGGCCGCTGGTCCGCCATTTGCCGAGCTGCGCCGCGTCGTGTAGCCAGATTGTCTTTTCTGTTCCGATCTGTTGGCCGAGCAAGTGACGTCACGTCACTGGACGAGCAGCGCGCCGTCTAATCCCGGCTTTACACGGAACTCACAACACGTCATAGAAGGACAACATACATAAAGGATCGAAGAGAAAATTAGATGTTTCTATGCAAAAGAAAAAAACTGCAGCATATCAGCATAAAACCTATTAAACATAATTAATGTGAAAGCCGTAAAAAATTGATATTTTTTGTGTTTTAATGTATTATACTTTAAGTTCTATCTCATCTTAATCACAAATTAAGAAATATATATGTGTGACGTTAGCTGTATGAATACTGTAATATAATACAAATTACTTTTGTAATATATTGTATTTTAGTAAGTTCTAAATTTTGATGTAAGGCTGCGTGAAGATGGCGTAAATGGCGCCGAAACATGTAGCAGCAATATAAGGCTATATTTTTCTTGTGTCAATTGTGCATTCGTTGGCGTTAATGAATGAATATTTTTGTCAAGATACACTGTAATAAACAGTGTCAAAATTAATATTGGCAGTTCTCCATAGATGACTATAATAGAACATCTGTTATTTTATGGCCTATGTAAACCATCCCAAAGTTAAGTTGTCACGTAATTATCAGTACCGATATTCGTATTAACGGAATGGTTAAATACTGGAGGGTACCCAGGAGGGGGATTCGGAAGGCATCGAATAATTTTTCATGTATCATTCTAACACAGACGCTGTATAGTCAGAGATAATAGAAACGTCGAAGTGTACGCCGTAGAAAAAATAAAACATTATTTTACATTTTGAAACGCCAGACAAACACACACAGACCTTTGTACATCATCTTGTAATGTTTTTATTTTAGTAATGATGGAGGCGTTTAATTGCACCGTAAATTTCAACGGGCAGAAAATGGCTCGCCGTTCTGTAACGACCCGAAAATAAAATCAGCTTTTATTTTTTCTGTATAACATCGCTGCTGCTTCTTCAGACATTTTTCCTATGCGCAGTGCATATGAACATTTCGTAGATTTTTATGAGCTCATCAAGCTTTCGGATGTTCTCGGTCATTACGTCAGTTTTACGCCTCCAACACTTTGCATCATCACCTGCTATAGGGCGTCCCATAAGTCACGCCACCGCCTGTCTAAAAAAAACAATCCCACATGAAATTCTGTAGGGTGATTGACTGAAAAGGAGAAAACTTTTCGGAATTTCATATTCTTAGAATATTACAGTGAGTTGCTTTGGGCTGAAGGGCGTTCGTCAAGACCTTTTACACTCCCTGCAAGTAACTCTGTTCTGCTTTGAGATTTACGTCTTTCACAGCATTGGTGCTGAAGACCAATTCTTCTGAGATGTGACACTGTTTTTTGGTTTAGTAGCTTTCGACGTTTCGAACAATCGTATTGTTTTGATCGTCAGGTTCAAGCAGTCCAAGAAGACTGCTTGAACTTGAATAAGAAAGCACTAATATTTCCCGAAACGTCTAAAGTTATGTAATCCAACTACACAGCGTGATATCTCAGAAGACACGTATTTTTAAATTTACTGAGTTCTGTGTGTTGCCTTGTTTAGGATGAAGTAGCTTACAACGCGGGCTGTGTCGTCCTTGAGCGTGGTAAAGTGTTTGATTTTTTTGTCACGGGAAAAACAAGCGAAATATCGACGCTTACGTCGACAACATACGTCATGGTTCCAATGCATGTGTTGTCGTATGATTTCAGTACGTCAGGGGCAAGAAATATTTCTCATAAAAATAAGTTCTGCGCCAAACTACCCTCCTATTCAAGGGGTACCCGGGGTTCTGTCCTAGGGCAAAGCGGTTATAACTTTATCTGTATTACCAGGGCCAGCTTTACGTTTCTGGGTTATGGCTCTTTGTTTTATCCACATACATTTTTAATGTATCGCATTCTAAATATTACTGTTTTTTTTTCGAAGACTGAATTTTCCTCAGTCCTCAGGCGAAACACAAAACAAAGATCACTCCTGAAGCCACAGTTTAATCCCAAAGCAATATGCTGGGACTTCAACGGTCCACAAAGTGACATTAGTATAGCTTTCTCTCGGAGCAATTCCATTTCTCCCTTTCAGTTACCATTCTACCAATATTCCTTAGCCATTCACGTATCGTCAGGGGAATGGGCAGTCGGTGCATTGGCGACCTGAGCTGTGCATTGGCGACCGGAGCTTCAGAAGGTATAATTCTCTCCTTCCACAAGAATAAAAAAATATATATTTATTTAGGATTCTGTATTTCTAGTTGGTTAACTAGCCGAATATAGTCAGGCCACGGAAAAATGCCCCATAGACTGTAGGTATGGCCCCTCGAAGCCAATCCTCTATACCTACTGCTGTATTTCCCTCCAATCACTTCTTGCTTTGTCACGCAGCTCAAAACGCCTGTCTGTAGCGTAGATTATAAGTACAAATGATCAGAATGGCTACAGAACGGGAGAAAAAATATAGGGAAATACATCGCAGGGGGTAGATTTATAAGACTCCTTTCGGTAGCCTCACTATAGTCAATTTTTATTGTAAATATTGGCACAAAACCTGGGTATATGTTAGGCTTCTTCTTCTTCTGAGATGTTGCCATGGAAACTCGTTCAAGTTCCAAGAATGTTGGTAGACGCTACAGAAACAAGGGAAGGTCACGTTTTCGTGATGTAATAATCACCATGTTTGTTCGTACTGAAAGAAAAATTCTACCTTTTTTTTTCCTCAGTAATTTCTTCCACTCTTTTTTTCTTCTAAGAAAATTGATGTAGTGTTATGTTAGAGGCCGTATTGTTAGACAGGGATATACAAACGGCAGATACCTTGAATATTACTCTATTTGTTGCTTATTTAATGACTTTATTAGCTCTGGTTATGAAATACCACCGAATGGGACGGGTATTGGCTTTGGTGATTTCGAAGGTAAGCGTAAAGACAATGCTGCCACGTTCAGAATAATAATAATAATAATAATAATAATAATAAAAGGGGCTAAGAAGTAGAGAAGGGATCTGCCCTCACCCTCTCCAGGGGCATATTATGCGAATATACAGCCTCTCTATGTCAGGACCGTCCGTGCGTGATGAAGAATCACATCCTTCCAGAAGCAGAGGCAACTGGAGCACTGGCAGTAGCAGTACTTAGATATAATTTTGGAATTATTAATTGGCGCCAAGAAGAACTGCGAAAACTGGACAGGAAAAAGACAACTGCTAACCATCCGTGGACAGCATGACCCAAAGGCAGAGGTAGATCAGCTTGTATGTTCCAGAAAACAGGAAGGAAGGGGGTTGATGGTGTTAGAAGAAGCCTACGTAATAGAAATTACAAAACTGATAGAATATGTAGACAGCACTGAAGATCCACTAATAGAAACTGTTAGAACCACCAAAACAACACACTCAGCAATGATACGGACAGTTAGAAGCCTCAAGAGAGAATTACAGGAAGTAACACGACAAATAAAGGACAGCATAACAAGAAACAAAAGAAAGATGGCGGGGGGGGGGGGGGGAAGGATGCAGGGACAATTTCCACGTAACTTAAATGAAAAACTGGTGGATAATGAACAGTGACGTCGATGGTTAAAATTTGGAAACATCAGGGAGAAACAGAAAGTACAATAGTGGCAGCACAAGACCAAGCAATTAGTACAAACTATTTTAAAAATAAAATTTTGAAAGAAGTTGACTGTAAATGCCGGTTATATAAACAACATGAAGCAACTATCGACCACCTAACCTCAGGATGTCCAATTTTGGCGAAGAATTAATACTTAATGAGACACGATAAAGTTGGTGCACATTTACATTACTTAATGTGCAAAGCACTGGGCATTGAAACGACAGACAAACGGTACACACACACACATACACACACACATACACATACAAACCAGTATGTGAACGTGAATATGTGACAGTGTTATGGAATCAAGGGTACATACAGACAGAGAAGTTACAGCAATAGGCCAGATATAATAATGAAAAACAAAAAAGAGAAAACATGCTACTGACAGATGTGGCAATACCGGCGGACAGAAATGTCACGCAAAACGAAGCAGAAAAGAAACTAAAATACAACAGTTTATGTATAGAGATACAACGAATGTGGAACATGAAATGTGTGACTGTACCGGTAATAATTGGAGCCAACAAAAGGTTGAGAGAAAAATTTAGAAGCCATACCAGGAAAACAGTCAACAGATTCACTACAAAAGACAGCTGTACTTGCAACATCACACGTAATACGGTAAGTACTGCAGTCTGAAACTTGAAGCTTGAGCGGTGGGGATCGCCGTTGGTTCAAGAGGGAAGTACAGGAGTGAAAAGGCGTGTGACAAGAGACAATATAATAATAATTATTATTAATATGTTTATTTTGAATGTCGTATTTTTTCATTTGTGCTGGTTTCGTAATTACCACTTCGCTGTTGAGTCAGAGGGGAAATAAATAATAATTTAACTATATTATTATTATCAATCATCGTTATTGTCATCACAATGACTGGCTTAGTCGTTACAATGTGAGGGCTTCGATCTGGAATAGAGATTAATTGGGTCTTATTTACAGTGTAGCAGGAAGTCTTCTTCAACAGACCGGCCCCGTGGCATACCCAATCTACCGTCTAATATTTACTGGGATATCTTTCGACGAGGAAGAACTATCGACGAATAAGAGTGATTAATCACCTCCATATACCTCTTGTCGATGTCAGGAATACGTGGAGCTATACCTCCACTCCAGCATGTCTTTATTGCGTATTGTTTAATTAAACGTTGCGACTTCACTTTTGCGGCTATGGAAACCTGAAATGTCGTAGGATTGAAAGAGAGCGAGAGAGACATAAGACATAGGATTGAAAGGGAGTGAGAGAGACATAAGACATAAGATTGAAAGGGAGCGAGAGAGACATAAGACATAGGATTGAAAGGGAGCGAGAGAGACATAAGACATAGGATTGAAAGGGATCGAGAGAGACATAAGACATAGGATTGAAAGGGAGCGAGAGAGACATAAGACATAGGATTAAAAGGGAGCGAGAGAGACATAAGACATAGGATTGAAAGGGAGCGAGAGAGACATAAGACATATGATTGAAAGGAGCGAGGAGACATAAGACATAAGATTGAAAGGGAGCGAGAGAGAATAAGACATAGGATTGAAAGGAGCGAGAGACATAAGACATAGGATTGAAAGGGAGCGAGAGAGACATAAGACATATGAATTGAAAGG
Organism: Reticulitermes speratus; assembly: GCA_021186555.1. Taxonomy (NCBI): domain Eukaryota; kingdom Metazoa; phylum Arthropoda; class Insecta; order Blattodea; family Rhinotermitidae; genus Reticulitermes; species Reticulitermes speratus. Next base: position 6,645,693 of record JAJKFL010000008.1, read on the forward strand.
CGATGAGAGGAACTAAGCATAGATTGAAAGGAGCGAGAGAGACATAAGACATAGGATTGAAAGGGAGCGAGAGAGACATAAGACATAGGATTGAAAGGGAGTGAGAGAGACATAAGACATAGATTGAAAGGGAGCGAGAGAGACATAAGACATAGGATTGAAAGGGAGCGAGAGAGACATAAGACATAGGATTAAAAGGGAGCGAGAGAGACATAAGACATAGGATTGAAAGGGAGCGAGAGAGACATAAGACATAGGATTGAAAGGGAGCGAGAGAGACATAAGACATAGGATTGAAAGGGAGCGAGAGAGACATAAACATAAGATTGAAAGGGAGCGAGAGAGACATAAGACATAGGATTGAAAGGGAGCGAGAGAGACATAAGACATAGGATTGAAAGGGAGCGAGAGAGACATAAGACATAGATTGAAAGGGAGCGAGAGAGACATAAGACATAGGATTGAAAGGGAGCGAGAGAGACATAAGACATAGGATTGAAAGGGAGCGAGAGAGACATAAGACATAGGATTGAAAGGGAGCGAGAGAGACATAAGACATAGGATTGAAAGGGAACGAGAGAGACATAAGACATAGGAGAAGAGTGGGAAAAGGCAAAGCCTGAGGAGAACGGTAGACATTTTACTTTTGGGGGTGAGCAAGAAAGAGCGTAAAGTCTACATTTACTGCGCCTTCGTCCATGTGACGGGAGCAGCGTCGAAATAAAGACGTTAAATTTGGTGAGGTGAAGCGTCTTGAAATAAGGACCGCGGTATGTTGATTTACAAAGAAAATTTGTTGGTCTTTAAAACAAAAGATTGACTTTTCTAAATTTAAATCAGGTGTAAGCCTGACAAGCCGATCCCAGTTGCTGCGCGGTATAAGGCATGGGTCTGCGGCCGCTCACTTACTGGGATTGTGGGTTCGAATCCCGCCTAGGTCATGGATGTCTGTCTGTTGTGAGGGTTGTGTTTTGTCAGGTAGAGGTCTCTGCGACGAGCTGCTCCCTCGTCCAGAGGAGTCCTACCGAGTGTGGTGTGTCTCAAGTGTGATCGTGAAGCCTCGAAAAATGAGGCGGCCTAGGCCCCCAAGGGGCTGTCGAGCCATTGGAAAGAAAAAAAAAATAAGCCTGGTAAATTCTTTATAATTTATAAACATTTCAGTCCATTCCTCAAGGGTCTGCATTAACAAACTCATATGCTGAGCTTAGGGGAAATAATCGCTACTTATTGTAACAGGCACACGAAACACAGAAAATACACCATGTGGGCAGCAAAGGAAGTACTGTAATGTTACTGCAGCTTGTGTGTATACATACACTAAGCTTTGTATTATTTAACACCATGGACACGCTTGCAGTTTGTTGAAAGCCGCGATGGAGCGGCAACTTCTCCGACATTACTGTGTGTCAGGTTGCATGTCTCTCAGCTTGCAGGCGTTTCGTCGCGCTGTAGAATCCTTCCTGCTGCAAACAGAACCTTAACTAGGGTTTGATTTCTTTTGTTATAAAGAAACAAAGCACGACGTATCGTCACGGATATTGTATGCCTGACTCACTTCATCGAGCTGATAGTCGTTAACCTGATCCTGTCTATTAATTAACTAGTGTTACAAGCTCCTTTGAGCTGGGATATGTAAGTCTAGCTACGCGCTGGATGGTCCGGGATTCGGTTCTCGGCAGACCGGCTCTGGAACCCATATTGACTCGTATTCAATGTGTACCGGAGTTCTTTCCTGGGTGTTAAGCAGCCGAGGCGTAAAGTTGGCCACTCACCTCCATCGGGAGCCGACGGATTTCTCACACGATCGGTCCAAATGATCTTCTCCATTCTTCTCCAGCACCACATTTCAAAACTTTCCAGATACTTCTGATCTACTTTCCCAAGTGTCCACGTTTCAGCACCACACAAAGCTATGCTCCAAATGTAGCACTTTACTAGTTTCGTCCTTAAATTTAAGTCCAGTTTGCTGGTGAAAATATTCTTCTTCTTGTTGAATGCTGTTTTTGCCATTGCAATTCTAGATTTAATTTCACGTGTACACTTGCATCATTTGTTATCATGCTACCCAAATAATTGAAATATTCCACATTCTCCAATTGTTTTTTATCTATCATAATTTTCATTGGGGATGGTTGGGTAGCGGTATATATATTTACAAAAGCTACAATAAAGGTGGGTTTAATAGTGCATCGGTTGGTTGTAAAAATTGTTTAATTAGTGATGATGCACGGTGATAGTAACGTGAAAAATAATGTAATAATAATAAATTAAATTTATGACCGTATAAAAAGACATTAACAATTAAACAGTGACAATCAAATATTTGAAATTATATAAAAATTAATAACAATAATAATGTATCATTGTTATCAATTGTATATCGAAACTGTTTGTTGCTAAAGAAGTCTCTCACCCATAGGAACAGTAAGATCTTTTTTTTTTTATACTCAGCACAAAGATGAAACGATTCGTAACAAAGTACGACCAAGAAAAGTATTAAGAGTACGTTGTTATCCGACGGCCATCAGACGTTCTTTACACCCCAATCGCCATTTTTAAAACCTCCATCTCTCTCCCTCCGATATATCACGATTGTTAACAAAAGAGTCTTATATACGGGAAATCAACAAAAGCCCCAGGTTGATGGCGGTCTATTGTAACCATGGCGCTGAGGTAGGTGCGGATGGGAATAAACGTCCGTCGTTTTGTGGACGGTTCTAGTAATGAGTGCATAGAATATAGCAGTACTGAAGCTCTGGGCTATAGAAACGTATCTCATGTGGTTAAAAAATCCAGGTAAACTTTTCCCAAACGTGGCAACTGAGGTCGCAGAATTGTTGCCACAACACAAATGCGAAAATTCCTAGAATTAAATTACAAGTTGGTTCAACGTACCTTGCGCACAAAAGTGACCTAAGTATCTGCGAGTTTGTTTTTTGATCACAAGATATTGGGTGCACGCGGCGGTAACTGTGACGCCATTTATTCTGGCACAAACTTACCGACGTTTGGGAAGAACTTACTGCCTCCATCTTCAAGATTCGACTCTAGTTGGAGGCAGTGGGTTTTTAGGAAACGTCGGTATCTATACAAGAGGCTGCAAGGTGTCTCAGGTCGGAATACCAGAAGCTCAAGTAAGAGTATTCTAGTGTTAATATATTAATTAATAGTCCATGAAGACGTATGAGGGTGTGGAGTTATAACTCCATGCAATATTAATCTCGTCACCGGATGGCGATGAGTGGTCAGCTTCACGCCTCGGCTGTTTTGTTTACACGGGAATAGCCCAGAGTCCGAATTGAAAAAGACGCTGAACGTTGCTAAGTGAACCATTTTGAGAGATTTATCTTTCTCGTGGTTGTGAGACAAGATTATGACCTTATGGGGTATGATATCTTGTAGCTTGTTAGATATTTACCGACGTTTCGGGGGAAATTGCTGCCTACATTTTCGGCGTAGGAAATATCTAAAAAGTATATATATATAGCAGTAGTTTCGTCCGAAACGTCCAACGTTTTGTTATGGTGAACGACCCCGCAGCAGATGCTACGGACGCACCGCAGCCTTGAGGCTTATTGTGCAACTCTGTGATGAAAGTGATTAGCTTTTTCGTCTTTCTGTGTAATGGAGCACCGGTGGAATGAAACTGACAGGGAAAAACTAAAGAACTCGGGGAAGAAACCTGTCCCAGTGCCATTTTGTCTACCACAAATACCACATGGATTGACCCGGGATCGAACCGGCGCCTCCGCGGTGAAAGGCCGGCGACTAACCACGTGAGCCATGGTACGACCGCAACGTCCAACGTTACACCCCAAAAGACTGTAATATAGCAAAGAATTTACCCCCGGTCTTTCATCCTCTGTCATGTCACTATACTGACTAGCTATTTGGGCTCATCAATTGAAACAAATATTTTGACCATTTGAATAAAGCAGATAATATGAATTAAATTAGACTTTCAGTTCTGTGTTCCCCACCAAATATTATTCGGTGATTAAAATAAGAAAAATAATGTGGGCTGAGCATGTGGCACGCATGGGGGACAAGAGAGCTGCATAGAGGGTTTTGGTGAGAAGTCTTGGGGAAAGAGAACACATGAACGACATAGGCATAGATGGGATGATAATATTAAAATTAATATTCAAGAAATAGAATGGGGGAATGGAATGGATTGATCTGGCTGAGGAGAGGAACAGGTGGCTAGCTGTTGTGGACACGGTAATGAACTTTCGGTTTCCATAAAATGGGGGAATTTCTTGTCTAGCTGAGAAACTGTTAGTTTCCTAAATAGTACTCTGTAGATGGAGTTAATTTAGTTATTTCCTACATACAGTAAACACTCAGATTCGTGAATACAAAGACTTGTACGTTTATGTTGTTGCTTAGAGGAATAATTCGCGGTTATTCTGAGAATCACAGGGGACACAAAAGTTCACTGTGTGGGCAGACAGCACAGTGTTTGTACATCGATGCGGATTACACCTGCGGTACATACAGTTAGCATTGTACTCTGAGTTCGGTAGACCGAAGTTTTGTTAAATAAATTCCAGCTCCTCTACCACAGGAAATGCTGCGTGTGTATTAAGCAGATCAGCCGGTTGATCTTGATAAATAATCACGACTCATTCTCAGAATCATACGAAACATATAAAAACATTTTGTAGGTAAAATTCGTAGCCATTTAATACCAAACACGATGCTTTAACATGTTAAAACGAGTTTGTAATTTATTAAACTTTAGTCTCACGTTTTTCTCAAACTATTATTTGTCTGTTTTAGTGCAGCTTACTCATTTTCACTTATAATGTACAGGATGTTCAAAAAATTGAATCAGTATCTGTCCAAACACAATTAAACTTCTATTTATTATACACAACTACGTGTTTCGACCTATCTCAATTCATCCTCAGTTCACAGTTAGTCTTTAAAAGATATTAAGGAAGAAATATATATAAAACCAACTGTAAACCTGAGGATGACCTGAGACAGATCGAAATATATAGTTCTGTATAATAAATAGAATTTAGTTGTGTTTCGACAATACTGATTTAACGTTTTTTACCATTAACAACACAACGGGGTGACGTTTGTTAAAATTGTAGAGAATGTTATTTACAAATGTGTCCAGAGGATGTGCTGCCTCTACGCGGGTCACAGAACAAAATCCTAAAAGGAAATTTAGTAAGCAAGGCTAGGTGTTCGCGATGTGAGGTTCCTCTGGAATGTGACACCGTGTCGACTGGTAAATAGTCACCGAGACTCCGGAAGTTCCTAGTACCTTTATCGTTTACGACCAAGCAGCCAGTTCCTCTAGGTACAGTTTCCCTTGAAGATAAAGGCGAGAAGATCTTTCCAAAAATCACTGACCATCACCAGTCGACATGGACTAGCATCCCTGAAGACATAAATTCAAGACTGGTTGTCGCTCACAGACTAATTCGCGTGTATTGAGATTGAGATTATAATCGCGGGAATATCAAATTTACTGTCTTACCGAGTATGACGACGTGTAGTTTGGTGTCGACGTTTCGGAAGAACCTGCTAACTCGATGTTCGGGGGCAGAAGATGGGGTGTAGAAGAGGCAGTAATATGAGTACGTAATTTTAGGAACGACCTTTCGGTCATTTTATTACTTCAGAATTGTTATTTCAGCAAAATTCGAAATGGAAATCCTTGAGGATTTGTGTGCAGCGTTGTCAGACTTCACCCAACGGAAGTGGTGCTTCATGTAAACACGGTTTGTATAATCGTGATTTCCGGCTTCCCCGCTGTGCAAATGAGATCGTCGATCTTCTGTGGTGTTAAGCAGCTTAGATTGGGAGTTTCCGACGTTTCGAGACAACCTATCCGTCCCATATTCCAAGGGTCAAGCAATCCAAGAATAATGGACTTTTAGTAACCGCTGGATCCTTGAATATGGGACCAGCAGGTTGGCCCGAAACGTCGGCAGCCAACCAATCTACGCTGCGTAACATCCCAGAAGAACGAATATCTTACGATTTGTACAAATCCCCAAGCCCGTATGTCCCTTTGCCTCTTAGTTTTACACTATTAGAAGTAGGTAGCTCAGTCATTATAGTGACAGCGCTACGGGCTGGACTACTTGGGCCTCCATTCTCATCAGGGTTAAGAGACCTTTCTCTTTTCTGTGACGTCAATCCCGGGTCTGGGGCCCCATCCAACCTTCCATTTGTTGGGTAACGAGTTTATTTCCCAGGACTAAAACGGCTGGAGCGTGAAGTAGACCAGTTGCCTGCTTCTACTGCCGAGTTTAAGAGTGAGTGGAGATATACCTTCACTCCCTCATACGCATTCCTGGCTTGGGCAGAGGTTTATTTACCTATACCTTTTTTATGGGAGAGAGCATCAGACAACAGCATTTAACAATTGCAAATCTAGAATCAATACTTGAACTAAGGCGCCAAAATGTTTATGCAGTACATGGCTTTCCTTACTTATTGGTATAAGCTTCTGTCCTACTTGCTGTTCTTTCAGTGAGGCACATTTCCTGTCGATAAGGGCCAAAATGTAAATGAATTTGCTGCCTTGATCAATAATTCAAGGAGTCATGTTCCAGCCCGAAATATTGCGTTGCATTTGAATAGACATTTCTTGAATACGAACCGCCTCAGACATTGGTGGAATTGCAATGAGTCTGTAAAAGTAATTCAGATTTATATTGTATTGGATTTTATGTCTATAAGAGTGGCTCGTGTTTCATTTTCTAACTACATTGTACAGGGTGTTCCATGAGAAGTTTCTCAACAGACGGTCCCTCTTCCTAATGATAAAGTCCAGACTTGAACTGTTTGTCCTTCGCACCACAATTAACCCTTCATTTAAGTCCATCTTAAAATAATTTCCATATTTGTGCTACATTTAAAACTAATCCAAAATCATTTATGACATATTCACATAATATTTCCAGGATAATATTACAAACTACAACGTTTTAAATTGTGTATTCTTCTTTGTTCGCTGGAATTTAATTGCAGATATCGAAAAAAGAACACAGGTAGATATACTAATACAAGTGTTAGTCTAGTGTTTTGTTCAGAACCTCCCACATTTTCTGACTTTATACCACGAAGTTTTTAAACACTGACTGCTAACTGCGCTAATCCAAAACTGTTTCAGATCATCATTGTTAATCACGCCTATATACGTGTGTTTCAGAACGGGACTTACGCCTGCGCCTCGCTCTGTCCCCAGGAGTACATATCGCCACAAGGGTCCTGCAGACACCCACGTCTCGTCGAAGTGCCGGGACAGTGTTGCAGGGAGTGGATGTGCGACAGTGCAGGTGAGCTTATGGTACACTGTAGCGGCAGTTATTGCTAGGGTTTTGGGACATTGGCTGCTAGAGTGTGGGGACAGTAGATGCTAGTGTGGGGACAGTAGCTGCTACAGTGTGGGGACAGTAGCTGCTACAGTGTGGGGACAGTAGCTGCTACAGTGTGGGGACAGTAGCTGCTACAGGGTGGGGACAGTAGCTGCTACAGTGTGGGGACAGTGGCTGATAGAGTGTGGGGACAGTAGATGCTAGTGTGGGGACAGTAGCTGCTACAGTGTGGGGACAGTAGCTGCTACAGGGTGGGGACAGTAGCTGCTACAGTGTGGGGACAGTAGCTGCTACAGGGTGGGGACAGTAGCTGCTACAGTGTGGGGACAGTGGCTGATAGAGTGTGGGGACAGTAGATGCTAGTGTGGGGACAGTAGCTGCTACAGTGTGGGGACAGTAGCTGCTACAGGGTGGGGACAGTAGCTGCTACAGGTGGGGACAGTAGCTGCTACAGTGTGGGGACAGTGGCTGATAGAGTGTGGGGACAGTAGATGCTAGTGTGGGGACAGTAGCTGCTACAGTGTGGGGACAGTAGCTGATAGAGTGTGGGGACAGTAGATGCTAGTGTGGGGACAGTAGCTGCTACAGTGTGGGGACAGTAGCTGCTACAGGGTGGGGACAGTAGCTGCTACAGTGTGGGGACAGTAGCTGCTACAGTGTGGGGACAGTAGCTGCTACAGGGTGGGAGACAGTAGCTGTCTGACAGGGTTGTGGGGACAGTGGCTGATAGAGTGTGGGGACAGTAGATGCTAGTGTGGGGACAGTAGCTGCTACAGTGTGGGGACAGTAGCTGCTACAGTGTGGGGACAGTAGCTGCTACAGTGTGGGGACAGTGGCTGTAGGTGTGGGGACAGTAGATGCTAGTGTGGGGACAGTAGCTGCTACAGTGTGGGGACAGTAGCTGCTACAGTGTGGGGACAGTAGTGCTACAGTGTGGGGACAGTAGCTGCTACAGTGTGGGGACAGTGGCTGCTAGAGTGTGGGGACAGTAGATGCTAGTGTGGGGACAGTAGCTGCTACAGTGTGGGGACAGTAGCTGCTACAGTGTGGGGACAGTAGCTGCTACAGTGTGGGGACAGTGGCTGCTAGAGTGTGGGGACAGTAGATGCTACAGTGTGGGGACAGTAGCTGCTACAGTGTGGGGACAGTAGCTGCTACAGTGTGGGGACAGTGGCTGCTAGAGTGTGGGGACAGTAGTGCTAGTGTGGGGACAGTAGCTGCTACAGTGTGGGGACAGTAGCTGCTACAGTGTGGGGACAGTAGCTGCTACAGTGTGGGGACAGTAGCTGCTACAGTGTGGGGACAGTGGCTGCTAGAGTGTGGGGACAGTAGTGCTAGTGTGGGGACAGTAGCTGCTACAGTGTGGGGACAGTAGCTGCTACAGTGTGGGGACAGTAGCTGCTACAGTGTGGGGACAGTAGCTGCTACAGTGTGGGGACAGTAGCTGCTACAGTGTGGGGACAGTAGCTGCTACAGTGTGGGGACAGTAGCTGCTACAGTGTGGGGACAGTAGCTGCTACAGTGTGGGGACAGTAGCTGCTACAGTGTGGGGACAGTGGCTGATAGAGTGTGGGGAAAGTAGCTGCTACAGTGTAGGGACATTGCTACACAGGGGACTTTGGCTGTTAGAGTGAGGGGACAGTAGATGCTACAGTGTGGGGACAGTAGATGCTAGTGTGGGACAGTGGCTGCTAGAATGTGGGGACAGTAGCTGCTACAGTGTGGGGACAGTAGCTGCTACAGTATGGGGACAGTGGCTGCTAGAGTGTGGGGACAGTAGCTGCTAGAGTGTGGGGACAGTAGCTGCTACAGTGTAGGGACATTGCTACACAGGGGATAGTAGATGATCCATTGTGAAGGCGGTGTAGCTGTCAGGAAACTTGTCTGAATTTTATTTGAAACTCCGCCAAAGTAGGTCTGAATAAAACCTTGATGACGTGTCAGTCGGTGCCCGTGTCGAGTTTCGAAATCCGGACCTTTGGTTAATTTACCTTTTATACATTTTATTTGCACAAAAATGCTTTATGGCGATTTCATGTCGCCGGCAAAGTTAAAAGGTACCTATGACCTCATGTAAAGGTACCTATGACGTCATGTAAAGGTACCTATGACCTCATGTAAAGGTACCTATGACCTCATGTAAAGGTACCTATGACGTCATGTAAAGGTACCTATGACCTCATGTAAAGGTACCTATGACGTCATGTAAAGGTACCTATGACCTCATGTAAAGGTACCTATGACGTCATGTAAAGGTACCTATGACCTCATGTAAAGGTACCTATGACCTCATGTAAAGGTACCTATGACGTCATGTAAAGGTACCTATGACCTCATGTAAAGGTACCTATGACGTCATGTAAAGGTACCTATGACCTCATGTAAAGGTACCTATGACGTCATGTAAAGGTACCTATGACCTCATGTAAAGGTACCTATGACCTCATGTAAAGGTACCTATGACGTCATGTAAAGGTACCTATGACCTCATGTAAAGGTACCTATGACGTCATGTAAAGGTACCTATGACCTCATGTAAAGGTACCTATGACGTCATGTAAAGGTACCTATGACCTCATGTAAAGGTACCTATGACCTCATGTAAAGGTACCTATGACCTCTTGTAAATTTGCTGATATTTTGGTGCCATTTTAAGCAAATTTGAAGTTACCCCACTAATTTTCGTAAAAATTCCAAATGTCAAATATTACGGAAATTATTCCATTGGGAGCGGCGCTGATATACGCGGACAGACCGATAGACAGACCGATACACAGACCGATAGACAGACCGACTGACATAACGAAGCTAATAGCGCATTTCAAAACTAAGCAATACTTTATCGGAAATCGGGTAGAATTGGATAGAAAACTACTTTCAATTTTTTTTTCAGTCTTTAAATATTTAGCACAAAATTAAGATAGCCTTTTATCAGAAGGACAAGCGGGCAAATAATAATAGAAACTTCTATCAATCTGACGCCTTGTCTCCCTCCCGAAACCACATATCTCTTTCGTCTCCCGAACTCACACTTTTCGTCTCCTCTTCTCCTGTTATTCTTTGCCCCCCCCCCTCCCCCACTGTCAACTGACGATAAATATTGCCCCTGTGGTTGCCACAACCCGCCACGAATCTGTAATCTCCGCCAGCCCTTCTTCTCGTTATACTTGAAATATAACAGATGCAGGTGCTGGCATTTCAGTCCTTAGTGTGTAATTTGTCAGGCTCGAATACGAACAGTAAACAGGTTTACTATTGAAGCTGCTATACTGAGACTAAGGACAGAAGTCATACAAAGAACTCCTCCACATCTCATTCGGTCAGTTACATTTCTCTCTCCATGTTACTTCCCAACTTTTTCTCAATTCTAGTCATATTCTTCACACGAATGAAATTCACTGCCAAAGTCGACCATGGTCGATTTAAGTACTTACGTTTTAATTTGCCAGCGTCGATTTTAGTCGATCTAAAGATGTTTAAATGTTAAATCATATCGCATATACAACAAACACTGTGCTTGAAAGGGTTAAATTTAATTAACCTTTCATGTTTGTTATTGTATATCTATAAATTCCACCGCCCTTTGTAGCATTAAATTCCATTTATGATATGATAACTCAATTTGTCTGAACGCTGTCTGTTGTTGTCAGCATTTCCCATTGGCTCGTAAGACAGTACGTCATTGTGCTGTTCTCTTTAATGTTTCTCATTTCCTTTTCACCTCCACATTGTGTGTTTGCTCGGAAAGAGGTAATTTCAAAGATAAATTATATTTTTCAAGAACCCTGTGACATATCTCTAGTTTCATAGAGTTTCGACTCAAACCACAATTTAAAAAAATTACAGCCCTTTTCAAGAGAAACGCTACTCAAAATTTAACATTAATTTTTAGCCTCATTATAATATTCGCTTGTGAATATTATCATCCCGTTGAATTTATTCAATGAAGAATATTTTTCCGGTGATTAATATTAAGAAATTTTAAATTTGCACACTAAAGGCATTTCACATTTGAGTTCCTGTTCATAATTGGACTCCTTCCAGATCCATGTATGCTCAGCACTAATACCCTATTCATCGCTGCGAACTTATGGGCTTGAAATAAGCCTGTTAAAATTTACAGTTTCAGTTAGGGCAAAAAACGTAACATATTGCGTGTCAATAATGCATTTAGAAAATAGGCACTATTTATTTTAAGGATCATACAGAACGCATCAACACACTGCGTGTAAAATGCCGAGTTATTAGTCTTAACACTTTAAATAGTAAAATTAACCTGAATTACATATAAAGACTCAGTCCGTACCGCGCAGTAAACACACTCCGTCTCAGTTATACAAACCAGTCAGTTAATGCTGTACAGTGAAATAATCGCTGTTTGTTCTGAGATCCACACACATAAATACAGTCCGTACCGCGCAGTAAACACACTCCGTCTCAGTTATACAAACCAGTCAGTTAATGTTGTACAGTGAAATAATCGCTGTTTGTTCTGAGATCCACACAAAACACATAAATACAGTCCGTACCGCGCAGTAAACACACTCCGTCTCAGTTATACAAACCAGTCAGTTAATGCTGTACAGTGAAATAATCGCTGTTTGTTCTGAGATCCACACACATAAATACAGTCCGTACCGCGCAGTAAACACACTCCGTCTCAGTTATACAAACCAGTCAGTTAATGCTGTACAGTGAAATAATCGCTGTTTGTTCTGAGATCCACACAAAACACATAAATACAGTCCGTACCGCGCAGTAAACACACTCCGTCTCAGTTATACAAACCAGTCAGTTAATGCTGTACAGTGAAATAATCGCTGTTTGTTCTGAGATCCACACAAAACACATAAATACAGTCCGTACCGCGCAGTAAACACACTCCGTCTCAGTTATACAAACCAGTCAGTTAATGCTGTACAGTGAAATAATCGCTGTTTGTTCTGAGATCCACACAAAACACATAAATACAGTCCGTACCGCGCAGTAAACACACTCCGTCTCAGTTATACAAACCAGTCAGTTAATGCTGTACAGTGAAATAATCGCTGTTTGTTCTGAGATCCACACAAAACACATAAATACAGTCCGTACCGCGCAGTAAACACACTCCGTCTCAGTTATACAAACCAGTCAGTTAATGCTGTACAGTGAAATAATCGCTGTTTGTTCTGAGATCCACACAAAACACATAAATACAGTCCGTACCGCGCAGTAAACACACTCCGTCTCAGTTATACAAACCAGTCAGTTAATGCTGTACAGTGAAATAATCGCTGTTTGTTCTGAGATCCACACAAAACACATAAATACAGTCCGTACCGCGCAGTAAACACACTCCGTCTCAGTTATACAAACCAGTCAGTTAATGCTGTACAGTGAAATAATCGCTGTTTGTTCTGAGATCCACACAAAACACATAAATACAGTCCGTACCGCGCAGTAAACACACTCCGTCTCAGTTATACAAACCAGTCAGTTAATGCTGTACAGTGAAATAATCGCTGTTTGTTCTGAGATCCACACACCATAAATACAGTCCGTACCGCGCAGTAAACACACTCCGTCTCAGTTATACAAACCAGTCAGTTAATGCTGTACAGTGAAATAATCGCTGTTTGTTCTGAGATCCACACAAAACACATAAATACAGTCCGTACCGCGCAGTAAACACACTCCGTCTCAGTTATACAAACCAGTCAGTTAATGCTGTACAGTGAAATAATCGCTGTTTGTTCTGAGATCCACACACCATAAATACAGTCCGTACCGCGCAGTAAACACACTCCGTCTCAGTTATACAAACCAGTCAGTTAATGTTGTACAGTGAAATAATCGCTGTTTGTTCTGAGATCCACACAAAACACATAAATACAGTCCGTACCGCGCAGTAAACACACTCCGTCTCAGTTATACAAACAGTCAGTTAATGTTGTACAGTGAAATAATCGCTGTTTGTTCTGAGATCCACACAAAACACATAAATACAGTCCGTACCGCGCAGTAAACACACTCCGTCTCAGTTATACAAACCAGTCAGTTAATGTTGTACAGTGAAATAATCGCTGTTTGTTCTGAGATCCACACAAAACACATAAATACAGTCCGTACCGCGCAGTAAACACACTCCGTCTCAGTTATACAAACCAGTCAGTTAATGTTGTACAGTGAAATAATCGCTGTTTGTTCTGAGATCCACACAAAACACATAAATACAGTCCGTACCGCGCAGTAAACACACTCCGTCTCAGTTATACAAACCAGTCAGTTAACGCTGTACAGTGAAATAATCGCTGTTTGTTCTGAGATCCACACAAAACACATAAATACACTGTGTGGGCAGAACGTAGAATTGTTGAATGTTAAACTTGGTGGTACATATAGTAACCACTGGGCATTAACCAATCAGTTAATGCTGTACAGTGAAATAATCGCTGTTTGTTCTGAGATCCACACAAAACACATAAATACACTGTGTGGGCAGAACGTAGAATTTGTGAATGTTAAACTTGGCGGTACATATAGTAACCACTGGGCATTAACCAATCAGTTAATGCTGTACAGTGAAATAATCGCTGTTTGTTCTGAGATCCACACAAAACACATAAATACACTGTGTGGGCAGAACGTAGAATTTGTGAATGTTAAACTTGGCGGTACATATAGTAACCACTGGGCATTAACCAATCAGTTAATGCTGTACAGTGAAATAATCGCTGTTTGTTCTGAGATCCACACAAAACACATAAATACACTGTGTGGGCAGAACGTAGAATTGTTGAATGTTAAACTTGGTGGTACATATAGTAACCACTGGGCATTAACCAATCAGTTAATGCTGTACAGTGAAATAATCGCTGTTTGTTCTGAGATCCACACAAAACACATAAATACACTGTGTGGGCAGAACGTAGAATTGTTGAATGTTAAACTTGGTGGTACATATAGTAACTACTGGGCTTTAAAGTGTTAAAGCCAGTGGTATGTTAAATAATCACTGTACTGTAAGAGATTAAGAACCCAAAAGCTATTGTCTTATTTAAGCTTAAATACTTTTGGTAGCTCTCTGCAGTTTAAAGAGCCTCCCTTCAAGTACGGAAGAGAATTCCATTCTGCCTGTACTTGAATATGCTCTCAGAGGGCCCGTGTTGAGTGCATTTCAAACAAACTCTATAAATCCAATCCGTGGAGGAAGTATTTAAGTATTGACCGCTGGGGTAAGTGGTTTACATAAGAATCATGTCCTTTGTCGTATTTTACTTGCAACCAAAAAGGTAAAAGCAATCCCATTACAGGCCTGGACAGGCCCTTAGGGTTCCAGGAGGTTGAGGCTCACAGATTTCTAGACAATCGGCACATGAAGGTGGTAAGGTTGTCAGCCCTACGCACCGGCTGCCTTTATTCTCCAGGAAATACTCCTGGTACTCATTTCTGTTAGAGGCTGAGTCGAACCCAGGGCCATAGTACGACCGAAAGGATTATGTCAATGAAACATTCCAATTACACCATCGGGAATCGAACCTGCGACCTTCCGGCTTGTAGAACAGTACCTCAACCAACTGCGCCACCGCGTGCCCGCAACCAAAAAACGTCCTGGCAATATTTGTACGAATTTCGACCCCCTTCATAAGACATTAGCGGCGTGAAACATTGTTGAGCTAAGTTAAAGTCCGTGTTCAGAACAGCCATATTGGTTCTATCGATGTAAGTTTATCTATGGAACATTTTCCCTAAGTATGGTATATTCCTCCTGATAAAACCCTTATAACTTAAATTTCAGACTTCGAAGACTTAAACACATATTTTTCCAAGCAAGTTTTTGCTTTTCTTAATCAAGCCGGGTGATGTTTCTCTTTGTAGAGATTTTGGAATTAGGGTGTCTTCGGCATAATTAGTAATAAACATCCTGTGACAAAATTTCCTTATCTGATAAAAGTCTACAGTTGCTTCTCCCCCCCCCCCACTAAGCCTAAATACTGTCACATCGTTCTCTGTATCGGATGTCGTCTAAAAAAGGTGACTTTTCTTGCCTAGAGACCCGAAAGGTATGGAGAAAAAGGCCGGATATGACGTTTGGAAAATTCCACATTTCTGGAAGTTCGTGAGAAACGAATTGTTTGAAGTTGTTCAGTGAGATTCAAAACAGGGAGTTTCTGGTGTTCATGTTGGTATCTTGTTATAAACCCAATACATATTCTCTGATTTATTAATACCGCAAGGGAATTCCCCATTCGTGTTCGTATCTTGTTATAAACCAAATATGCAGCCTATAATTTATTAACACAACAAGGGAATTTCTAACTTTCATGTTGGTATGTTGTTAAAACCCAATATGTAGCATGTAATTCATTAACTTGTCACTGATGTAACACCAGACCTCGTGCTGGAAAAAACGGGAAGCTTCTGGAAGAAAATTTCATAACTACGTTCCTTCAGTTTTTCAATCTATAAACTCGCCTCACTGCCAAGCCTTAAAAATACCATAAATTTGTTACGTGTGTTGACTGTCAGGTCGCACGTGCCGAAGCACGTACTTATAAGACGCCTTAATCCAACAGTTTATGTATTCATTTACTTAAAGACGCCGTCAATAGCTCAAACTATACAGGGCATACACAAAAGAATGGTGCGGTTTCAAAAGTGAATAAAAAATTTATTTCTCACATTACACGGGCACAACATACACCGTCAGCGGCGGCAACTGTCCAAGTTTCTCATTTGGTAATTACAATCCTTCAATGTGTGCACCCTGGGTCACACGACACACATCCACACGGTAATCAAACTCATCCCAGACCCGGTGTAGCATGTCCGCTGTAATGGCCTGCAGTGCATGCGTAATCCGATCACGAATTTCATGGATGGACGTGGGCAATGGTGGTACATAAACGCTGTCTTTAACGAACCCCCAAAGAAAGAAATCGCATGGTGTAAGATCTGGCGAACGGGGTGGCCAAGGGAGAAGGTTCTTGTCTCCATTTGCAGCAGCACGTCCGATCCAGCGTTGTGGAAGAACACGATTGAGAAGCACTCGTATATTCCTGTGAAAATGGGGGGGGGGGGGGAGCTCCGTCCAGTTTTAGAATGTAATCGTCATAATTGGTATTCAGTTGGGGTAACTTTTGAAACCGCATCATTCTTTTGTGTATGCCCTGTACAGTGATGATGTAACGGAAGTTTAAGAAATTTGTGCGGCCTCGTTGGAGGTACTATCTCAACCTTTGTCTGGAGGAACTGAATAAAAACACAAAAATTATCAGCCATTACATTTGGTGAGAAGACCGAGATTTGAACCCCGGCCTTTCCGAAATCGGGGGCGGCTTGACTCACTCCGCCTTCTGTAAAACGATGGAAAGGAAACAAACAAACCATAATAGAAACAAAATTGTCAAAACAAAATAAGTACTTCAGTCTATTTCAGCTTTCGCAGAATTGCGAAAAAACGACTATAAGCTTCGTCATGTCTGTCTGTCTGTCCGTCCGCAATGAACAACTCGGCTCCCACTGGATGGATCTTCATGAAATTTGATATTTGAGTATTTTTCGTAAAATATGTCGAGGAAATTCAATATTCAATAAAACCTGACAAGAATGACGGCACTTTACATGAGCACCTACGTACATTTATGATAATATCTCGCTGAATTTTTCTTAGGATGAGAAATTTTTTCAGAAAGCAAGTTTTAGAGGAAGTCAAAACACATATTTTATGGTCAAAAACTTTTTTTTTTTCGAAAATCATGCCGTTTATGAGTTAATATGTAGAAATATGTTACAGCAAGTCAGGCCACAGATGACAATATAACACGGCGCATGCGCTTTACATGCTCGATAACTAAGGCTACAGACACACACTTAGAACATGCAATACTTACTGCTTTTCCACGGCAACAATGGTTACGTTTATACGTACATTTCCCGTATTGTTGGTATTTCTGCCATACCCCTGGCGGTTATTTCTTGTCTTCTGCCTGGGGAAAATCATATTCTGTACCGGGTGGCCTTTTTTATTTTATAAAAGTCTCTTCTGTTTTTCCAAATTAACAACCTTCCGCCATTTCCCATCCTCCTCTATCACTGTGCAATAACATTATTACATGAGATTTCAGCTCATCTGTAATGTGACTCTGCATCACTCATTTGGTGTATCCGACGTTTTAAAAGACCGTAGTGCTGTTGAAGGTGAAGGCATTACGTTTCTTATAAAGTCGGGGAGGGGCACGCGGTGGCGCAGTTGGTTGAGGCACTACGCTACAAACCGGAACGTCGCGGGTTCGATTCCCGATGGTGTCATTGGAACTTTTCCTTGACATAATCGTTTCGGTCGCACTATGGCCCTAGGGTCGACGCAGCCTTAACAGAAATGAGTACCAGGAATATTTCCTGGGGGGGGGGGGGTAAAGACGGCCGGTGCGTGGTGCACTACCTTCAGTGTCGATTGTCTTGAAATTGGAGCTCAACTCGGGAACAAAGGGGCTGTCAAGGCTGTAATGGATTGCTTACCTTACCTTTACTTAAGTCGGGAAAATCTAATCCAGTTTTACCATTATATGTCAAGAGACTTTCATACATTGAATTGGGGCTTATCCGACGGGATTTGGTGGTCAATTATGGAAATGATAACTTAGATTTCGAGTCAGTGCAGGACTACGGGATTACACGGCGCGTAACACCTAAGAGGCAGATTCATCAAATCGGGGCAGAAGCCTGAATGACGCTAGCTTTGAGTCGCTAAGCGTTGTTAATATGGTTTCTGATTTATATGCTGGTACTGTTAGTTGATGGTTGGTTTGATATTCAACCATCTGATGTAGCTCTTGTTTTTGGTTGGTAGTAACGACATGGAGCCGATCCAGTGGCCGTGCGGTCTAAGGCGTGGGTCTTCGGCCGGTCGCTTACTAGGATCGTGGGTTCGAATCCCACCGGGGGCATGGATGTTTGTCTGTTGTGATGTTGTGTGTTGTAGGTAGAGGTCTCTGCGACGGGCTGATCACTCGTCCAGAGGAGTCCTACCGATGTGGTGTGTCTCAAATGTGTGTGACCATGAAACCTCGACGAAACGAGGAGGCCCAGGCCCATATAAGGCTGTCGAGCCATAAGGAGAAGAGGAAGTAACGACACGGCGTCACACCCCGAAACCTCATATCTCGATTTGTTTATAGTTTTGATGAGGCTGGCTGCTTGTTTTGTAAGAAATATGTTAAATGTTCATCAGTAACAAATTTATATAGGATTTGTTATTCGTAATGAATCTGGAATAAATCGTTCATGCGCTCTGCTGCAGGTAATTTGTCGAAACGTACTAAACAAACGATAAAAAACAGCTGTAATAAAGTTAGGCTGCACAGACCAGGAGCAGACACGGTTTAGTTTCAGCTGGTAGTGTTTGTTATCCAAACAGACATACAGCGAGGAGAGTACAACAGAAGTCAGAGTCAGGCCGCACTAGCGGAACCTGGCGGCAGCATCCGAAGTTGTTAATTACTTCGGGAGCTGCAGTAATTACTTGAAGTAGTTCCCCCGCCCACCGCTCATGCCTGTTGTCGCCACCGCAACTCAAGTCTGCCTCAATTACTGTGGAGATAACGGCTAGCAAGAAGTTCCGAGCGCGGGGATTGCCCGGGATTATACATTCTAACATTGCAAGTACAGAGCCTTTGTGTAAACTCACATCGCTTATGGGACGTCAGAAAATTCCTGCATGAAATGAACAAAGACGAAAAGTTTCTGGCTAATAAAGTATGACGTCTCTGTGGGTAAGTTTAGCTGTAGTGGATTCGTAAATTTTTCGTATATTGTAAGTTAGCTCTTCTTTTATTTTCTATGTTCGACCCGCGTTTGCTCTGCCGGTTACAGTGTATTCATACACTAACATGTGAGTGCGTCTATCTCATTCGTAATAAATTCCGTGTCCACTTGCATCTATAATCCACAATAATTTCCTTTAAATTGTATACAAATTTCATTCCATTTTTAAATTATCCATAACCTTGCATTGGTCTTGTCTGGTCTTCAGGTTCCTTTGTATGTGCGTTTAAATTGCCGTAAAGGTCATCTGTACGTACTGGGTGAGCCGTGTGACGTTCGTGTCGTGTGGTTGCAGTGCGATGACTGGTTTCAATGTACTTTTTTTTGACGGAAAATGTCTTACTCCGCGGGTCCGGTATGGGGGGAAACTATGCGAAAGTCGATGTTACGATTTTGTGTATACCACACAAATCTTAATAACTTTAAAACTATAACGCATATCCAAATAAGCAATACACGGTTTAAAAGAGTAAGGATGAAAGAATGTTACGCGACATTAACCTTGAGCGCGTGACGTCACACGCCGCCACAAGATGGTCGCCAATTTGGAGTGGAAAATTACCGGTTCCCGCGCGGCAAAATTAGTATAGCTCGGGAAAGCGTACGCGTAGGACGTTGTGTGAGGTGTCGTTTAACAGAGCTCGACGAGTACTATAAAATAGAACACTAATAGTGACAATAATGAAAGAACTTGAAAAAATATACAGTGAGAAAGTGTTGAACTTGGACAAATTTTCCCTAAAGTTTCAGAAATGTCGAAATATCTTGAAAACAAGAAGGTAAATGCCTATCGTAAACGCTTACAAAGTGAAAGAAGGATAAATGAGGAATCCAAAAACGCCCCTATGACATCAGCAGAACGAATGTGGAGGATGAGGCAGCGTCGACAAGCTTCTGCTCACCGGGGACTTTAACATTGAGGCGTCGAGCGATCGTCTGAAACAGTTTCTGAACGACAAGTTCAGATTAGTGTTTGGGCACTGATCCAACTGACTTCACAACTTTAAAGAAAACCACGATAGACTTAACGTGTAGCATGTAAGTCTACATATCGTACTACTCGTACCGTTGTCCTGTCTTCAACAAAATTTTACAAATTAGTCAGCATTGTCAGAAATAAATAAAATAAAATAAATGTACGTTCCTTGCGCTCATTTCTTTCTTACCAACCCTACAAACACCCCGCCCCGACAACACCGCCTGGGTAAGACGTTTTCCGCCAAAAACCTCAGCGGTAGTGACTCCGACACTACCTACCCCGATTTTTCATTTATAAGTTACATGAGATTAAAATTGGTATAAAACGATGCGAATTAAATATATTTGTTGAAAGGGACTCAAATTCTTTTGTTGGTTTCTGCAGTTCGACTCGAGGTAATTCAAAAAGCTGTTTATGATACAAAAATGTACAATGCGTATTATCCACATCTGATATTAAAACTTTCTGTTTACATCTTTTGTTTACGTAACGCAGCTCGGAATACCATAGGAAAATCCCATAGGAGCATAGACCTACTTCTATGTTTATTGTACATCTGACCTATGTAGTTCTATAAATAAACACTCTAAATCAGGGGTCGGCTAACCGGGGTAAATTACCCCAAGTGGGGTAAAAATGAAATTCTTGGGGGTAATGAGGACTCAATAGACATGAATAAAATTATATAAAAAGCGCTTTCCTTGTTACGACAGAAATTGTTACAGAGAAATCGATTGGACCCCGAAGACAGTATCCAAATTGCTCTGACATCAAAATGCCCCAATTTTGATGTTATTGTATCAAAAATGAACAACATAATTTCTCCAAAACCTGAAGGTAAAAAGTTTTCAAAGAAATCCTTTTGTTTCATAATGAGGATATTAATTTATTTTATCGCATTTATTTTATACTTTTCATATTTATAATTGTATTCTCAGTATAAATAGATTCAATAAACCTTTTGAATTTAAATAATCTATGATTTTCTCCCTTTCAAATCAAGGGGGTAACGTCGGCGTAAATAAATATATTTTGGGGTAATAGGTAAAAAAAGTTCCCCGACCCCTGCTCTAAATGTTTAGTGTTACGTCTTAATCCGTTGAAGTCCGAAGTTGAATTGTATAACGCCCAATCTTTCAGTTCATACATCGCAGTAAACACACTGCATATGCATCACGAATACCAAACGATTAGTTATGTTTATGGAAATAATCGATGTCTATTGCCAGAATAGTAAGTAACATACAAATTTATATGTTTGTGATGTTAAAGCACGCCGTAATTACATTAACTACTGTGTTTAAAGGGCGAATGAGTTGGGGTTTTGTGTTTTATTGGAGAAAAGCTGATTTCTTCGTACAATATTAATTTGTTTCGTGCTTCAACGTGTACCTCAGACACTATGTTTCAAATATTAACAATCGGACTGTAAACTCATGGCCGATCCCACTGGCCGCGCCGTCTAAGGCGTCTGTCTGCGACCGCTCGCTTGCTGGGATTGTGGGTTCGAATCCCGTCGGGGGCATGGATGTCTGTCTCTTGTGAGTGTTGTTTGTTGTCAGGTCGAAATCTCTTCGACGGGCCGATCACTCGTCCAGAGGAGTCCTTCCGAGTGTGATGTGTGTGTCATTGAGTGTGATTACGTGTAAAAATAACCCTCAACACATGTAATGAGTTGGTAGACAGAGGTCACACTAAGAAAGACAGAGGTCACACTAAGAAAGACAGAGGTCACACTAAGAAAGACAGAGGTCACACTAAGAAAGACAGAGGTCACACTAAGAAAGACAGAGGTCACACTAAGAAAGACAGAGGTCACACTAAGAAAGACAGAGGTCACACTAAGAAGACGAGGTCACACTAAGAAAGACAGAGATCACACTAAGAAAGACAGAGGTCACACTAAGAAAGACAGAGGTCACACTAAGAAAGACAGAGGTCACACTAGAAAGACAGAGGTCACACTAACAAAGACGGAAAGAAAGAAAAAACAAAGAAAATTACACTCATATTATAAATGGTACTCTATTTATTAAGGTTTCGGCATAATTCGTTCAATCTGTTGGACCGTTCGTTCTGCAGTCTGTCTTACGACAGGTCCGTAGCTTCTTCCAAAGCGAGTTCTCTACAGGGTGCGATCTAGTGCTTCCTCTTTCAATTTATGTTATTCTATCTTTTCCTTAAGGTCATTCAGTAGCTGCTTACGTGTTCTTCCTGTCACTTCTATCTTTCCAACTATCTTTCCTTCAGTCACGTGTGTTTTACAAGACAGTTCCTACCAGTTAGACCATCAGACAGATAATTAAATGATTTTAATGGAAATAATGAAAGTTTACGTATTTTTATATCCTATATCAAAAGGGTAAATGTATCTTGAAATATTACCGATATATTGGAATATATATTCTGTATATACTTTATTAAAAATTCTTAAAAGATCTACATTTTTGGAGTTTAAATATTACTACATCTAGGTTAAACAAGATTGCTTCGTTTTTTTTATATGACATTCACCGTGCATTTTCTATCACTGTCTAATAACCAACCAAATGCCTTTCACTTAGAACTATTTAATTGTTTACAAATTTTCCCCTACATATGTTTCGGTCTATACATAGACATGTGTACCCCCTGGTGTTACTTCGCGGATTCGATTCCCGATGGTGTCATTGGAATTTTTCATTGACATAATCGCTTCGGTCGCACTATGGCCCTGGGGTCGACTCAGCCTCTAACAGAAATGAGTACCAGGAATCTTTCCTGGGGGGTAAAGGCGGCCGGTGCATAGGGCTGACAACCTTACCACCTTCATGTGTCGATTGTCTAGAAATCTGGGAGCCTCAACCTTCTGGAACCCTAAGGGCCTGTCCAGGCCTGTAATGGGATTGCTTTACCTTTTACCCCTGGTGTTGGTCTATGTATAGACCGAAACATATGTAGGGGAAAATTTGTAAACAATTAAATAGTTGAAAGTGCATTTAGTTGGTTATTAGACAGTGAAGATTGCTTTGGTTGAAATATTTATGTAACATATTCTGCAGTACTGAATATCGTGAGCACTAATTATATCTTCCCTACCAAATTTAAATTCCATTACACCAAACCATATTTTCCAAATTAAGTAAGGTGTCTTATTTATAGGCAGTATTCGTGTGCAACAATTTAGATTCTAATATTTTTCGAGAAATGTAAAAGCTGTGTGCAACACACATCAAATTTCGTGACTAATGTAGATCCTAGTAACATGTCACAAGAATAGTAGCTTTAACCGAAGTAAAATTGAAGTCGAAGCTGATTCGGTGTTTCAGTGTAAATGTCATTCGGTGTTTCAGTGTAAATGTCATTCGGTGTTTCAGTGTAAATGTCATTCGGTGTTTCAGTGTAAATGTCATTCGGTGTTTCAGTGTAAATGTCATTCGGTGTTTCAGTGTAAATGTCATTCGGTGTTTCAGTGTAAATGTCATTCGGTGTTTCAGTGTAAATGTCATTCGGTGTTTCAGTGTAAATGTCATTCGGTGTTTCAGTGTAAATGTCATTCGGTGTTTCAGTGTAATGTCATTCGTGTTTCAGTGTAAATGTCATTCGGTGTTTCAGTGTAAATGTCATTCGGTGTTTCAGTGTAAATGTCATTCGGTGTTTCAGTGTAAATGTCATTCGGTGTTTCAGTGTAAATGTCATTCGGTGTTTCAGTGTAAATGTCATTCGGTGTTTCAGTGTAAATGTCATTCGGTGTTTCAGTGTAAATGTCATTCGGTGTTTCAGTGTAAATGTCATTCGGTGTTTCAGTGTAAATGTCATTCGGTGTTTCAGTGTAAATGTCATTCGGTGTTTCAGTGTAAATGTCATTCGGTGTTTCAGTGTAAATGTCATTCTGTGTTTCAGTGTAAATGTCATTCGGTGTTTCAGTGTAAATGTCATTCGGTGTTTCAGTGTAAATGTCATTCGGTGTTTCAGTGTAAATATCATTCGGTGTTTCAGTGTAAATGTCATTCGGTGTTTCAGTGTAAATGTCATTCGGTGTTTCAGTGTAAATGTCATTTGGTGTTTCAGTGTAAATGTCATTCGGTGTTTCAGTGTAAATGTCATTCGGTGTTTCAGTGTAATGTCATTCGGTGTTTCAGTGTAAATATCATTCGGTGTTTCAGTGTAAATATCATTCGGTGTTTCAGTGTAAATGTCATTCGGTGTTTCAGTGTAAATGTCATTCGGTGTTTCAGTGTAAACATCATTCGGTGTTTCAGTGTAAATGTCATTGCAGTTCAAGTGTAACTTCAAGACATCGCCTGGACGAATTATCTTAAACTCTGACATACTGCTGAGCTATATTAGATGTGCGCTAGAATTCCCTTGTGTCTTGTAGCTAGTTGAATTGCACTAGAAACCCTCCAGACAGTTAAGACGCGACCTGCCCGCCCCAACATTCATATAGGAGTGCTCCACTGTACGTAAGTTTAGAGCAGGGGTCATATATTATACGTACCATATCATGTATTTCACAGGACAAAGGAACTGGTGACTGCCTCTGATGCGTACATAAACGATAAATTTGCTGTGAGGTGGGTCAGGATAAGTACATAAGGCTGTGCTGAATGTGTTATAGTCAGAAAACAAATTTAGAGAACTATAATCCATTGCAGCATAATAATAGGTACCACGTAAAACGCCCAAACTCTGTTTTAGGACAGGAATATGTTTCTTCAACGCTTCAGAACGCAATTTTTAATTTATGTACCACCAGGTTTAACATTTAACAAGGCAGGCAATGTAAGTATAAACGTAATATTGAGATGCGTTCGCGTAACCATTTTTGCCGTCGAAAAGCAATAGTATTACATATTCTGAGTGTGTGTCTATAGCCTTAGTTATCGCATGCAAAGCGCATGCGCCGTATTATATTGTCATCTGTGGCCTGTCTGGCTCCACCATATTTTTCCACATTATTTAATAAACAGAAAGATTTTCGGGAAAAGTTATTGAACATAAAATGTGTTTTGATTTTGTCTACAACATTTGTCTCAAACATTTCTCATTCTAAAAAACATTCAGGGGGATATTGTCATAAAGGTATATAGGCCCTCATGTGAAGTAACAGTTATTCTTGTCAGATTTCAATGAAAATTGATTTCTCTGAAAACATTTTGGAACGACACTCAAATATCAAATTTCATGAATATCCGTCTAGTGGGAGCCGAGTTGTTCCATGCTGACGGACAGACAGACACACATGACGAAGGTAACAGTCGCTTTTCTCAATTCTGCGAAAGCGCCTAAGAATTCTACGTTCTGCCCACACAGTGTATTTATGTGTATTGTGTGGATCTCAGAACAAACAGCGATTATTTCACTGTACAGCATTAACTGACTGGTTTGTATAACTGAGACGGAGTGTGTTTACTGCGCGGTACGGACTGTATTTATGTGTTTTGTGTGGATCTCAGAACAAACAGCGATTATTTCACTGTACACATTAACTGACGGTTGTGTAACTGAGACGGAGTGTGTTTACTGCGCGGTACGGACTGTATTGATGTGTTTTGGTGATCTCAGAACAAACAGCGATTATTTCACTGTACAGCATTAACTGACTGGTTTGTATAACTGAGATGGAGTGTGTTTACTGCGCGGTACGGACTGTATTTATGTGTTTGTGTGGATCTCAGAACAAACAGCGATTATTTCACTGTACAGCATTAACTGACTGGTTTGTATAACTGAGACGGAGTGTGTTTACTGCGCGGTACAGGACTGTATTTATGTGTTTTGTGTGGATCTCAGAACAAACAGCGATTATTTCACTGTACAGCATTAACTGACTGGTTTGTATAACTGAGATGGAGTGTGTTTACTGCGCGGTACGGACTGTATTTATGTGTTTTGTGTGGATCTCAGAACAAACAGCGATTATTTCACTGTACAGCATTAACTGACTGGTTTGTATAACTGAGACGGAGTGTGTTTACTGCGCGGTACGGACTGTATTTATGTGTTTTGTGTGGATCTCAGAACAAACAGCGATTATTTCACTGTACAACATTAACTGACTGGTTTGTGTAACTGAGACGGAGTGTGTTTACTGCGCGGTACGGACTGTATTGATGTGTTTTGTGTGGATCTCAGAACAAACAGCGATTATTTCACTGTACAGCATTAACTGACTGGTTTGTATAACTGAGATGGAGTGTGTTTACTGCGCGGTACGGACTGTATTTATGTGTTTTGTGTGGATCTCAGAACAAACAGCGATTATTTCACTGTACAGCATTAACTGACTGGTTTGTATAACTGAGACGGAGTGTGTTTACTGCGCGGTAGGGACTGGGTTTTTGTATATTAACCCTCTAAAGCCCAGTGGTTACTATATGTACCGCCATGTTTAACATTCAACAATTCTACGTTCTGCCCACACAGTGTATTTATGTGTTTTGTGTGGATCTCAGAACAAACAGCGATTATTTCACTGTACAGCATTAACTGACTGGTTTGTATAACTGAGACGGAGTGTGTTTACTGCGCGGTAGGGACTGGGTCTTTGTATATTAACCCTCTAAAGCCCAGTGGTTACTATATGTACCGCCATGTTTAACATTCAACAATTCTACGTTCTGCCCACACAGTGTATTTATGTGTTTTGTGTGGATCTCAGAACAAACAGCGATTATTTCACTGTACAGCATTAACTGACTGGTTTGTATAACTGAGACGGAGTGTGTTTACTGCGCGGTACGGACTGTATTTATGTGTTTTGTGTGGATCTCAGAACAAACAGCGATTATTTCACTGTACAGCATTAACTGACTGGTTTGTATAACTGAGACGGAGTGTGTTTACTGCGCGGTACGGACTGTATTTATGTGTTTTGTGTGGATCTCAGAACAAACAGCGATTATTTCACTGTACAACATTAACTGATTGGTTTGTATAACTGAGATGGAGTGTGTTTACTGCGCGGTAGGGACTGGGTCTTTGTATATTAACCCTCTAAAGCCCAGTGGTTACTATATGTACCGCCATGTTTAACATTCAACAATTCTACGTTTTGCCCACACAGTGTATTTATGTGTTTTGTGTGGATCTCAGAACAAACAGCGATTATTTCACTGTACAGCATTAACTGACTGGTTTGTATAACTGAGACGGAGTGTGTTTACTGCGCGGTACGGACTGTATTTATGTGTTTTGTGTGGATCTCAGAACAAACAGCGATTATTTCACTGTACAGCATTAACTGACTGGTTTGTATAACTGAGACGGAGTGTGTTTACTGCGCGGTACGGACTGTATTTATGTGTTTTGTGTGGATCTCAGAACAAACAGCGATTATTTCACTGTACAGCATTAACTGACTGGTTTGTATAACTGAGATGGAGTGTGTTTACTGCGCGGTACGGACTTAACTTTTAACTACAGTTGAGGTTAAGTTAATCTTTAAAGGGCCGTGCCGTGGCTCAGGCGGTTGGTCGCCGTCATCTAACCTAACCGCGAAGATTCGGGTTCGATTCCAACCAGTGAAATTTCTGGTGGACAAATTGGCACTGGGACAGCTTTTCCTCCAAGTACTTGGGTTTCCCCTCCCAGTATCATTCATCCAATGCTCCATACTCACATTCACCTACATATTGCACAATACCAGAAGGACAAATGGGCGAAGCCTGGGAACCTTTCAAAAAGCAAGACCCTTTTGGAAATCGGAGGGCATTGAATAGACAACTACTTTCACTTTTTTTAGTATTTAAATGATTAAATTTTTTTCTTTCGGGACCAACGAATTTCCCCTCAATGTAGTTGTAATAATTAGATGTGACTGTGAAAATGGTCTCTCAAATCAAGGGAGAAACATGGGTATGATGTCTGAGGTTGTGAGAGCCGTCACTCTGAAAATTGCAACCTTCTGAGATGTACCGCCGACTTTTCAGAGGAAATTGCTGCCTTCAGCAGAAAATGGGGTGGCAGGTTCCTCTGAAACGACGGTACACTTCCAGCAGACTACACAGCATCACATCTCATAATACAGTAGACTTTATAGAATTAGGCTGTGGACATTATACTGCTATGAAAATAGGGTCCAACTCGGTTATAACGTCATAAAGTGACTGAATATTTTGTGTCGTTATAAACGAGTGTTGTTATAACCGAGGGGTATAATGTTATGGTTAACAGTAAGGAATTAATTGGTACCACAGAATATCTGACGTATAGACGAGGTGTCGCATAAACCGATGTCGTTATAAGCGGGTTCGTCTGTATTTAGAACTAAGTGGGAGGAAGTCAGAGTAAGATGGAGGAAAAACTGTATAGTAGAGATTGTAATAAATGGATGTACTCCTCCACTTATATTATTAAAGTGACAAAATCAAGGAGAAGGAGATGGGCGAGGCATGTAGCACGCATGAAAGCTAAGATAAATGTATACAAAATTCAGTAGGGAATGTGAAGGGAAAACACTACACGGCAGCCGGGTGGATAACGTTAAAATGTATATTAAGAAAATGTGATGGGGGTTGAGGGTGGATTGATCAGTCTTACGAGAGGGACCAGTGGCGAGCTGTTGTGAACAAGGTGGTGAACATCTGGGCTACATAACACACTCTAAACTTTATTTGCCATCGTAACGAGTTTCAACTATGAAAGTAGCTCAGTCAGTATAGTGACCAGGCTAAGGGCCGGCGACTGAGGAATCGCCGTTCGATTCCTTGCTGGGGCAAGAAATCCTTTCCCCGTGAAAGCGCCTAAAGCAGCTTCAAGACCCATTCAGCTTCCAGTAAGACGGGAACCAGCAACTCTTTTCCAGGGGGTAAAGCGGCCTGGGCTTGAATCTCACCACTCACCTCAGTCTAGCGCAGGGGTGGCCAAACTTGCTTAACGTAAGAGCCACATACGATAAACTTCAGATGTTTCAAAGCCGCAAGACATGAACAAATATTACACACACGTTTTTATTGTTACACGCACATTTTGTTACAAAAATGTTTAAATATATTTACTCCCCATTAACATTTAACTTACGTTTTAATCCAACGGACTCTCAGTTTATAACCGGTAAATAATTATATAGCTTGAAAATTTTTTATTTACCATTTATATAAATTGTAACGCAAAAAGGAGCTCAGTCAACATATTTCCGCGAGCCGCACATTACATGTCAAAGAGCCGCATGTGGCTCGCGAGCCGCGATTTGGCCACCCCTGGTCTAGTGCCTGAAATTAAAAATCGGCATACGTGGATTTATCTGCCTCCCCCCCATACGTCTTCATGACATGATGTTTAATTAAGTATATGGAAATCTTAATGAAGAAATTACTTCATCATTTAGTAGGAGAAGTATTGAGATCTGTACTGTAGAGTCCTTCGGAACACTTAAATTGAGTGCATTCGAAGCGAATGGTTTTACTTATTAGCAGCGCACGGAATTATCCAAACGCTCAGTTGCCGATACAAATTTTGTAATTATAGCCGCGTTTTCATTGCGGTAAGTTGTGCTCCATCCGGCTATGCCCTGTTTAATGATCCGCTCTGTGTTTATTTAACTGTGTAATCCATACAAATAGAGCCCGGTATTGACTAAGCTATCATAATTATTGCGACTAAACTGAAACCAGTCAATATGTGTAGCGAATTCAATTTGTAGCACTTAAAACTGGGCATTGCAATGTAACTGAAGATTTAATTGTTATTAGATTATTTAATATTGCTTTCCAAATACAAGAATGTATGTAATTTAAGCTTGATTCCATGTTGGAAAATGTATAGGAGGAGAATTTCGCTGTGTGTGCCTTGAAAATGGAGGTAGCTGGTTCTTTTTGGGTTGTTTTTTGTTTGAAGTGTGTTATTTAACGAAGCTGTTTCTTGATAAGATTATATAGCGTTGATGAATGAATATGGAGCACTGATGGAAACATAATGACAGGGGAAAACCGAAGTACTTGCATAAATCCTACCCCACTAGGCATATCTCTTTTTTATGTGTCCTCGTACTTAATTCAACCTTATACTATGAAGGCGTATGGAGGAGTGGAGGTATACCTACACAGTTAATTAATTTTATTTTCAATCCAAACAAATGTATTACACTTTCTTTTATTGATTTCTTGCCCCTACATATGTTTCGGCACACCTTGTGTCATCCTCAAGGTGTTCGTTGAGAGTTCACAATCTTCAATACACCCAATTGTTTTTCACTCACTTTGACAATTATTGTAAGCCACCAGCACTAAATATCACTTCTCTTTATGTTCGTAGTAATTAGCTTATCTTTCTTCAGTGTTTTTTTATGAAAAATTTTGTTAAATGAAGGTAGTTGTAGTATAAGTCGACCTCGGTGGACTAGTGGTTAGCGTGCTCGCCACTGGACCCAAGGTTCGCGGGTTCGATCCCGACCGAGGTCGATGAATTTTTAAGGGTGATAAAAATCCGAAGCAACCACTTCCTTCGGAGGGGAAGTAAATCCATCGTCCCATGTCGTAGATTTACGGCATGTAAAAGAACCTTACGAGCATGAATAGAAATGTTTCGTAAGCAAAATTCAAAGAGGTAATTTCTCACCCTTCTCCTGACTGCCTACCAGATGGCTCTGGCGGTCACATCAGGTCGATAGAACATCAGCGCGGCCAGTTGGCCAGTCACCAACTGCCACGAATGCGCACGACCAAGTAACCTCGGAAAGAGGAGGCCTGAGCCCATATAGGGCTGTTAAGCCATGGTTATTATTATTATTATTATATAGTTGTAGTATAAAGTATGAACAAGATAATTTGGATATATATATATATATATATACTAGTTGTTCGATCACATTTGATCTTGTCCTGTAAGAATATAAATTATATAAATAAGCTACTATTATACATTCTATAATATTATAGCTACACACGTCCTTGAGCTTCATTACTAGGTAGAGGTAAGTGTTCAGTAACGTGCCCCGCTGATTTAGTTGGGGGAAGGAGCTGTTGGTACCAACTGGATAGGCTGTTGTATGGGCCCCAGAGGCGGACTGGACGCTGTGGAGAAATTAAATCACCTGTCTGACAGAAATCTAAACGCGACATCGGACCCCTCGTCTAGTCAGTATACTGCCTGAGCTTCATCAGTACTTGGGACGCATTTTTAGGCGCGTTTCCAAAGTTGTACTTTATATGAAGACCTATGTACACAGGGTATACACAAAAGAATGGTGCGGTTTCAATAGTTTTCACTATTGAAACCGCACCATTATTTTGTGTATATCCTGTATTTATGATATTTCACTGAATTCTTCTTAGAATGAGAAAATTCCAGGCAAAATTTGTAGAGAAAATCAAAATATACATTTTGTGTTCAATAACTTTTTTTCAATAACTGTGTTGACTGTCAGGTCGCACGTGCCGAAGCACGTATTTATAGGGCCCCTTAATCCAACAGTTTATGTATTCATTTACTTAAAGACGCCGTCAGTAGCTCAAACTATACAGTGATGATGTAACGGAAGTTTAAGAAATTTGTGCGGCCTCGTTGGAGGTACTATCTCAACCTTTGTCTGGAGGAACTGAATAAAAACACAAAAATCATCAGCCATTACATTTGGTGAGAAGACCGAGATTTGAACCCCGGCCTTTCCGAAATCGGGGGCGGCTTGACTCACTCCGCCTTCTGTAAAACGATGGAAAGGAAACAAACAAACCATAATAGAAACAAAATTGTCAAAACAAAATAAGTACTTCAGTCTATTTCAGATTTCGCAGAATTGCGAAAAACGACTATCAGCTTCGTCATGTCTGTCTGTCTGTCCGTCCGCAATGAACAACTCGGCTCCCACTGGACGGATCTTCATGAAATTTGATATTTGAGTATTTTTCGTAAAATATGCCGAGGAAATTCAATATTCAATAAAACCTGACAAGAATGACGGGCACTTTACATGAGCACCTACGTACATTTATGATAATATCTCGCTGAATTTTTCTTAGGATGAGAAATGTTTACAGAAAACAAGTTTTAGAGGAAGTCAAAACACATATTTTATGGTCAAAAACTTTTTTTTTTTCCGAAAATCGTGCCGTTTATGAGATAATATGTAAAAATATGTTACAGCAAGTCAGGCCACAGATGACAATATAACACGGCGCATGCGCTTTGCATGCTCGATAACTAAGGCTACAGACACACACTTAGAACGTGCAATACTTACTGCTTTTTCACAGCAACAATGGTTACGCGAAAGTGCCTCAGTGTTATAGTAAATTGTCTGTATTGTTAACGCGTAATTCCAGAACAATAGTCACTCGTAATACGATATGTTTGCAGCTCAACATCCACCGGACTGCAGACAGGAGTATTCACAGTGGTCAGCATGTTCGAGTCCCTGCGGTGTGGGTCTGTCCCATCGGGTTTCGAACCTGAACCCTCAGTGTCAACCTGCCAACGAGAGTCGTTTGTGTCAGCTGCGAGCTTGCGAAGAAGAGACACTAGCGGCGCCACGCGGCCAGGCCAGACATCACCACGTCCGGGTAAGTCAGCTTCTTACATGAGCTCACGGCCAGAAATGACGTAATTTTTGAGGCCACAAATATTTTATTTAGGATTTCAATTTTCTTCTTTATTGCACTATAAGTACGATGATCAACTGTCTGATGATTCGAGTTATATATATATATTCTAAATATTGTATGAACATTTTACTAGTCACGACGGCTCAGTCGATGTAACAGCTGGGATACTGGACGATGGAGAAATCGTGGCGCTTCTTCACGGGGGTGGCAAGAACACTTTTTTCCTTCTCTAAATTTTCAGAAAGGTTCTGGGGCCCACCTACCCCCCCCCCCCCCCTGTCTAAGGGGTGACGACGGCTTTTTTTTTGGTAGTAAAGCGACCAGGGCATAAAGGTGACTACTTGCCTCCAGCTAGTGCAAAGTTTAGGAATATATGGAGTTATACTTTCGTTCCCCCTATATGCGTTATTGACGTGTATTATGTATTATATATATATAATCAAGGTTCTATTAACCTTTTGTATCGCAGTGTTAACGGTGAAGACCGATTATTTAGCGTTAAACGACGTAACGTTTCCTCGTCACAGTTTGTTGTCAGTTTCGTTTTGTTTTAAGATTACATCATACTGCCATATGAAGCTGTGTATTTCGATAGGTTCTAACGATTGGGAGGAATTACTTTGTCCATCCTCAGGGTATTAGAGCAGGGAATTATTTCCAGGTTCCCGGCGTCTTATCCCAGAATATCATAAAATGTCACCACAGTGCGAATCTCAGATCTCACGCACCGGTAGCACTTAATTTCATGAACGCCACTACCTGTGTGGAGCTATCCTCCATAAGAAGTTAATAATCGCTTTGTTAGTTAGGAAATTCTCCGCCTTTTTTTTCGCTTTTTCATTTAATCGATATTTCAATGTCGTTTCATCAAAGTCCGAGACTATATCCTATCATGAGCAAGATGAATCCAATCGAAACCCTCACACACTTTGTGTGTGGCAGTACGAAGGAAATGATAAATACAAAATTTTAGTTGAAACCCCAAAGAGAAGAGACTTACGTGATGGCATGGGTGTAAAGAGTGAAAAATATTAAAACGGATAATAAGGTGAGAGGATTCTTAGATTGGATTAATCTGGCTCAAGGTCTGGAGCAGCTTAGAGCTGTTGTAGGGAAATGACGTGAAATTTCTCGTTCCGTAAATTGAAGGATATTTGTTGAATAGGTGGACTACTGTCAGGTTATCGGGAAGAACTGTGTTGCGTGGAATTAACTGATGTTTCTTTGAAGAGATTTGTCACTACCCCAGAGCATTCAGACGGGCTTTGAACCCCACCCAGCCTCTTGTTCAGTAGGTACCGGGGTTTTTTTTTCCATAGGATCAAAGAGCGGACGGAGCTTGAAGTTAACAACTCAATTCTTTCGTGTGCACGTATATGTCTTCACAGCGCGCACGTGGACATCTTACGCCTCGCCTGTTTATTCTGTGATGTTCTGACGACAGTGTGTGACGTTTGAACTTACTGACTTCGTGGACTTCATTGTATACGTATGGTGGCTTGTAGTTACGAATATAATCAGAGGATAAAATCGTTAAACACAATGCGGAACTAAAGCTTATAATTCGAAGAAAAAATACCTCTGGATACCAACACTGTCCAATGCATGTTTTTTTATATCCAATAAGGTGTCTCAATATAAATACACTAGCTTTTATAATGTTCACACCGTGCACTGTATACTGTTCACACCGTGCATTGTATACTGTTCACACCGTGCACTGTATACTGTTCACACCGTGCACTGTTAATACTGTTCACACCGTGCACTGTATACTGTTCACACCGTGCACTGTATACTGTTCACACCTTGCACTTGTATACTGTTCACACCGTGCACTGTATACTGTTCACACCGTGCACTGTATATGTTCACACCGTGCACTGTATACTGTTCACACCGTGCACTGTATACTGTTCACACCGTGCACTGTATACTGTTCACACCGTGCACTGTATACTGTTCACACCGTGCACTGTATACTGTTCTACCGTGCACTGTATACTGTTCACACCGTGCACTGTATACTGTTCACACCGTGCACTGTATACTGTTCACACCGTGCACTGTATACTGTTCACACCGTGCACTGTATACTGTTCACACCTTGCACTGTATACTGTTCACACCGTGCACTGTATACTGTTCACACCGTGCACTGTATACTGTTCACACCGTGCACTGTATACTGTTCACACCTTGCACTGTATACTGTTCACACCGTGCACTGTATACTATTCACACCTTGCACTGTATACTGTTCACACCGTGCACTGTATACTGTTCACACCGTGCACTGTATACTGTTCACACCTTGCACTGTATACTGTTCACACCGTGCACTGTATACTATTCACACTGCACTGTATACTGTTCACACGCGCACTGTCAATAATCAACTCACAAACTCTCCAACAAAATGCACTATTGCACAGATATTTATATTACAATATATTTGAACACTGCTACATGTTTCGATCCCTTATAAGATCATCATCAGGGATTCACATTAAAGTAACACCGCACAAAAACAAACTAGAAATCCATGTAGAAAATAAAAATGTGTAGACAAGTCAACAGTTGAAATGTGGCGTTTTGTGTAACGATATTGGTATACTGTGTTTTGAGACTGCCTACGTATGTAAGGAAGGATAAAACAGTTCAGCACGTAACTCTCATGTAATCGTATTCAGTGCTGCCACATTTCAATTAAACGCTAACGTTCCAATTTTCATAATAAGACAGCCTACAACCTGGCAACACAATTTTAAGCATCCGTATGTGTTCGACAGTCTCCTCGACTGATCAAGTCCCAATTACTGGTCCGTGGTGTGAGAAGTAACACGGGCATACCATCTTGTGTGGCATAGGAAACTGCATCTTGTGAACAGAGATAGCAGCACTGTTTCATGCAAATATCGGCGGCAAAGGGTAATGACAGTGCGTACGGCGGCAACAAATCTGCTGACAAATTGACATCAATATTCATTATCTGGTGACAGCGTATCGTCATCAGCTGCGACAAGTTTTCCCACCAATCATATGCAAATCAGTTTCACATATACGCTAATGTAACAGCATCGAGATGGACGCAAGTGCCAGTAGTCACTGTCAAAACGGTGACTGACTGTGTCGGTGGTTAGCAAAGTGTGCTCCGCAGATCCCATGGGATCCGTGACCAGTTCCCAGGGAATCTGTGGTTACGTTTTTTGTAATGGCTGCTTTGAAACTTACTTAATCTTTTAAATTAAAGTAATACAATTTTTGTTAAAAATAGTGGTGAATTTCTTTAATTGGCGATGTGTTTATTTCTTATAACTAACTAACTAACTCCATGGAACACACAGTTCCTTCTTGAGAAGCTAACAGGTCGTCAGCTAGTCAATAAATTCCCCGCGTTTTATGGAACCCGAAGGTTCATTACCGCACTCACAAGACCCCGTCACCTGTCCCTATCCTCAGCATGTCGTATGACACAATGCCTAATTAAGAAACCCCCTGTACTCAGGAAGGGAGCGGCAATCATTTTAATAAAGCTCAAGTCATGAAACGCGTAGTTACGTATGCTACTTGTATGTATTGGCAACTATCTAAAACCAGTGCTGAGATATAAAATTTTAAACATTACGTACTTGTACCGTACATTTTTAATTATATAATGTTTATGCAGACAAATGTACACGTTTTATGTTATTTAACACAATTTTCATTAAATGCTGCCCAACATGTTTCTAGCCTATATAAGTCTCATCTTCAGGGGTTCTTTTGTTGAAATTACAACAACTATATTATTGGTATATAAAATTCTTAAAAAGCCGTTAGATGTATTTGGTTATTGGTATCTGTAACGTCATGCTGCTTTCACTATAGATTAGTAGTTAGATTAGTAGGCCTCCAACAAATCTATGGTGAAAGCAGCATGACCGGTACAGATACCAATAACCAGTACATTCTAACGGCTTTTAAGAATTTTATATACCAATAATATAGCTGTTATAATTTCAACAAAGAGCCCCCTGAAGATGAGCCTTATATAGGCTAGAAACATGTTGGGCAGCATTTAATGAAAATTGTGTTAAATAACATAAAACTGTGTAAATTTGTCTGCATAACATATATATAACATTTTTAAGTTTGAAATCTATCGTCCGGACACTCTATATTTATTTGAGCAAGGTTGTGAGGAGCCGTTGTTATTTTTTGAAGTCAAATGGGGTCCGGGAGCAGAAACGTTTGGTAAACAGTGGTCTATACTGAGGCCACGGAATTAAGTCCTATAGATGGTGGAAGGGGGTTGGTACGTCGCTGATATCTCCCTCTACCTGCCTACCGCTTTATTCTCCTCCACCGTCCTGTGGCATATGTTAACCAGTTATATCCGTCACGTGATCAGGGATATATTTGGCAACACTTTTCTTCCTCGTGTTCACAAACAACTCGGAAGTAACTCATTTCCTACCCAACTGTGTGCTAAACCAGCCAGGCGTGAGACTTCTTGCGGAAATGTTAAACAAACTCCTAGTAGGAAATGGGGTGGGGGGCGCTGTTAGCCGCTCAGCTTGACGCTTTATAGATACGAAAGCGATAAATATTTGAGAAATACAGAAGGCAAAACTTCATTTGGTTTGATTTTGCTATGTTATTTTTGAGAGCTATTTGGGTTCTGTGTCTATGTTTTAACCTCACAATGATCCCGTGCCCAAAAGCTGATCTAGAATAATCGATAGTGCTATAATGCAGAAGTGCTGTACACTAGGGTGACACAGAAGAAAGTCTGTAGTCTCTTAGCCCAGAAGCAGCCAAAGGGGGGGTCCGCGAGCAAAAAAGAAAAGTTTCGGAAACACTGATATATATATATTTTCTTCTCTCTAAGACGTAACACTTGTGGCAGATTTAGGGGTTTCTGGTAGTCGGCTTAGCGACGATCAGGATCACTTACAAATCCGTGGAAAATTGAGACTTGGGGCCTAACACATAGGCACTATCATTTTTTTTTTTACCTTGAGCTTCAATTGATTTAATAATTGTGAATCGAGATATAAAAAATGAGTGCAGTTTATTCATATAATACAGATCGTCGACTGGGTTTGAAAGTATAGCTTTCAGCAGCAGCAACGAAAAATATATTTTTTTTTTCCTTTTAGAGGATAAAATAAACTGCGAAAGGTCTAAAAGGGTTTTATGTCCTGCCTGCAGTTTACGTTAAGCGCTAAAAGAAATTTAATACGAATGTCATGCAACTCGCTTTCACTGGGTCCTTTTCGTAAATCCTACCATTCTTTCATACTCCAAACGGTGTATGAAATTTTCCAGGAAATGCGGATTATCCGCTCACAGTGACCGGAACTTTGTGCGCTTTGCTCAGTGACAACGTATTCTCCTGTTGGCCTTCAATTGAACCAGATCGCAACGAGAATTACCAGATACAGTAGCAAGAACATTGCTATCCTCATAGAAGCAATAGGCGACGTGTTTTGAATTGACTTCTGGTTCATTGGTTATTTGATTGGTCAGCCCGTTGGTTACATATTGGTTAGATTAGCGATGACACTAACTGCATGGAACGGAGTCCCGCTTCTGAAAGTGATGGTTGTTCAGTTAGTCA
The DNA here is from genome assembly GCA_021186555.1 of Reticulitermes speratus. Lineage (NCBI taxonomy): Eukaryota > Metazoa > Arthropoda > Insecta > Blattodea > Rhinotermitidae > Reticulitermes > Reticulitermes speratus. The sequence goes on from JAJKFL010000008.1 coordinate 6,683,952, forward strand.
GTTTGTGGACTCTAGGGATTTATTACCATATTCTGAAGATCCCTCTAATTGTCCATATCCTGTGTCATGCCCTGAATGAGATCGCTAGTGTGACACTGATATTGCAATATGGTATTGAACTGCGTTTTATACAGCGTGTTTCAGAAATCCCTCCGGGATTACGGAGGTCTGTAGCTCAGGAGCCAACTCACAAACGGGGGATGAGAGCATGTCAGTGAAAAGAGTACATATCCAAGTTTTGAGCCTACCTTACAAATGTTCAATATGTCCCCCTTTGGTGACTCGACAGACGTCAATCCTGTCCAGTCCCAGGCGATGGTCCCGGCCTACTTTTCGTTTTGCGACACACAAACAGCCAGTTTCCTCCAATTTTCTATACCAGTCTCTTACTGTTTTGTCCGTTGGTGGTTCTGTACGATACTTAGTTCGAAAACCACGTTGCACTGTTACAATTGACTGGGTTTTAGCAAATTGCAGGACACAAAAAGCTTTCCGTTCACCTGAAAACGCCATGTTTGCACACCACTGCCTCCTAGCGGAGAAACGGGTAACTACGCCATCGCATCTATCACGAAGAATACTTTAACATTTCCTCTATCCGTTGGCATGCTTTTATCTCTTATATGTGGGTTTGCTACTGCACGGCCAAGCCTCTAAATCCCGGATGGACTTATGAAACACGCTGTACTTCTCCTTTCTAGATTTTCAAGAACATGCCTAACATTTGTATAAACCACATTCTATATATTTGAAATACGGCTACTACTATTTTAGTATTGCACTTTCTGTCACGAAATTTGTACACGCGAAGTATATAATATTTTATTTTTAATATTATAATATAATGTATGAATAAAAAGTGACAAAATTGAGATTTTGGATTTAAATAATATTATGTTCCAAGTTGTATATTTTATTTTTATATAGTTATACATAGCCTGAGAATGGCTTGACTAGCCGAAACATGTAGCTGAATATGTGTTGTGTTATGATCTTTAATTATTGGTGTCTGTATGGTGAACACCATTTTATCGACTTTCGACTAGAATGTGACTGCTTCTTCAGTGTGAATGGGAACGTTTCTGGATACTGGCTTAGAGGCCAAGTCTGATAAACCTCTCAGCTCCGCTTTAAGGAAGTTTATGAGAGTATAGATTTTATTTCGGTGCCCTGCAGGGTTAGGCTGAACGCACAACATAGGTTTCAAGATGAAATAAAATAGACCTGACAGAGATGAATGTGCTACAAGCGAAATCGGGCCCACTCATGTGGAACGTGGATTTCTCATCCCAGTTTTTTTGCGCAACCAAGTATTGTTATTGCGGAGCGCTGCCATATTTGAAATCACATGGGAAATTTTCTCCTTCTTTAGGCATCCTGACCGACAAGACATACGCTCAGTTTTGATAGGGTTATTTAGTGATATAAATGTTTTAATGCAAAATTATAATTTTGTAATAATGTTAAATATGCTTAGGTATAAACGTGAAAATTTGTTTCAAAATGTAACGTCTCTAGTACCGATTATTTAGAGATGTATTGTTGCTATTTTTTTCACATTTAAACGATATTACACATGGTGTGTTAATCTGTTTGTTGCTACATAGTAACTGCTGTCACAGTATAATTTTAAACCTCTGAAGGCTAAAGAAGATGCTCGATGCAATTCCTCTGAAAAATGAGACGCATCTGAATAATATATGTAGAGTGAGATTCAGCTCGTACCGCGCAGTAAACACATTCCCTGTCGGTTATAAAAGCCTGTCAGCTAATTCTAAAAGAGCTGCTAATGGTGTTTTATTGTGAGAATATTGTGAAATACACACACATTGTTTGGGTAGAATGAAGCGCTTTGCGAATGGTCAAGTACGTATAGTACCCTTTTGGCTTATAGCCCTTAATATCTGTGAAACCCTTATAAGTAAACCTTAATTTTCGCGGTAAACCCTATGAAATAAAATAAAAACTTTTTCAAAATAGTACTATACTTAAGCACTTTTTTTTAAAAACTGTATTTTATTATTGGCATTTTGTACTGAAATTTAAAACCAGAAGTGATTTTGTACAAATAGGAGGAGGGAATTAAAAAATACAATTAAAACAGTCAACATTTTATTTACCAATTTCATTATGAAAGAAACGTGTTTTGGAACCCGTGAAAGTCGCCCACGTTATACAAAATGGTTCCGCAGGACACGGTTTGAAAACCACAGCTTGAAAGGATTAAAGTGCGGAAAGATACAAAATCCGTCCAGCTAACAGTAATCTTAACAAGTGAATGCAATCAGACTGCTCTGAGAATTTCCGGTAGTTTAACCTCTTTGTGGTTCTCAGCTACAACCTCTTCACTTTTCAGCCTCGTTTTTATTTCTACATCTTTCGGATCACACAAACCTTACTCTCCCTTCCCCTTATCCTCTTCCTCCTCCTCCCACCTTCACTGTCGCGCTGTCAGAAGACTCAGAATATTTGCTTCGCACATAAAGAAAGATGGCGCGAGGCGTAATTACATTCCTAAGGCAGTGACGTCACTCCAGAACTGGAACACGAACAGGCTACCGCCCCCGCCTCCCCCACCCCCGACCGTTTCGGATACTAATAGACCGTTCAAAACTCATATCAAGCGAGAGGTTTGAAAGAATCACGGATGAGGCCCTCTGGTCGGTTTCAGTTAAGAATGAATTTCTGAATGTACGACTCTTTTAGGTTTATTGAACGTGAGTCGGTTTATCACAAGGCCTTTACCTACACACGGCAAGAGCACTGCAAATGACGTAATCCGTTACGTAACAGGCAGATTGTATTAAGGCCTTCTTCAGTAACACGTTTTTATGGAGCATGGAAATATGTCCGTATTTTGGAGCACGGAAATATGTCTGTGTTTTGGAGCACGGAAATATGTCTGTGTTTTGGAGCACGGAAATATGTCTGTGTTTTGGAGCACGGAAATGTCTGTGTTTTGGAGGACTGAAATTTTTCTGTTTTGGAGCAAGGAAATGTCTGTGTTTTGGAGTATGGAAATATGCTGTATTTTGGAGCACGGAAATATGCCTGTGTTTTGGAGCACGGAAATATGTCTGTGTTTTGGAGCACGGAAATATGTCTGTGTTTTGGAGCACGGAAATATGTCTGTGTTTTGGAGCACGGAAATATGCCTGTATTTTGGATCACGGAAATATGTCTGTGTTTTGGAGCACGGAAATATCTCTGTGATTTGGAGCACGGAAATATGTCTGTGTTTTGGAGCACGGAAATATCTCTGTGATTTGGAGCACGGAAATATGTCTGTGTTTTGGAGCACGGAAATATGTCTGTGTTTTGGAGCACGGAAATATGTCTGTTTTTGGAGCACGGAAATATGTCTGTGTTTTGGAGCACGGAAATATGTCTGTGTTTTGGAGCACGGAAATGTCTGTGTTTTGGAGCACGGAAACATGTCTGTGTTTTGGAGCACGGAAACATGTCTGTGTTTTGGAGCACTGAAATATGTCTGTGTTTTGGAGCACGGAACAAGTCTGCGTTTTGGAGCACGGAAATATGTCTGTGTTTTGGAGCACTGAAATATGTCTGTGTTTTGGAACACGGAAATATGTCTGTGTTTTGGAGCACGGAAACATGTCTGTGTTTTGGAGCACGGAAATATGTCTGTGTTTTGGAGCACGGAAATATGTCTGTGTTTTGGAGCACGGAAATATGTCTGTGTTTTGGATCACGGAAATATGCCTGTGTTTTGGAGCACGGAAATATGTCTGTGTTTTGGAGCACGGAAATATGTCTGTGTTTTGGAGTACGGAAATGTCTGTGTTTTGGAGCACGGAAATGTCTGTGTTTTGGAGCACGGAAACATGACTGTGTTTTGGAGCACGGAAATATGTCTGTGTTTTGGAGCACGGAAATATGTCTGTGTTTTCATTTACAGCCGTATGGCAATCATCGCAAGTTCTCTGCATAATTATGTGCCTATCTCTTACACGAAATTTTATTCATATCGGACAATAAATGTTGAATGTATGGGTAGTCGGGCTTTGTTTTATACCAGCGGTGTTCCAGCTTGCAGTTTGAAAACTCTCCCTGATGATGGCGGTAACAGCCACCGAAACATGTCGGAGCTGAAATGATCTTGTAACGACTTTTGTATTCATTAACTGGTGCGTCGTCGGTTTAACTTTCTAGACAATAACTCAATAATTATGCACGGCACAAAGAACGGTGTGAATGGTAGAGACACGGTACACAATTTTAATTTATTAAGCTTATTTATACTTAACAATTTGAGGCCTAAAATTTATGAACATAATATTTTAAACATTCAATTTATTTCTTACAGAAAACACCACATTTTTCTTACAAATACAAACTTAATAATATTTAGGGAAATCGCCGTTAGATAAAGATTACTGCCTTTACAAACAGAGTTTGCTAGAGTAGTAATAATATTTCTTGGGTATCTACTGCCTACTTCTTCAGGGTTAGAGGGTAGAATATAGAAGTAGATAAATAAGAGGAAGTTAGAAGCAGAAGAAAGAGCAGTTACCCCCAAAACGTGTGTAATGAAACAGGAAACAGACAGGGGTAAGGCCACTGCAGTTAACACACAGACAGTGTCTCTCCGCGGAAACAATTGTTTTGAGTGCTCAAACGTGGACTGTAATCTCTGGGGAGGAATGGGGACACGATAGAGACGGATAGTGACTTTACACTGCAGTCACAGCGCAAGGCTAAGTCTGATTGTTCTCATCGTGCCCTGAAGTTAAACAGAAGAACTTTGCTCTTACGAGTAGCGGAGTGTTGCAAGCTGGGCCCGCGAAACGCTATCGGATCTTAAATAAGCAAACTGTTAATTATGGGGAAATAGAACTAGCTTTTGTTAGAATAATATAGTAATTCCTCGACTTACGTCGTCTCGTCTTCGGTGCTGCAGTTGGTTGAGGCACTGCGCTACAAGCCGGAAGGTCGCGGATTCGATTCTGGATGACTCATTGGCATTTTTCATTGACATAGTCCTTCCTGCCTTACTATGGCCCTGGGGTCGACTCAGCCTCTAACAGAAATGAGTACCAGTAATACTTCCTGGGGGGGTAAAGACGGCCGGTGCGTAGGGCTGACAACCTTACCACCTTCATGTGCCAATTGTCTCGAAATCTGGGAGCCTCAACCTCCTGGAAACCTACGGGGTCTATCCAGGCCTGTAATTGGATTGCTTTACGTTACGTCGTCTCGTCTTACGTCGTTTCGCACTTGCGTCGCTTGCCCCCGAATATATTAAATATATTAAGCGAACCGCACAAATTCTTACTTGGTAGATGCTGAAGGTGTCTTCGAGTTGCTGAACTCCAATGACCATGACCGACGTGTTATTGAAATTCGGAAACAAAGTGACCTTGAGGAACCTCAGGCAGCTGAATCTGAGCCTAAGGAGAGGTCCTTGACTGTTTCGAAGTTGACTGAGGGGCTTGGACTGACTGTAGCTGGCATCAAGGTGTTTGAGGACACTGATGGAAGGAGCAGCAAGCAGCAAGAGGTAGATAGGGAATTGTGAGCTTGCTTGATATGAGGAGATCCTGAAGGGTAAGACGATGTCTTTGTCACCAGAGGTCAGTGTTTAATTTATTCAAGTCATATTCAGGGACTCGTGCATAGCCACCTGTATTGATGGACATTGGAGATGATGATACGGATGACCTGCCTACAGTTCAAGAGGAAGTGACTTTTCCTTTAATTGCAATTTGTTTAACACATCTTTATAAGTTTTCCTAAGTATGGATACGTCTCTTTTTCTTAGTCAAAACGGATTGTCTGGAAAAATCCTCTCCACTTTTACATGGCGTTTATGGGATAATCTGTCTCACGTTTTCTCGAATAAGGTCGCCTGGCTCGGAACTACCGACGACGTAACTTCGGGAGGTGACTGCATTTTTAGATTTTTTTTTTGATTGGACAGTTATTTCATTTTAGAAAACACGTCGATTCTTAATATTTTCTATTTACTGCAAATGACCAATTTTGCCAGCATTAATATTTCTGTCACTTAAGAAAATGAAAATGGGGAACCGATATTGAAGTCGTCTTTAAAAAAAACGCCGTGCAGTTTGGTAGTTATAGACGTTTCGGTAGAAGTTGTTAACCTTTGTCATGTACCCTGAAGATGGATGTAAAAAGGTCCTGCCTATAATACACGGCGTCACATTCCGGAATACTGTAATTGTAGTAGGATCCGTCTTTAAAAACCTTAGGTTTTAGAAAATAGAGTGAGGTTAAAACGATGTAATTTCTTCGCATTCATAACTTCCCGGGTTCTTGCTTCGACCATAAGATATGCTATCGATTCACTGCTTCGTGAAATGCGGACATTTGTTTCCTGAAGACAGACTTGCATACAGGCAAGCATAAATGCACCCTACTTTAAGCGACTGACACTAAAGCGAACTGCAGCCAAATATGTCTACCCACTGAAGACGGAAGATGAAAAACTCAGACGAAATTAGTCATAATGCTCCTTATGGCGGTCGATTCTTGGCGCTGACTAGCCGGACTCTTTTGTTTTCTGCATGCGGTATATAAGAGCCCTCCTTCTGCATATAGACGAGTCTCTTTGGCACAGAATTTCTACTGTAATCACGTCCGCACAATAAAGTAGTTCCTACTTCAAGTCGGCGTCACCAGAGGCGCTGCTAGCTGATGATGACATGGCTTAATGGAAGAGAGACAGTGATTTAACGTGTTACAACGAAGCCTGATGGAAAGTGGAGGATGAAAAATGCTTCGCATGTGAGACTGAAAAAAAGAAAGATGTGAGACATAGCGTCTGGAGGCAATTAAAAATCTTGAATCGAGCGTGAAACAGGTTTTAATTAAACTCTGAATGTGGAGTTTAGTACTCCATCCTACCGAGAGGTTCCGCTAACATCGAGCGACTACCTTATGCTAATACTCGGTTTAAGCAAATCGAACCGAACATGGCGTTCCAGTGTGTAGCACTCTTCTTTCGTATTATAGATGTCCCGGCTTCAAGTCTCGGCGAGGAAATGATTTGTTCTGACTCGTGGTTTTGGTGGCGTTTCTCACCCGCACAGACACAGGCCGGAATATTGTCTGAGTTTGGTTATGATAGATTCCATCCTAATTATGTCTAATTCCCTAATCACTAATTATTCTAAGCTATGAGAGCGTCATTAAATAAATAAGCATATAAATAATTTTCTTGGATATCTCTTCCAACAGTAGGAAGATTTTCACTTTACAAAAGAAAATTATCAGAATTACGGCCGATGCACAATCCAGAATTTCCAGTAGACGTCTATTTAAACGGTTAGACGTCTTACCTGTTCTATATCAATATATATATTCATTAATGAACCTCAATGTCAGCAATCAAGAAAATTTTCAAACAAACTCATCAATACACAATATTAATACAAGCAATAAGCACCATCTTCATAGACCAAATGCCAATCTATTTTGTTTAAAAAAAGAAAGGTACATTTTATGCTGACATCAAACTCTTCAACAGTTTACCACGTAGTCTGACAATGCTTAAGAGTGAAAAGCAAAGTTTAAAGTAGCCTTAAGCAAATACTTAAACACACACTGCTTGTAGTCTGTAGATAAATTTGTTATGTGTAGAGATGATCTATGATACTGTTTTGTGAAATGTTTGTAGTATTTTGTGCTGTAAAAATTGTGTATATTTGTGTATTTGTGACTTGTTACATATCGTATTGTTTTTGTGACAGATTTATGGATACATGGAGTGTATGTATGTATGTATGTATGTATGTATATATGTATGTATGTATGTATGTATGTATGTATGTTTGTATGTATGTATGTATGTGTGTATGTATGTATATATGTATATATGTATGTATGTATGTATGTACGTATGTACGTATGTACGTACGTATGTATGTATATGTATGTATGTATGTATGTATGTGTGTATGTATGTATGTGTGTATATATGTATGTATTTATGTACGTATGTACGTACGTATGTATATATGTATGTATGTATGTATGTACGTATGTACGTACGTATGTATGTATATATGTATGTATGTATGTACGTATGTACGTAAGTATGTATGTATGTGTGTGTGTACGTATGTATGTATGTGTGTGTATGTATGTGTGTATGTATATATGTATGTATATGTATGTATGTATACGTAAGTATATATGTATGTATGTATATGTATGTACGTATTTATATGCATATGTATATGTATGTATGTGTTGGCCTTGCAGGTTACATCTCTTGCTCTTCAGATTCAGGCAACAGGTTAATTCGAAACCTTAGTACTGATCTACCAGACTGCACGCAGTCACATCCCATACAATAATAATATTCATACGCACTGTCGTGACAGTGTCACACCCAATCCTCTCACGCCCCGCCCTCATCTGCCATTTCTGCAACGTCCTGTCCGTTTCCTCCGTTCGACGTGTGACCACATTTCACACCCAAACACAACAAGACGCAAACTTGTGGTGTTGTCCTTAACAGTTTTAGGTCTCACTACCATGCACTTGTTCTCTTTCTTCCAAAATGCTTTGACATTATCGGTTAAAACTTTTAACGAGATGACGCACATTAGTCGAGAACTATTAAGACCTTTAGCTTGTCTTAAAATGTCACGTTGAAAGCGAACGACGTTAAGTGCATAAAGAATTCAACAGTCGCCACATAAAACTGTGCGGAGAAACAGAAAGTTACTGCAGCCATATGTGCGGTCAGAAGCATGGCGCAGCTGTCGGATAAACTGATGCAGTCTCTGGCAATATGATGTGCTGATAATAGGCGATGAAATATCGCAGGCACAACCTTATGTTACCCTTATAAGCTGAGATTAATATGAATTGTATTTCAAGATCCAGTTCGTACCGCTCAGTAAACACACTCCGTCTCAGTTATACAAACCAGTCAGTCAATGCTGTACAGTGAAATAATAGCTGTTTGTTCTGAGATCCACACAAAACACATAAATACAGTCCGTACCGCGCAGTAAACACACTCCGTCTCAGTTATACAAACCAGTCAGTTAATGCTGTACATTGAAATAATCGCTGTTTGTTCTGAGATCCACACAAAACACATAAATACAGTCCGTACCGCGCAGTAAACACACTCCGTTTCAGTTATACAAACCAGTCAGTTAATGTTGTACAGTGAAATAATCGCTGTTTGTTCTGAGATCCACACAAAACACATAAATACAGTCCGTACCGCGCAGTAAACACACTCCGTCTCAGTTATACAAACCAGTCAGTTAATGTTGTACAGTGAAATAATCGCTGTTTGTTCTGAGATCCACACAAAACACATAAATACAGTCCGTACCGCGCAGTAAACACACTCCGTCTCAGTTATACAAACCAGTCAGTTAATGTTGTACAGTGAAATAATCGCTGTTTGTTCTGAGATCCACACAAAACACATAAATACAGTCCGTACCGCACAGTAAACACACTCCGTTTCAGTTATACAAACCAGTCAGTTAATGTTGTACAGTGAAATAATCGCTGTTTGTTCTGAGATCCACACAAAACACATAAATACAGTCCGTACCGCGCAGTAAACACACTCCGTTTCAGTTATACAAACCAGTCAGTTAATGTTGTACAGTGAAATAATCGCTGTTTGTTCTGAGATCCACACAAAACACATAAATACAGTCCGTACCGCGCAGTAAACACACTCCGTTTCAGTTATACAAACCAGTCAGTTAATGCTGTACAGTGAAATAATCTCTGTTTGTTCTGAGATCCACACAAAACACATAAATACAGTCCGTACCGCGCAGTAAACACACTCCGTCTCAGTTATACAAACCAGTCAGTTAATGCTGTACAGTGAAATAATCGCTGTTTGTTCTGAGATCCACACAAAACACATAAATACAGTCCGTACCGCGCAGTAAACACACTCCGTCTCAGTTATACAAACCAGTCGGTTAATGCTGTACAGTGAAACAATCGCTGTTTGTTCTGAGATCCACACAAAACACATAAATACAGTCCGTACCGCGCAGTAAACACACTCCGTTTCAGTTATACAAACCAGTCAGTTAATGCTGTACAGTGAAATAATCTCTGTTTGTTCTGAGATCCACACAAAACACATAAATACAGTCCGTACCGCGCAGTAAACACACTCCGTCTCAGTTATACAAACCAGTCAGTTAATGCTGTACAGTGAAATAATCGCTGTTTGTTCTGAGATCCACACAAAACACATAAATACAGTCCGTACCGCGCAGTAAACACACTCCGTCTCAGTTATACAAACCAGTCGGTTAATGCTGTACAGTGAAACAATCGCTGTTTGTTCTGAGATCCACACAAAACACATAAATACACTGTGTGGGCAGAATATAGAATTGTTGAATGTTGAACCTGGCGGTACATATAGTAACCACTGGGCTTTCGAGCGTTAATGAACACGGATAGCCGAGAGTAGTTGGTGCAGGAGCCTGCTAATGATCTTTGATAATATTCGATCTCTATTTTTATACTTACAGAAGTTGTGAACTGAATTCATGCTGCCCGGGATAGTGGATAGAGTTAGGCTGCTGTGAACACGATAATTTAACATCGATTTTATAAAATACTTGAAATATCTTGACTAACGAAGAACTAGTAGCTTCTCATAAAGTACTCTTCTCCGTGGAGACTTTCGGATTAACAGACGTATCAAATTTTACCCTTTCTGCCGGATAAGCGGGAAGTTCACTGTATGAAAATTATTTCTTTTTCCTTTATTAATCAGCCTATTATTTCGCTTTCCTGTGTTCACATGCTTCCTTATTTATCGCTGCCCTCGCTCTGTGTCCTGTTCCGACACTCGCTGCAGCCACCCCACTTAATTTCCGCACAGTGAAAGCCTAACCCAAATATCCGGATTGTTTAATTACGCAATGTTCAGTGGATCGTCTGAATAGTTATACGAATGCTGCCATTGTGTGCCGGGCACCATTACCAATGCTGTGGTAATGACATTCAGGAACGACTAGATAGGAAGGCGAGAAATTTGTATTAGCTTTTGAAAAACTTTACGTTTTAGACAGACGGTGAATTATGTGTTTCGTGTGACACTGAGAATAAAGAGATATTATTTCTATAAACATCATTAACTGATTAATCTTCGGAATTGAGCAGAAGAGTGTTTTCTGAGGTACAAACTCAGTTTTTATGTAAAATTTACATGATTTACAATTCAGAGATTTAAAATATAGATCTAACCCATATAAGATTACTAGCCGAAATAGGAAAATTCCTACATTCTTTTTGCGGAGATTTGTATTGTCATAGATCTATTGTCAGCTTATTATTATTATTATTATTATTATTATTATTATTATTTTAGTCTCAGTAGCAACTTAACCCCTTAAAACGTAATGGTAACTACATCTAACGTCTGCTTTAATGGTCATGATCTCCACATTTTCCCACAAAATGTAAGTTTATCGATATTTTCTTATAACTGTCACAAAAACAAACAGACATAATGTCTCTATAGATCATTTATTGGTAGGTTTTTTTAATAATGACTCAGTGTGTTTTCTTGAAGGTATAAGCTGAATTATATGTGTCTGTGTATGTGTGTTTTAGGATAACTTTCGACTTCCAAAACTTAATATAGCTCAAGGAAATTTTTTTTTGTAGTCGTCCTCGTCTACCTACTCCGGTTTCCCGTTTCAGTGTCGAGGTTTGTAATTCCTTTTGATCACACTGAGAGACACACCACAGTCGGTAGGACTCCTCTGGACGAGGGATTGGCTCGTCGCAGAGACCTCTACCTGACAACAACACACAAACTCACAACAGACAGACATCCATGCCACCGGCGGGATTTATTTTTTTTTCTGTCCCGTTATTTCCCTTTGATCCATTTTGTAATTTTAAATCCTTCCGTCCTTCTTCATGTCACTTATGTTCCATACTAGTCCTTATACAACACACAACAGACAGACATCTATGCCTCCGGCGGGATTTTTTTTTTTTTATTCTTGCCTTTTCGGGGTGTTTCCCCCTTTTGATCCATTTTTGTACTGTTTAAATCCTTCCGTCCTTCATGTCACTTTACGTTCCATACTACTGTCCTTACAACAAACAGAACACAAACATTCATGCCCCCGGCGGGATTTTTTTTTTCCTGTCCGGGGTGTTTCCCCTTTGATCCATTTTTGTACTGTTTAAATCCTTTCGTCTTCATGTCACTTACGTTCCATACTACCGTCTTACAACAAACAGAACACAACATTCATGCCCCCGGGATTTTTTTTTTCCTGTTCGGAGTGTTTCCCCTTTGATCCATTTTTGTACTGTTTAAATCCTTTCGTCCTTCATGTCACTTTCGACCCATACTACTGTCCTTACAACAAACAAACACAAACATCCATGCCCCCGGTGGGATTCGAACCCACGATCCCAGTAAGCGAGCGGCCGAAGACCCACGCCTTAGACCGCACGGCCACTGGATCGGCAGCTCAAGGAACTACGAAGCATAATTACGGTCCAAACTTTTGTTCATTAATCAAAACGTCACAGTGTAAGTCCGGCCGAAATACTGTTTGTCTGAACGTTCTCTTTATGTAAAGGTTTAAGCTTTTGAGGTCTGAATTTTGATACATGTGGAATCGCCGTGCAACAGCGGCAACTTCTCTGGCATCACTGCGTTGCGGGTGTACTATTCCAGTGTATGTAGGCGTTAGGTCATTTGGAATGTAAAGTGAAAGAAAACCTTGCGCAAGAATGTGACTATAGTGCTGACAAAGCTTGAAATTCCCTAGGCAATGTTCGTTTGTCTTCTGAAGAAGTAAGAGTTGGAGATAAAATAGAATTTTGGGAAGTAGGGCAGGAAATGTGGGAAGTAGGCTTTTGTTCATAACGGTATGGAAGTACGGCAGCTGGGCAGTTTGCCTGGATTTTGATGTTAATACGGGGGGGCTGCATCAAGGTGGAGTTTTGATGTTAATATTGGTAATACTGCATGACAAGCATACAGTGAAAAGTGAAATTTGGTTGAAAGCTGAGATTTTGCGCTAGGAACGAATAAAACCACGCAAAAACAATTCTCCAACATTTTTTAGGCATAACTAACTAACTAACCAACTAACTGACTCCATGGAGCAGAGTCATTCTTGAGAAGCTAACAGGTCCTCAGCTAGTCAAGAAATTCCCCGCGTTTTATGGAACCCGAAGGTTCATTACCGCATTCACAACAGCCCGCCACCTGTCCCTATCCTGAGCCATATCAATCCAGTCCATGCCCCCCATCCCACTTCTTGAAAATCCGTTTTAATATTATTCTCCCATCTACGCCTGGGTCTTCCAAGTGGTCTCCTTCCCTCAGATCTCCCCACCAAAATCCTGTATACACCTCTCCCTTCCCCCATACGTGCTACATGCCCCGCCCACCTCATTCTTCTTGATTTGATCACCCAAATAATAGTTGGTGATGAGTACAGATCATTAAGTTCCTCGTTATGTAGTCTTCTACACTCCCCTGTTACCTCGTCCCTCTTGGGCCCAAATATCCTCCTCAGCACCCTATTCTCGAACACCCTCAGCCTGTGTTCCTCCCTCAGTGTGAGAGACCAAGTTTCACACCCATACAATACAACAGGCAAAATTATAGTTCTGTATATCTTAATCTTTGTATTTTTGGATAGCTAACTAAAAGACAGAAGTTTTGAGGCATAAACACATAAAAAAATAATAATTCAATTTTCGGTTCTTACCTCACAGGCAACATTATGAAATATTACTTAAGGCCTGGAACTTGGGACACGTACTTTGGAACGGCGTAATGCATGTGGAAATGAAGAGTAAAATAAATTGAGGGAATGCCCGCTACCATTTTTTCGGAGTACTTTTTTCTTCCCTGTTGCTATTTAAGAAAGTAAAAAGGATAAAATTATCGTTTTGTCTGTTGTCACTGTGTGTGACACTTGGTATGTTAATTATAGGGAATATCACGGGCCGAAGTAGTCGGAGAGGTGGGCGCTGAAAAATATATATCGGCCAAACGGGTAGTACGTAACAGTATGATGGAGAGAATTACACAGTGAGGAAAAGTATGACTTGTAGTTCTCACGAAATATATTCATGTAATCAAATACAGGAGAATGAGATGGGTGGGGCATGTGACACTTTGGGGGGGGGGGGGGAAGAAAAGGAAGGCTACAGGCTTTTGGTGGGGAAACCTGAACGAAAGTACCATCTTTAAAACCTAGGCGTGAAAAGGAGGATAATATTAAAAATGGATCTTAAAGAAATGGGATGACAGAACTTTGACTAGACTAATCTAGCTCAGCATAGGGACAACAGGGTGATGAAACTTCGGGTTCTATAAAATGCGGCGAATTTATTGAATGAAAATGTGCCGTGTTTTCGAGGACTGTGGTCAGTGGAGTAGCAGTATCGGTACGCAGGTGGCACATACAGTAACCGCTACAGTTTGAGAGGGTCACAATTCGTGGCTACAGTGTATTACTTTAGTTGCGCAGGGATTCTCACGTCTGTCAGTTATGTGTTCGAATCCCAAGGGATAAGCACGTTTTATCCATCGGGATGTCAGTCAACAGGTAGTCGCTCAATTGCAGCTCAAAAGGGGAGAGGAGGAGAGGTATTGATTGGAGAGCCGCGATCTATCACTACAAAAACAGTGTCAATATCTGCTACATCTTTGCTGCCATTATGACACTCTGCGTGCAGCATGGTGCGTGTGGTGTACCTGTGACACGCAGTCTGTAGGAAATGCTTAAAAATATATATGTAATGTATTTACCATTTTTTAGTTATGTACAGTAACATATATTTATAGGGACATCGCCGTTGGATAAAATCAAAAGGAATGCAGGACAGTGAAATTTTGCGCGCAAGGGATATTATTGTGAATATTATGCGAATTTGAATAAGGCCGCTTTTCAGGAATATTTAACATAGCCACTGGGCGTGGCTGAAGAAATACGCGTTTACAATTATATTCGTCATGTCTGTCTGTCTGTCGTCCGTACCTGTGTCCGCATGGAACAACTCAGCTCCCAGTGGACGGATTTTCGTGAAATTTGATATTTGAGTATTTTTCGAAAATATTTTCGAGACAATTCAAGTTTTATTAAAATCTGATAAGAATAACGGTACTTTACATGAAGACCTATGTACATTTATGCTAATATATCGCTGAAAGTTTCGTATAATAAGAAATGTTTCAGACAAAATTTGTAGAGAAAATCAAAACACGCGTTTTATGTTCAATAACTTCCCCCCCCCCCCGAAAATCGTGCCGTTTATGAGATAATGTGGAAAAATATGTTACAGCCAGACAGGCCACAGATGACAATATAATACGGCGCATGCGCTTTGCATGCTGGATAACTAAGGCTACAGACACACACTCAGAATATGTAATATTTACTGCTTTTCCACGGCAACAATGGTTACGCGAACGCGCCTTAATCTTACTTTATACGTATATAGCCTGTCTTGTTGGCATTTACTAAAAATTAAACGGCGTTAAATTCAAAATTTCAACTCCTTTCGTAGCAGAAGCCGTCGATCGAAATGATCCTGGACAAATTCCATCTATCTGTGGCAACAGAACCTACACATTAAACACCTCCAATGTCACTGGAAATGTTGCACACGATTACATTCCCTTTCACATCCGATCTTCACACCTTAGTTCTAAAGTCTGTCAATTGTAATTTTCTTAAATTTACGATTCTAACAATAATTGATGACCCATATCACTTCCCATACTCGTGTCACTTCCCATACACGTGTCACGTAGCCCATACACGTGTCACGTAGCCGCCCATTTCGTACTTGTTCATTCTATCACCTAATATTAATTTGGCAGAGTAGGTAAGACTTGGAAAACTCCGTGTTCTTGTATTTCTGTGTTCAGATTTCAAAATGCAGGCCGGATATCTTGACCGAAAATTTTCGTTGTTTTTCCCGGTTCCTCTAGAGAAATTTCGCGACAGTATATCAAAAGGGGTCACTATGACTTCTTTTCAGACTCTTTCCAGTTTAAAGGTAAAGCAATCCCATTACAGGCCTGGACAGGCCCTATGGTTCCAGGAGGTTGAGGCTCCCAGATTTATAGACAATCGGCACATGAAGGTGGTAAGGTTGTCAGCCCTACGCACCGGCCGCCTTTACACCCCAGGAAAGATTCCTGGTACTCATTTGTGTTAGAGGCTGAGTCGACCCCAGGGCCATAGTGCGACCGAACGATTATGTCAATGAATTAATTCCAATGACACCATCGGGAATCGAACCCGCGACGTTCCGGTTTGTAGTACAGTGCCTCAAACCAACTGCGCCACCGCGTGCCCCCCTTCCAGTGTATTGTCCTTTAATAATTTTACCATTTCACAAAGAGTAGTCAGATTTGTTGGCAGCACTGCTGAAGAAAGTATAAATAACCACGCAATATTCAGTGTGCAAGCTATTGGGTATAAATTTCCACAGGAAATGCCACAGTGTTCTTTCCTCAGTGTCAGATGTTAATATTCGAGTCGCATTGCTTTCTGCGCCGTAAACCTGAAGCATGCGACAAATCTCCTTAAATCTGATCCTACGGCCTGAATGGGATCTGCTCATTATTGATAGCAGCTAAGTTTCTTAGACCCAAGGGTTTAATTAATGACGGGCAAGAAACATATATGAGATGGAGTCCAGTAATTTCCAGTGACGTCAGAGTCTTCAGAGAACTATACCACAACCTCACTGCATTTTGAATAGAAATTCGTCCCGCCCGTAAACACCGCAGCTTGTGGGAAGGAGAAAGCGAGATAAAGTTATAGAACAAAAGAAAATTAATAAGAAAAATTAAACAAAATTGGGTGGAAAATGCTGTTGAAGGTTATGGAATTGAGCTGAGGTAATGTAGTTAGAATAGTGATAAAGACTTGGGATGGACGGTCCGGGTTCGATTACCATCATGGCCAAGATATTTTTTTCTACTCTAAAATTTCAGACGGTCTCCGGAGCACATTTAATGGATAACGGTAGTTCTTTCACTGGGGTAAAGCGGCCGGGTCAAGAAGATGACCATACATCTCCATCGAGTGCCTTGGTTAAGAATAAGTGGATCCGTACCTCTACTCCCCTTTCAGGCCTTTATGACGTGGACAGGGACATCCTGACCTTCTATAGAACTGAGAATGAGGAAAGAAAGTTTAACAAACAGTTAACTACATATATATCTAAATGTCAAATACTGCCTTCATTCACTTAATTAAATCACTAAGCATGCCAACATTTGCTTCCAGAAGGGTCACGAGTGTAAGGCCACGCAGCGAGTGACAGGTCCCGTGAGGCTGCGGTTTGGCCCCTGCCGGAGCAGGAAGCGGTACCGCCCAAAATTCTGTGGCAACTGTCCCCGGGTATGCTGCAAACCGCAACTCAGTACCACCATCAAAGCTGAGTTCCACTGCGAGAGCGGCAGCGGGCTGGAAGAAGAGCGAGACATGTTGCTGGACCTCACCGAGCCAGGAACAAACCTCTGGTGGCCAGAACAAGAAAACGAGGAACGCCACCGGTACTTCTATTACGACAACGAACCGGCAAGATGGCCTCCTTGGAGGAAAGGGGGCTTGGAGTTCAGGGAATACCAAGACAATGAAGGAAAGAGGCACCTGCAGACAGTATACTTCAGCGTACAGTGGATTTTGAAATGCCACTGCGCTGAGTCGTGTGGCGATGGGGTGACACTGTCTGAACAGGAACGGTTGGCAACTGCCAGACCCACCAACGGGGAGGGCGAGGTGATCCTGCACAGGGTTCACAGAACTGCGGCACCCTAAAGCGCCCTTAGCCCTTGTGATAGAAATATTGCTGGTCGCTCGGTGATGCTGTGTGGTGCGAGGTAAGGAGATGTTGAGGGCCGCAAAAGGAAATTATGTTTCTTTGTCAGGGAAATATAATCTTCGGGTTTAACTACCAATTTCTGTCATACTTAAAGAAAATTAACACCATATATACATATATATATATAAATTGTGGTATTATCAAATATGTTTAAGTCATTTCATCCCGGATAATTAGCAGTTCTAATCGGTATGAATGCGAGTTTGTAGTGACACACCGGGGAAATTGCGTGTTTTGAGTAGAATGTTATTCCCGTTCATTATGCCTCTCATGCGTACTACAAGCCACGCCAATTCTGTTTTTATTATTGTTTGAATGCTCCAGGTTGTGAGTTGTGTAAACATTTTAACGTGTTTAATTAGGCGTCTCATAGAATCAAATTTCGCAATCTATTTCACCATGTGTCGTTATGACATTTAAGCATTTAAATAAATGGTTAAGACCAGATTTGTAAATCAGAAAACTGATTTACTTTGTGTATAAGACATATATTTTCTGTTTATGACGTAACTAGTTCCCAGTTTGGCTACTTTCAGAGTACGGCGAATGTGAAATATGCAAATGCCACCAGTAGAAAACGCGTTCCCACAGTATATGCTCTGTGGTATAGATACTGCTTTTTGGGTGTTTATTAAGCCCTAGAAGGGCAGTGATAAATACGTACATCACCTGTTTTAACACTTAAACACACTTCGCTTTTTACACACTGTGTAGGTAGTTCTCTCACACTGAGGGAGGAACACAGGCTGAGGGTGTTCGAGAATAGGGTGCTGAGGGGGATATTTGTGCCTAAGAGGGACGGGGTAACAGGGTAGTGGAGAAGACTACATAACGAGGAACTTAATGATCTGTACTCATCACCAACTATTATTCGGGTGATCAAATCAAGAAGAATGAGATGGGCGGGGCATGTAGCACGTATGGGTGAGGGGAGAGGTGCATACAGGGTTTTGGTGGGGAGACCTGAGGGAAGGAGACCACTTGGAAGACCCAGGCGTAGATGGGAGAATAATATTAAAATGGATCTTCAAGAAGTGGGATGGGGGCATGGACTGGATTGATCTGGCTCAGGATAGGGACAGGTGCCGGGCTGTTGTGAATGCGGTAATGAACCTTCGGGTTCCACAAAACGCGGGGAATTTCTTGACTAGCTGACGACCTGTTAGCTTCTCAAGAAGGACTCTGCTCCATGGAGTTAGTTAGTTAGTTAGTTAGTTAGTAGGTACGCATGTACATATGCATGTATGTATGCATGTGTGTATGCACGCACTTTGTATGGTCGTAAAATGAACAGCAATTATTTCCCTAAACAGCACGAATGAATTTGTCTTTCTAATGAAAATTGTAAATTCAAATTAAAGTTTTGTGAAATATTACGCCGTGTAAGTAGAGAAATATTTACCTATTGGTGACTCTTACACTTAGACTTGCGCGAGATTTGAGGTTATCACAGCGGTGTTGCTGAAGATTCAAATCTTCTGGGATGTTACGCTGTGTCGACTGGTAAATATTTACAAATATGTAAGTACAGTAGTGTATAATTAATAACAGTTACCAGTTATTAGTGTTTACCTCTTTACAATGCCATAAATACTTCAATCTCGCATAAGACTGGGTTTGCTCTCAGACAAGAACTGGATTTTTATACAATGATTTGGTGAACTTTGTGCTTGAAAGGGGTAAAGGCTGTTATTATATAAATCTATGGATATTTTTTCCTATTACATATAAGAAAAAAGTTTAAATATATGTAAAGACTTTTTTCTCAGTCTTTCTGATATAGTGAATTATTGTCACAGGAATAATGCTTTTCTCGAAAAAAAAAAATTTACGTAATAATTTAAGGATTAAATGTTCATAAAAACAATAGGAATTTGACAGACTTCTGCATTTTACCTGAGCGTACGTGTTTCGACATTATATCCTGTCACTGTCGTTGGTACAGTGTGGGCGACGTAAGCTCCATATCGTAAAGACACTGAAATAATAACTTTATGTGACACCTAATAAGGATACATCATGACAAAACACCTCTGCTGATGTAAAATTCAGTAAGTCTGGTGAAAAAATTTTGATGGTTTTATGGGAATTAATTGTTCGAACTGAGACTGACAAAACGGAAATTGTATACAATTAATTTTCCCTTACTAGCTTCCTTTTTCAAGGTGAATCCTACAGCACCACCAGGCGACCGATCTAAAGAAAGAGTTCACAGTTTTATATCTTATAAAATGGATGAAAATAATATACCAAAAGACAATGGAATACATATCTTTTTTCTTCCTTTATAAAGGGGAAGTAATTTCGAATTTTCTCGTATTAAGTAGGTTTCTATCAGAATGTGAAATGGACCTCGCTTTTCAGGCCTGAACTGGCCTATATTTTTGGTATGGCTGCTTGAGCTTCTAGCTTACTACATACACACGTCAAGCGCCAATGGATATTTTTGTGGCACATACGCAATTTAATAAAATGTTTGTAGAACACTGGGAGAATCCAGTTGGTCAAATTCTGTAGTCAAATTCCTGTATGAAAACTTTGGGAAAATTCAAATCAGACAACCACTGTTTTGTTACTATAACGACTGTATTCCTTTTGGTAAATTCTGTACGAAAGAGATGTGATGAGTATGTGAAGGTATTTTCTGTTTCTGTTGGTAGAACTGCTTCTGTTTGTTATTGAAGAGTTTATAATTATTGCACCTTTCTTATGATTTATCAAAATTAGTAAAACTACCATATAAAATTTGTTTAACCGAAATGAAGTTAATTTTCAAAATGGCTTGACTCTGTTAGTACTTCCAATGTTGTCACATTTTATAAAACACGGAGTTGTTCTGATTAACAAATAGTGGGAGAATTTAGCAAGCCGTGGTTTTCCCAATGTAATACACTTATGTGTTGTTCGAATAGAGAGCTGTGTGCTTTAAACTTGTGGGGAAATTTTAAAACAAACTCAAGGACACAGATTCGTGTTTTTTAAACACAAATAAATACCTGTGTTCGTGACAAAAGAACACAAAATGATCAGTCATTATGTCCAGCTCGTGTACTTCTGATCTTATTGACAATTCCATTTATCTGCGGCCTTTTTATTACTCTTACTGTCTTTATTCTAGTTATGGGAATTTTAGGCATGTAATAACTGTCCTATCTGTTTGAGGCCTATAAAGATACTTTCATCAATTTCAGGCCTATAAAACGTTTGTCATCAACTTTGTATCTATAAATTTTTTTCCATCAACATCAGGCCTATAAAGAGTTTTCCATAAACTTCAGGCCTATAAAACTTTTGCCATCAACTTTGTACCTATAAATTTTTTTCCATCAACATCAGGCCTATAAAGCGTTTTCCATAAACTTCAGGCCTATAAAACTTTTGCCATCAAAATTGGGCCTATAAATCTTTTTCAATCAACTTCAGGCCAATAAACTTTTGCCATCAACTTTGTACCTATAAATTTTTTCCATCAACATCAGGCCTATAAAGAGTTTTCCATAAACTTCAGGCCTATAAAACTTTTGCCATCAACTTTGTACCTATAAATTTTTTCCGTCAACATCAGGCCTATAAAGAGTTTTCCATAAACTTCAG
Source organism: Reticulitermes speratus (assembly GCA_021186555.1). Taxonomy (NCBI): domain Eukaryota; kingdom Metazoa; phylum Arthropoda; class Insecta; order Blattodea; family Rhinotermitidae; genus Reticulitermes; species Reticulitermes speratus. The sequence goes on from JAJKFL010000008.1 coordinate 6,705,429, forward strand.
GCCTATAAAACTTTTGCCATCAAAATTGGGCCTATAAATCTTTTTCCATCAACTTCAGGCCAATAAAGCCTGTTCCATCAAATTCAGGCCAATAAACTCCGTTTAACCTTTTCATGGCTTTCTGGGAAGAACTGCATTTTCTTTTCCAGTGTGTTTATAATACAGATCTAAATTTGGGATTCCATTTCTCTTAACTCTCTTACACGTCGTTCCGACAGTTTACCTGATATAAACGTGTCTTTATGTCTGTGTTTGAAACTATAAATATTCACTTATGCCTACATTCTTTCGTTGGACAAATTCCGTAAATTGTTTTCAAAATAATAGTATTGCTATTGTATTTATATACACGTTAACAACAGTGGATATTGTCAAATGGAGACCTTATCTCTGCTAACTAATTATACTGCATTCTGATACTGGAAGTTAATACAATACTGGAAAACCTGTACAGAGTTTCCTTGGATATTGGTCAAAATTTAATTTCAAATAAGAAATTTTAACAGCATGTGGAAAGACAAAACAGTTTGTTTCGTTTTCAGCTTCACACAAAGAAACAGACCAATGGAATATAAGTATGGTGCCGTTTGGTAAAACATTGAAATGCCTCCACAAGTTATTTACATAACAGGTAAATAAAATATAATAGAGACATACATAACAAAAGCATAGGCCTATAGAGTGTTCAACAAATACTTTTGCACTTTGTGTGTATATATATATATGTAGAAAGAGATTATTTAAAAAGGTCGACTTTTGGAGAGCGTATAAATATGACAATCGATTTGAAGGTTCGATACGTAAAGAAGATGGCATTAACCTTAATTTACTGTGATGTTTAGTGCGCAGTGACGCCCAACAGGTGACCTTACTGTCGGCCTTCTTCGAGGACCAAACTGTTTGATAAACGAAAAGAGAATTATTCGCAAAAAAAGGATCTATCAGTAGTTGCGTTTGTCTTAGGGATGATAATACAGTAAGATATGTTCTTAATTTAATTGTGATAAAATATTTAACTAAGACATTTAAAAGCGTGTGTTTCTTGTATTTGTTGTGGTAATGAATGATGAATTGTGGTTGATAGTTACAGGAGGAATTGTATGAATGAGTGGAGTCTGAGTGTTTTGCGATATTGAACAATAAATATTTTGTGTATTATATATAAAAAGTTAGATAAATAAACACTAGATTAGAATCAATGGCCTTTGGAAAAAAAGAAAGCGTGAAATAAACATCTCCACTATGTCGAATATAAATTGATTCATCTCCTTCTTTCTTACGAGCCCATGCATTATAATCCATTCCTTTACATTAATCACAGTACCTGAAAGACGGCCATTATCAAGCTCACTACTTTTCATCATATACGTTTATTAGTTGGTATTCTTTACTACAGGTATCTCCCCACACAACAGTGACGTCAGCTTGACGTCAGAAAATATGTAAGTACTAAGAAAACACTTAATTCAACTGTGGATCATTTCTTGAGAATTTGTTAGCTGGTTAATTGTTTAATAAATTGGATAGTTACCAAGCACTTAGCTAGCTTACCAAGGGGGTGAGGCTGCGTCAGTATTTTCTTCAGCCTATTATACAAGCCCCTGATGATAGATGAATATAGAACAATGGTGGAGTGGTGATTTGCACGGTAAAGCAGAAAAAAATGTTTCAAGGAAAGTCAGCCCCAGTGTATGTCTCTCAGTCAGAAATTATGTTAACACTGGGATTGCACCCAGGACTTACAGTGAGAAGCGAAAGATGAACCGCCTAAGCTGTGTCACGCCGTTAAGTTCGTAGTTGTAATTTTCGTTAAAAATATGTATAGGCCAACGTTCATGTAAAAAAAAATTCGTGGCTTGTGTACGGACACAACCGCAATAGTCTAAGGCGTGAATCCGTCTTTGTGTTATTAGAGGAAGGGTAAGATGTAAATGAATAAAGTCTTGGTGGTTATAAGTGAAGTATAATTGTATTTATCGAAGGCCGATGATAGGAGAAGTAAGATATATATGGCATAGTAGCGGCGCACTCGAAGTACTCGCGCCGGCGTTGACACGCTCGCTTTCTTACGCTCTCTATACAATCTGCATCGTTCGGCATTAGTCAATTTGGGCTTTTCTGATTCCTTTTGAATTTTCCTTTCCAATGATATACGTTTCTTACATTTCTGTTCATATTTCCTTTGCAATTTGTTGACATTATGAAACTTTTCTTCAACTCAGCACACTTATCGGCTTATAACTTTACAAATTTTATTATATCGGTTATTATTGCTAAATAATATTGTAGATCCTGTTATTCTCTACACATCGACACCGATTCAACGTCATATCTCTTCCAATCCAAAGTTACACTGCCCAAACACCGCGCGGCGTCGCCATTTACAGTGTTCACGCGCAAGCGCTACCCCTCCCCCCTAACCGCTGCACACCCCCACTACCCACCATTGTAGATACGGACATCAACCCTCTATCCAACAAAATTTAAATCTTTACATTATCATTTATAGTTTACGAGATATAAGCGCGACAAATCTTGCCATTTTTTTGGTCGCTAGAGTTTTCGTAGAGACCCCCCTACACCGTACCGAATTTAAAAAGGTATTCACGACAAAAAAAGGGTCATTGACGAAAGGTCTTTGTACTCTAAAACAGTTCAAACAAATTCAAGCCTTCACGTCGTGTGTATCCAAAGTCTATTGCACTTACGTCTGCTTCTAGTCTACCCGAGATAGTCTTCGATGACAATTTAAAAGCCAATCTTACGTTTACCAAATTCACATTATATTTCCCACCAATACACTCTTTAATTCAAACAAAATTCCAAATCTCCTCTAGTAATGTTCCCCAGACATTTGTCACTTCACTTCCCTGTAAGCCAAATAAGCCCATTTTCTCATATTGTGTTGTATTGTTTGATGAAGCGCGTAGTTGTCTTTACGTGACACATCCCTTTGTGTTAGTTACGTAAAAACAAATTAATATAGATATCCGTCTGTCACTACTTAACCGGTACATAGTGTTATAAAACCAATAGCTACATTTTTCACTGTATTACATGTTAACTGATAAAGGTACACATCGTACAACTTCTAAAGTGCTCCGAATATTTATTTACGTGAGGTTTTAAGACTGTTCAACAGACTATTGTATATATTGTGAATTTGTTTTTAATATGTGAATATCTGGTAGCATAAGACAAAAAAAACCCCTGAAGATGGAACTTTAAAGTTCCGAAACACGTGTAGGGAAATACGCCAGAATAAAATTGGTCAATATAGTGCATTTGTTGGTCTTATTGTTTGATTTCAATAGCTACATGTTTCGGCTCTTAAAACTAAGCCACCGTCGCGCTGTACAAGAATCATAGAAGGGTGTATTTGTTGCACTGTTGTACATTACACAGTTCTGTAATTCTTGTACAGACTCATAGTGGCTTAGTTTGTAACAAAAGGCATTAAATTGCTAAGTTTAAATGTCGTCCAGTGACTGGATGGTTGTTGAACGGCAGGATGATTGATGAAAGGTGAATTCGAAATAATGTTGAAGCAAACCGCCTTTGAATAAGCGGGTGCATTGTCCCCAGAATTATCCTGGAGGGACTAAAATGAATCATAGGAATCCTCAGAATAGAATGTGTTAATTGCTGCATTTCTTTTTTTGTATGGCTCGACAGCCCTATATGGGCCTGGGCCTCCTCGTTTCGTCGAGGTTTCATGGTCACACACATTTGAGACACACCACAGTCGGTAGGACTCCTCTGGACGAGGGACCAGCTCGTCGCAGAGACCTCTACCTGACAACACACAACACTCACAAGAGACAGACATCCATGCCCCCGGTGGGATTTTTTTTTTTACTAATTCCTGGGTTTTCCCTTTTGATCCATTTTTGTTCTGTATTAATCCTTTTTCGTCCTTTCATGTCACTTACGGTCCACAACCGTCTTTTTACAACACAACACAGACATCCATGCCCCGGTGGGATTCGAACCCACGATCCAGTAAGCGAGCGGCCGAAGACCCACGCCTTAGACCGCCGGCCACTGGGATCGGCTAGAACCCACAATCCCAGTAAGTGAGCGGCCGAAGACCCACGCCTTAGACCGCACGGCCACTGGGATCGGCTAGAACCCACAATCCCAGTAAGTGAGCGGCCGAAGACCCACGCCTTAGACGCACGGCCACGGGATCGGCTGAACCACAATCCAGAGTGAGCGGCCGAAGACCCACGCCTTAGACCCACGGCATGGATCGCTAGACCCCAATCCAGTAAGTGAGCGGCCGAAGACCCACGCCTTAGACCGCACGGCCACTGGGATCGGCTAGAACCCACAATCCCAGTAAGTGAGCGGCCGAAGACCCACGCCTTAGACCGCGCGGCCACTGGAATCGGCTAATGGCTGCATTAAGTAGATGTAAATATTATAATATTTTTGTATTTTTTATCTTTCGTTACAAGCACACTGTGTCAACCACTTGCATTTGGTGACACTAAATAACCCCATTTAATTAGTACTACTTGGTATAATAAATCTGTCCCTCAGAAGGAGGATGCAGGTTAAGGCGAAACGTCGACGCCGATGCATCATATCTAAGAAAATCATTATTTTACATTAACTACCTTGAGAACATTTAAACCGTTTGATTTATTGATCAATATAAATGTTTCTCATATTTACGACGGGGTTTTGTTCCGACGACTAAGGCATAATTCGACGTTGTACGCCAGGTAAACCTTGCACTTCCCTCTATCACTCATCATAGCAATATGGGTTTTATTTTAGCTCAAATTGGCAATAAAAGCATTAAAAGCTTATACATAATAAATAAATGCAAATAGTAATGTAAATAATGTAATAAAAATCCTAGCTTGGTCGTAAATATGAGCGGTCGCAATCCGGAGAGAGTCTGTACTTTATCACAGCGACATTTTATACGTCGTGGGCCTCTGTTTTAAAACCATTCTTCTTCTGAACAACACGAAAAGAAAACGCAATATACTTGTCAAAACTTATAGTTAAACAAATTGTCTTTTCGCTTAGGTACAAGGGTCTTGTTATGGAACGCACGAACGCACTCTATGATGTCTTTTCTTTCGTGTCTTTTTAGAACACACCCAGTGGATCTGAAAACAAGAGAAGAAGTAACCTCCGAAATTGCATCACGTCAGTGTGTTCAAGAAACATTGATCAGAAAAACACGTGTTTATTCATTGCTTAGCCTTCTTTTTTTTTGTGAGCGTAAGTAATAGTTACGAGTTGCGATGTTTCTTTGTTTCTTCCGGGTGTTCTACATTTTACCGACAGATGTCTCTAGTTGCAATGAGTTTAAAAGTTCTTCCTTCATTTGTGGAGGTTATCGTAATGTCGTTTACCGTATACTGTGTTCGTGTTTGGTGCAGTAAGCATTATATACGAATATTGTGTTTCGTTTGTGATGCGAGTATGAGGTAAATTCTTTCGTGCATATTATTTAAAAGGGGGTTTTCTGTTTTTAAAGTGTTAACGGCATCATATGTGTGTTGAGTGTAAGAATGTCAAAGGCGTTGAAACAAGATGGCAAGACATGGCAAATGTAAGTAAAAAAAAAGACGGTACTAACATTCAGAATACGGTGACAAGTGTAACTGTGAGTTTGGTGATTTGAAACCTGTAAAAATTACAGCCTAGTTTTTACAGGGTTAGGTCAGTGTTTTAGTTTGGCTTTCAATGTGTTGTAACACAATTTATCACTTAATTGACCATCTGAAGTTAAAGGTTAAACCGAATTGTATTTGAGAGATTCATTTCGTACCGCGCAGTAATATCGTGAAATACTGACCATATAAACACAGACGTAGCTAGGAGGGGGGGGGGATATTTGCGCTGCCTCTTCGGGCGGTAGAATCCGTGGGTCAGAAAAATGGGCCAAAAAATAAAATTTTCATAATAATAATTGATTTTCCGTGCTCAAAAAATTTTATATTTTGGAATCAGCATCCCTTTTTGTATATAATAGACTATTTCAACCCTTTGTCACAGTAAGCACAACATTTTCACATGCACTGTTAATTTTCAGGTGGTTACTCTGACAAAGGGTTAAAATTTTTACATTTTAAATTACTCAACCAAGTGAAATAATGTTTATAATCTCTCAGGGGGCGGCCATTGTGTTCACTCGTGCCAAGCGCTAAAAAGTCTAGACACGCCACTGGGTCTAAAATACCGTTTCGGCCTGACATCTACACCATCACTGATTTCCTAACACAGGATAGTGATTTTATCCTACAATAATCGGTTACTATTTCCTTTCAGTTCGTTTACCTTATAAATGGCCCACACACATTCGACCGCCTACACATGTTAAGGAGAAGCGGCAGGAAGTAATAAAACTAGAGTTGTCCGATAAAATAAGGACCCTGTATATTAAAAAATACGAAGGCACACCATAAATATAGATGAACCTGGACATCAGTGTCGGTGTCCTCCGCGATGCATTCTCGCTGTACCAGTCAACTCAGTATGATGTATGTTCATGTTTCGTCATGTCGTAACTCAAAGCTGTGTGGCAGATGAATCTGGTTTCTGCCGGTCATGTTTCGTGTTTAACTTTTGTTTTAATTAATTTCCAGCAGAGCGAGACACGTTCACACTGACTGCGGGCAGTCTACCCTGCCCCTCCGTCCTCTCCGTAGACCTCATATCATAAACCGTATCGGCTAAATTATATATATCTACCCAATCTAATGAGCGGTCTGTGTGTTCACAAACACACGGACATGTGTGGGGTTTGTGACTAAAAACTGTCCTGGTGAAAATGTTTCTTAGTGTATTTAACGTCATTACACGGATTTAAAACGAGTATTAAATGAGATTTAATAATATTTTAAGTTAAGGATTTGGCTTCTTTCTTTCTTTCTTTCTTTATCGTGTCCGAACCATTAAATTAAAGATTTTTTGTCCAGTATTGGGCTAAGTCAAATCCGTTTTTATTTGCAAGCCATAAATCCTCGAGGGTGCATTTCTGGGGGCAGTCCCTGCATGACAGGAGATGTCCCATATCTGGTACCTCTCCACAGCCACAAGGCAGTCCCTGCATGACAGGAGATGTCCCATATCTTGTACCTCTCCACAGCCACAAGGCAGTCCCTGCATGACAGGAGATGTCCCATATCTTGTACCTCTCCACAGCCACAAGGCAGTCCCTGCATGACAGGAGATGTCCCATATCTTGTAACTCTCCACAGCCACAAGGCAGTCCCTGCATGACAGGAGATGTCCCATATCTTGTAACTCTCCACAGCAACAAGGCAGTCCCTGCATGACAGGAGATGTCCCATATCTTGTACCTCTCCACAGCAACAAGGCAGTCCCTGCATGACAGGAGATGTTCCATATCTTGTACCTCTCCACAGCCACAAGGCAGTCCCTGCATGACAGGAGATGTCCCATATCTTGTACCTCTCCACAGCCACAAGGCAGTCCCTGCATGACAGGAGATGTCCCATATCTTGTACCTCTCCACAGCAACAAGGCAGTCCCTGCATGACAGGAGATGTTCCATATCTTGTACCTCTCCACAGCTACAAGGCAGTCCCTGCATGACAGGAGATGTTCCATATCTTGTACCTCTCCACAGCATCAAGGCAGTCCCTGCATGACAGGAGATGTCCCATATCTTGTACCTCTCCACAGCCACAAGGCAGTCCCTGCATGACAGGAGATGTCCCATATCTTGTACCTCTCCACAGCCACAAGGCAGTCCCTGCATGACAGGAGATGTCCCATATCTTGTACCTCTCCACAGCCACAAGGCAGTCCCTGCATGACAGGAGATGTCCCATATCTTGTACCTCTCCACAGCCACAAGGCAATCCCTGCATGACAGTAGATGTCCCATATCTTGTACCTCTCCACAGCCACAATACAGGTCGTCGGAGTTTGTTTTGCCCCATTTCACCATATTTGTTTTTACTGGTGCCACCCGTTCTAATGCGGTTAAGAGATTTCCAAGTATTGAAATCAAGGAGGTGGCTACGAGGGCAAATCTGGGTAAGGGGGGAAGTCTTCAGGTGGTTCAACTTGCACTGTTCCGAGGAAGGGGACAAGGAAGGAGCATCCACGTGTGCAATGATACTGTGACAGTGCCATCTGGAAAGTACCATTGACGGCGTCCCATGAAAACGTCTATTAATAGACGGCTAATCCTTCCAACTCCGGAGGATTTGGCTCAATGTATTTATTAAGCTGCTAAGTAAATAGCTTCATGGGGCGTAATCCTTTATAAACTAATAGTTGCTCAGCTGGTGAAGGAGTTACCCGCCTTTTGTGTGACATAGTAGTTCGTAATTTTAATAAAGTCAAAATAGTGGACTCCGCCTCTAAACAAATGTTTCCAGGCTCCACCCGGTTACCGTATTAATTTAACGTCTATTTAATATTATCCTTCTATTTATGTCTTGGTCTTCCAAGAGGAATCGTACTTTTAGAATTCCAAACCAAAATTTCTATATATTTAACTCTCCCGTTTGTGCTATATGCTTCGCCCATCACATCCTCCTTAGACATGATTCTTCTTCTTTCGTGGCTCTACAGTCCGTTGTGGCCTCTTCAACGATTTTCCGCCAGTTGTCTCTATTCTGTGCCAGTACTTTCCAATTCCTGTATCCCATTTTCCGTAAGTATTCCTCAACTCCATCCAACCATTTGGTTCTCGGTCGTCCACGCCCTCTTTGTCCTCCAGGGTTTCCGCTTAATATCTTTTTATGTATCTCTGTATCGTCCATCCGTGCCACATGTCCTGCCCATCTCAATCTTAGTGATTTTACTATTCTTCTGATGGGTGGATCTTTATAAATGGAGTACAGCTCGTTATTGTACCGCCTTCTCCATCTTCCTCCTTCACAGATTGGGCCTATTGTTCTACGAAGTACCTTCCTCTCGAAGGTGTCCAACATTCCAATATCTCTTATTGTTAATGGCCACGTCTCTGAAGCGTATGTGAGCACCGGTCTTATAAGTGTTTTATAAATAACGAGCTTGGTGATACGAGATAAAAACCTTGAGGAAAGTAGTTTTGTTAGTGCGAAATAGGCTCTATTGGCTGCCATTAACCTCTGTTTGATTTCATAAGATGTTCATTCATTCTGCAGTCTGTCTTACGACAGGTCCGTAGCCTCGTCCAAAGCGAGATCTCAACAGTGTGCGATCCAGTGCTTCCTCTTTCAATTTCCAGTATCATCTCTTTCCCTTAAGGTCATCCAGTAGCTGCTTACGTCTTCTCCCTCGTCTTCCCGTCATTTCTATCCTTCCTTCTAACTTTACTTCAATCACATGTTTCAGAAGGCAGTTACTACACAAGATGTGACCAATCCAGTTAGCCTTTCTTCTTTTTATTGTATGTACGATATTCCTCTCCTCCTTCACTCTGTGTAATACTTCTTCATTTCTCACACGATCGGTCCAACTGATCTTCTCCATTCATAAGATGTATCATTTGAATATGTCACTGTCGATCCCAGATATTTAAACTGTTCAACTCTCTCAAATGTATAATCACACACGGTTATCGAGGGTGGCATATTCTCCTTACACGCTTTCCCTGAAGCCATGTATTTAGTCTCCTTAGACTTAATTACTTTCATAATATTTGTTAAACTTCACAAATTGTAATGTTCCTCTTTACGCAGGTTTCACCTGTTAAACTTCACAAATTGTAATGTTCCTCTTTACGCAGGTTTCACCTGTTAAACTTCACAAATTGTAATGTTCCTCTTTACGCAGGTTTCACCTGTTAAACTTCACAAATTGTAATGTTCCTCTTTACGCAGGTTTCACCTGTTAAACTTCACAAATTGTAATGTTCCTCTTTACGCAGTTTTCACCTGTTAAACTTCACAAATTGTAATGTTCCTCTTTACGCAGTTTTCACCTGTTAAACTTCACAAATTGTAATGTTCCTCTTTACGCAGTTTTCACCTGTTAAACTTCACAAATTGTAATGTTCCTCTTTACGCGGGTTTCACCTGTTAAACTTCACAAATTGTAATGTTCCTCTTTACGCAGGTTTCACCTGTTAAACTTCACAAATTGTAATGTTCCTCTTTATGCAGGTTTCACCTGTTAAACTTCACAAATTGTAATGTTCCTCTTTACGCAGTTTTCACCTGTTAAACTTCACAAATTGTAATGTTCCTCTTTACGCAGTTTTCACCTGTTAAACTTCACAAATTGTAATGTTCCTCTTTACGCAGTTTTCACCACGCCTTTACTTCCTGTTCTCAGCCTGCAATTCCATTACTGTGAGAAAATAAATTTGAGACCCCCAAAAAAACTTTGAGTTCTAAATGTAGTTAATTATCGCTGTGTTTCAAAGAATAGGGTAGACGAAATCAGTTATACGTAAAGGTAAAATTCTCCCTGTCCACGCCGTGTAGGCATGTAGAGAGTAGAGGTGTCGCTCCACTCATTCTTAATTTTGGTACTACATGAAAGTGAGTGTTAAACTTCACGCTACTGCCGCTTTACCCTGGGAAAGACCCCAAGTACCTAATGAACAGGAGGCTGTGTGGGCCCCAGAGCTGGTCTGGGTAAACTTCACGCTACGGCCGCTTTACCCTAGGAAAGACCCCCGGTACCAAATAAACAGGAGGCTGTGTGGGCCCCAGAGCTGGTCTGGGTAAACTTCACGCTACGGCCGCTTTACCCTAGGAAAGACCCCCGGTACCAAATAAACAGGAGGCTGTGTGGGCCCCAGAGCTGGTCTGGGTAAACTTCACGCTACGGCCGCTTTACCCTAGGAAAGACCCCCGGTACCAAATAAACAGGAGGCTGTGTGGGCCCCAGAGCTGGTCTGGGTAAACTTCACGCTACGGCCGCTTTACCCTAGGAAAGACCCCCGGTACCAAATAAACAGGAGGCTGTGTGGGCCCCAGAGCTGGTCTGGGTAAACTTCACGCTACGGCCGCTTTACCCTAGGAAAGACCCCCGGTACCAAATAAACAGGAGGCTGTGTGGGCCCCAGAGCTGGTCTGGGAGGTTTTTGAATAAAAAAAAATGGGCCGTTATTGATATATATATATATATATATAAGCATAGATAATTATTGAAGTTCGTATTGTTATTTTGTTTCACAATTTGTGCGTGACGTCACTTCAACCCAGGTATCATCTGATGCATCACATTCTGGAGCAGACTGTACCGCTTCTACAGGTCTGCAGTTAAACTAATACTCCTCCATTCATCTGCCCCTACTTGGTATGCAGCCCGATGAGTCTTGTAACCCGAGCACAGGATATAAAGGTGTTAGGGCTGAGTGGCCAGCCATTACATGGCCATAGCTAGACTGTTTATGTTGCGCTGCTGGTGCACAATGTGTGGGACGCGACCCCCCACGATTCCTAAATTACTTCCCTCTCTATATATATACTTGCTTCTAGCAGTAATGTGGCATTGTTCTGTCCAGTTCAACACTGACTATAGCAACAAATAATAGTGAGTGACTTTTCTCTTGATTTCTCCTCACAAATGATTCCGTAAAGTTTTAAATTATCCATAACCGTGCATTGAATGGTAACACATGGTAACTAAAACAAGCATATGCACATTTATCTGTATTTTAAACTGTAATACGTATTTTAAACCACGTAATTTTAATATGTAATATTTTACATGTGCATTGGTTCACATAACTTGTGTAACATCTCAATTTATTTATTCTTCGTAACGCACCTCCCTGAGGATGGACACATGAGTGGCCGAAACATGTAGCAGATGTAAATACGTTTATAATATATTTTCATAAACCTGTGTGCATTTGATGGTTCCAATTACCATATGATTCCGCAAAGCTTTAAGGTAGGCCACGACCTGTTATTAATCAGTTTACTTGTTTAAGTGCGTTAAATAAGTGCATTCTTAAGATGAGTCTTCCCCGTTGTGCTTACGGTACAATTAAGCTTTTAAAACCTAGGAGTAACTTCACATACAACCAGGTTTAACATTCACAAATTCTACGTTCTGCCCACACAGTGTATTTATGTGTTTTGTGTGGATCTCAGAACAAACAGCGATATTTCACTGTACAGCATTAACTGACTGGTTTGTATAACTGAGACGGGGTGTGTTTACTGCGCGGTACGGACTGTATTTATGTGTTTTGTGTGGATCTCAGAACAAACAGCGATTATTTCACTGTACAGCATTAACTGACTGGTTTGTATAACTGAGACGGAGTGTGTTTTACTGCGCGGTACGGACTGTATTTATGGGTTTTGTGTGGATCTCAGAACAAACAGCGATTATTTCGCTGTACAACATTAACTGACTGGTTTGTATAACTGAGACGGAGTGTGTTTACTGCGCGGTACGGACTGTATTTATGTGTTTTGTGTGGATCTCAGAACAAACAGCGATTATTTCACTGTACAACATTAACTGACTGGTTTGTATAACTGAGACGGAGTGTGTTTACTGCGCGGTACGGACTGTATTTATGTGTTTTGTGTGGATCTCAGAACAAACAGCGATTATTTCACTGTACAACATTAACTGACTGGTTTGTATAACTGAGATGGAGTGTGTTTACTGCGCGGTACGGACTGTATTTATGTGCTTTGTGTGGATCTCAGAACAAACAGCGATTATTTCACTGTACAACTTTAACTGACTGGTTTGTATAACTGAGACGGAGTGTGTTTACTGCGCGGTACGGACTGTATTTATGTGTTTTGTGTGGATCTCAGAACAAACAGCGATTATTTCACTGTACAACATTAACTGACTGGTTTGTATAACTGAGATGGAGTGTGTTTACTGCGCGGTACGGACTGTATTTATGTGCTTTGTGTGGATCTCAGAACAAACAGCGATTATTTCACTGTACAACTTTAACTGACTGGTTTGTATAACTGAGACGGAGTGTGTTTACTGCGCGGTACGGACTGTATTTATGTGTTTTGTGTGGATCTCAGAACAAACAGCGATTATTTCACTGTACAGCATTAACTGACTGGTTTGTATAACTGAGATGTAGTGTGTTTACTGCGCGGTACGGACTGTATTTATGTGTTTTGTGTGGATCTCAGAACAAACAGCGATTATTTCGCTGTACAACTTTATAACTGACTGGTTTGTATAACTGAGACGGAGTGTGTTTACTGCGCGGTAAGGACTGGGTCTTTATATATAATTCTGGTTATTCTGCCCACACAGTGTGTTTACTGCGCGGTACGAAGTGCATCTTCATAACTCAGGTTAACCCTCTAAAGCCCAATGGTTACTATATGTACCAACAGGTTTAACATTCACAAATTCTACGTTCTGCCCACACAGTGTATTTATGTGTTTTGTGTGGATCTCAGAACAAAGAGCGATTATTTCACTGTACAACATTAACTGACTGGTTTGTATAACTGAGACGGGGTGTGTTTACTGCGCGGTACGGACTGTATTTATGTGTTTTGTGTGGATCTCAGAACAAACAGCGATTATTTCACTGTACAGCATTAACTGATTGGTTTGTGTAACTGAGACGGAGTGTGTTTACTGCGCGGTACGGACTGTATTTATGTGTTTTGTGTGGATCTCAGAACAAACAGCGATTATTTTACTGTACAACATTAACTGACTGGTTTGTATAACTGAGACGGAGTGTGTTGACTGCGCGGTACGGACTGTATTTATTTGTTTTGTGTGGATCTCAGAACAAACAGCGATTATTTCACTGTACAGCATTAACTGACTGGTTTGTATAACTGAGACGGAGTGTGTTTACTGCGCGGTACGGACTGTATTTATGTGTTTTGTGTGGATCTCAGAACAAACAGCGATTATTTCACTGTACAACTTTAACTGACTGGTTTGTATAACTGAGACGGAGTGTGTTTACTGCGCGGTACGGACTGTATTTATGTGTTTTGTGTGGATCTCAGAACAAACAGCGATTATTTCACTGTACAACTTTAACTGACTGGTTTGTATAACTGAGACGGAGTGTGTTTACTGCGCGGTACGGACTGTATTTATGTGTTTTGTGTGGATCTCAGAACAAACAGCGATTATTTCACTGTACAACTTTAACTGACTGGTTTGTATAACTGAGACGGAGTGTGTTTACTGCGCGGTACGGACTGTATTTATGTGTTTTGTGTGGATCTCAGAACAAACAGCAATTATTTCACTGTACAACTTTAACTGACTGGTTTGTATAACTGAGACGGAGTGTGTTTACTGTGCGGTAAGGACTGGGCCTTTATATATAATTCTGGTTATTCTGCCCACACAGTGTGTTTACTGCGCGGTACGAAGTGCATCTTCATAACTCAGGTTAACCCTCTAAAGCCCAATGGTTACTATATGTACCAACAGGTTTAACATTCACAAATTCTACGTTCTGCCCACACAGTGTATTTATGTGTTTTGTGTGGATCTCAGAACAAACAGCGATTATTTCACTGTACAACTTTAACTGACTGGTTTGTATAACTGAGACGGAGTGTGTTTACTGCGCGGTACGGACTGTATTTATGTGTTTTGTGTGGATCTCAGAACAAACAGCGATTATTTCACTGTACAACTTTAACTGACTGGTTTGTATAACTGAGACGGAGTGTGTTTACTGCGCGGTACGGACTGTATTTATGTGTTTTGTGTGGATCTCAGAACAAACAGCGATTATTTCACTGTACAACATTAACAGACTGGTTTGTATAACTGAGACGGAATGTGTTTACTGCGCGGTACGGACTGTATTTATGTGTTTTGTGTGGATCTCAGAACAAACAGCAATTATTTCACTGTACAACTTTAACTGACTGGTTTGTGTAACTGAGACGGAGTGTGTTTACTGCGCGGTAAGGACTGGGCCTTTATATATAATTCTGGTTATTCTGCCCACACAGTGTGTTTACTGCGCGGTACGAAGTGCATCTTCATAACTCAGGTTAACCCTCTAAAGCCCAATGGTTACTATATGTACCAACAGGTTTAACATTCACAAATTCTACGTTCTGCCCACACAGTGTATTTATGTGTGTTTTGTGTGGATCTCAGAACAAAGAGCGATATTTTCACTGTACAACATTAACTGACTGGTTTGTATAACTGAGACGGAGTGTGTTTACTGCGCGGTACGGACTGTATTTATGTGTTTTGTGTGGATCTCAGAACAAACAGCGATTATTTCACTGTACAACATTAACTGACTGGTTTGTATAACTGAGACGGGGTGTGTTTACTGCCTGTTACGAAGTGCATCTTTATAATGCAGGTTAAACCTCTAAAGTCCAGTGGTTACTATACGTACCACCATGTTTAACATTCAACAATTCTACGTTCTGCCCACACAGTGTATTTATGTGTTTTGTGTGGATCTCAGAACAAACAGCAACTTTTACATTATGCAACACTGACTGCTTTTATAATCGAGGTCGAGCGTGTTTACTGCGCGGTACGGACTGAGTCCTTACATCAACAAATACGCTTCTTCTTTAATGGGTTAAACTCTACTCATATTTTGCTATGTCCTCGCTGTCCAAACCCAAAATTACTGCTGTTATTCATTTTCTCTCAGCAGAACTCTATGGGTAACCAGAAGTTTCTCCATTGCAGGCAGAACCACAAATTAATTCCCAATAATCCATAGGCTTGTTATTGAGTAAACTTAATGAAAGCCCTCAAGTGGCGTTTGGAACAGGCAGCACCTGAGGCCATTTCTCACACCTTTGAGTTCCAGCATAATGGGGAATTTGTATTGTTCTCAGTCGCTTGGTTCAAACAGAACAGGAATTGCGAGATTTGAGGTCATGACTGCGGTCAATGTGAAGATTACCGTCTGCTGAATTGTGACTCCGTACAGACTGGTGCAAAATTTATCCAACACTGAAAATAACAGGGATCGCGTTCTATCGAGACGACGGTAGCATGTTCCTCCGAGAAGACTGTAAATTATTACTGCATAAAATAGCGTCCAATCCCACACCATTACCCTGCTACAGGTAACAAAAACTCGATACAACTGCAGGTAATTCCCCTGGATGCACTTGCTTCTTGTTTTCTTCTGTTCTTTATTTACCCTCTTCATTACATTTATCATTTCCAGCACTTTTTTTCATTTTGGTTTCCTTCTTCTTTCTGTCTTCATTTATCACTATTTTATTTATTTATTTATTTATTTATGGCTTATTTATTGACGCTGCTCAGCCTGTTTATCGACGAATATTTTCACGATTGTAAATAACGAATACGAAGGGCGCAGAAGGCAAACGCTGTGACTAAGTTTAAGTATTTTCCAGTCATTTCCCTAACATGACTAACGGAAATAATAAAAAAATCTTTAAAATGTCTTTTTCTTAACTCTTTATGTGTATCTTTTTCTTTATCTTCGCATCCTTTTCTATTTTCTTATACTCGTATTTAACTTCAAGAATGTCCGTGTAAACTGTTGTGTAGAAAAGGAACCAAAATGAAATGAATGTTACAGTCTTCCGTTTTGTGACACCGTGCAGTTAGGTAGATATATGTCAACGTTTCGGAAAATTTTCTGCCTCCATTTTCAGTTTAGGTATCCAGTTTAGCGATCCTACATATATAAATGACGTCATATCAGACAATATTCACTCTTTTTCACATTATATTCACCGTTCATCACGATAACAAATCACAAGATTAAAACCAACACATGCACTGTGTTTTCATACACAAGCGTCATATACATGTAGGGGCAATTGACCCTGTGTATGAAAATACAGTGCGTATGTTGGTTTTAACCTTGTGACTATTCTCGATGTTCAGAACCTCAGATTGTGTTGTTGATTTTCTTGTTTTTGAGCTGTTATATTTTTGTTTTTGTTGTGCTTGAGTTGTGTTGTGTTGCTACTGCTATATTATTATTATTATTATTATTATTATTATTATTATTATTGCCGATCCCAGTGGCCGTGCGGTCTAAGGCGTGGGTCTTCGGCCGCTTGCTTACTGGGATCGTGGGTTCGAATTCCACCGGGGGCATGGATGTTTGTCTGTTGTGTGTTGTGTGTTGTCAGGTAGAGGTATCTGCGACGGGCTGATCACTCGTCCAGAGGAGTCCTACCGACTGTGGTGTGTCTAAAAAGTGTGTGACCGTGACGCCTCGACGAAACGAGGAGGCCCAGGCCCATATAGGGCTGTCGAGCCATACAAAAAAGGTTATTATTATTATTATTATTATATAACACCTTCATGCAGGGTATGTACAACTATGTACCTGACACAAACCATGTTCCTACGGTACACAGTGTTGCAGCTACTCTGTAGTTACAATGTACGACACACGTAATGCTATTACCGGTATGTACAACTATGTACCTGACACAAACCATGTTCCTACGGTACACAGTGTTGCAGCTACTCTGTAGTTACAATGTACGACACACGTAATGCTATTACCGGTATGTACAACTATGTACCTGACACAAACCATGTTCCTACGGTACACAGTGTTGCAGCTACTCTGTAGTTACAATGTACGACACACGTAATGCTATTACCGGTATGTACAACTATGTACCTGACACAAACCATGTTCCTACGGTACACAGTGTTGCAGCTACTCTGTAGTTACAATGTACGACACACGTAATGCTATTACCGGTATGTACAACTATGTACCTGACACAAACCATGTTCCTACGGTACACAGTGTTGCAGCTACTCTGTAGTTACAATGTACGACACACGTAATGCTATTACCGGTATGTACAACTATGTACCTGACACAAACCATGTTCCTACGGTACACAGTGTTGCAGCTACTCTGTAGTTACAATGTACGACACACGTAATGCTATTACCGGTATGTACAACTATGTACCTGACACAAACCATGTTCCTACGGTACACAGTGTTGCAGCTACTCTGTAGTTACAATGTACGACACACGTAATGCTATTACCGGTATGTACAACTATGTACCTGACACAAACCATGTTCCTACGGTACACAGTGTTGCAGCTACTCTGTAGTTACAATGTACGACACACGTAATGCTATTACCGGTATGTACAACTATGTACCTGACACAAACCATGTTCCTACGGTACACAGTGTTGCAGCTACTCTGTAGTTACAATGTACGACACACGTAATGCTATTACCGGTATGTACAACTATGTACCTGACACAAACCATGTTCCTACGGTACACAGTGTTGCAGCTACTCTGTAGTTACAATGTACGACACACGTAATGCTATTACCGGTATGTACAACTATGTACCTGACACAAACCATGTTCCTACGGTACACAGTGTTGCAGCTACTCTGTAGTTACAATGTACGACACACGTAATGCTATTACCGGTATGTACAACTATGTACCTGACACAAACCATGTTCCTACGGTACACAGTGTTGCAGCTACTCTGTAGTTACAATGTACGACACACGTAATGCTATTACCGGTATGTACAACTATGTACCTGACACAAACCATGTTCCTACGGTACACAGTGTTGCAGCTACTCTGTAGTTACAATGTACGACACACGTAATGCTATTACCGGTATGTACAACTATGTACCTGACACAAACCATGTTCCTACGGTACACAGTGTTGCAGCTACTCTGTAGTTACAATGTACGACACACGTAATGCTATTACCGGTATGTACAACTATGTACCTGACACAAACCATGTTCCTACGGTACACAGTGTTGCAGCTACTCTGTAGTTACAATGTACGACACACGTAATGCTATTACCGGTATGTACAACTATGTACCTGACACAAACCATGTTCCTACGGTACACAGTGTTGCAGCTACTCTGTAGTTACAATGTACGACACACGTAATGCTATTACCGGTATGTACAACTATGTACCTGACACAAACCATGTTCCTACGGTACACAGTGTTGCAGCTACTCTGTAGTTACAATGTACGACACACGTAATGCTATTACCGGTATGTACAACTATGTACCTGACACAAACCATGTTCCTACGGTACACAGTGTTGCAGCTACTCTGTAGTTACAATGTACGACACACGTAATGCTATTACCGGTATGTACAACTATGTACCTGACACAAACCATGTTCCTACGGTACACAGTGTTGCAGCTACTCTGTAGTTACAATGTACGACACACGTAATGCTATTACCGGTATGTACAACTATGTACCTGACACAAACCATGTTCCTACGGTACACAGTGTTGCAGCTACTCTGTAGTTACAATGTACGACACACGTAATGTTATTACCGGTATGTACAACTATGTACCTGACACAAACCATGTTCCTACGGTACACAGTGTTGCAGCTACTCTGTAGTTACAATGTACGACACACGTAATGTTATTACCGGTATGTACAACTATGTACCTGACACAAACCATGTTCCTACGGTACACAGTGTTGCAGCTACTCTGTAGTTACAATGTACGACACACGTAATGTTATTACCGGTATGTACAACTATGTACCTGACACAAACCATGTTCCTACGGTACACAGTGTTGCAGCTACTCTGTAGTTACAATGTACGACACACGTAATGCTATTACCGGTATGTACAACTATGTACCTGACACAAACCATGTTCCTACGGTACACAGTGTTGCAGCTACTCTGTAGTTACAATGTACGACACACGTAATGTTATTACCGGTATGTACAACTATGTACCTGACACAAACCATGTTCCTACGGTACACAGTGTTGCAGCTACTCTGTAGTTACAATGTACGACACACGTAATGCTATTACCGGTATGTACAACTATGTACCTGACACAAACCATGTTCCTACGGTACACAGTGTTGCAGCTACTCTGTAGTTACAATGTACGACACACGTAATGTTATTACCGGTATGTACAACTATGTACCTGACACAAACCATGTTCCTACGGTACACAGTGTTGCAGCTACTCTGTAGTTACAATGTACGACACACGTAATGTTATTACCGGTATGTACAACTATGTACCTGACACAAACCATGTTCCTACGGTACACAGTGTTGCAGCTACTCTGTAGTTACAATGTACGACACACGTAATGCTATTACCGGTATGTACAACTATGTACCTGACACAAACCATGTTCCTACGGTACACAGTGTTGCAGCTACTCTGTAGTTACAATGTACGACACACGTAATGCTATTACCGGTATGTACAACTATGTACCTGACACAAACCATGTTCCTACGGTACACAGTGTTGCAGCTACTCTGTAGTTACAATGTACGACACACGTAATGTTATTACCGGTATGTACAACTATGTACCTGACACAAACCATGTTCCTACGGTACACAGTGTTGCAGCTACTCTGTAGTTACAATGTACGACACACGTAATGCTATTACCGGTATGTACAACTATGTACCTGACACAAACCATGTTCCTACGGTACACAGTGTTGCAGCTACTCTGTAGTTACAATGTACGACACACGTAATGTTATTACCGGTATGTACAACTATGTACCTGACACAAACCATGTTCCTACGGTACACAGTGTTGCAGCTACTCTGTAGTTACAATGTACGACACACGTAATGCTATTACCGGTATGTACAACTATGTACCTGACACAAACCATGTTCCTACGGTACACAGTGTTGCAGCTACTCTGTAGTTACAATGTACGACACACGTAATGCTATTACCGGTATGTACAACTATGTACCTGACACAAACCATGTTCCTACGGTACACAGTGTTGCAGCTACTCTGTAGTTACAATGTACGACACACGTAATGTTATTACTGGTATGTACAACTATGTACCTGACACAAACCATGTTCCTACGGTACACAGTGTTGCAGCTACTCTGTAGTTACAATGTACGACACACGTAATGCTATTACCGGTATGTACAACTATGTACCTGACACAAAACATGTATCTACGGTACACACTGTTGCAGCTACTCTGTAGTTACAATGTACGACACACGTAATGCTATTACCGGTATGTACAACTATGTACCTGACACAAAACATGTATCTACGGTACACACTGTTGCAGCTACTCTGTAGTTACAATGTACGACACACGTAATGCTATTACCGGTATGTACAACTATGTACCTGACACAAACCATGTTCCTACGGTACACAGTGTTGCAGCTACTCTGTAGTTACAATGTACGACACACGTAATGCTATTACCGGTATGTACAACTATGTACCTGACACAAACCATGTTCCTACGGTACACAGTGTTGCAGCTACTCTGTAGTTACAATGTACGACACACGTAATGTTATTACTGGTATGTACAACTATGTACCTGACACAAACCATGTTCCTACGGTACACAGTGTTGCAGCTACTCTGTAGTTACAATGTACGACACACGTAATGTTATTACCGGTATGTACAACTATGTACCTGACACAAAACATGTATCTACGGTACACACTGTTGCAGCTACTCTGTAGTTACAATGTACGACACACGTAATGCTATTACCGGTATGTACAACTATGTACCTGACACAAAACATGTATCTACGGTACACACTGTTGCAGCTACTCTGTAGTTACAATGTACGACACACATAATGCTATTCCCCATGTTGAACGTTCTGTACATTTACATCAGTACTTGTGCAGTGCCACATATGGCTGTTTTGTGTAGTTACTTGATGTCGTGCTTTGGAGGTATGTTGCTGAGGTATTTTGTGAGTGATTTTGAGATGGTTCCATTTGCCCTGTTATTTCTGGTATCACTTTTGTTTTTACATTCCACATGCGCTGTGTTTCTGTTGTAAGGTCTTTACACTTTAGGACTTTCTCAGCTTCTTTCTTGGTCATATTTCTGCCTCCTGAAATTGTAACATTTATTAACATACGTGGTTTCTTTTTCATTGTTACTATGATGTCAGGTTTATTATTATTATTATTATTATTATTAGTGACTTTTTCTGAATGGCTCGCTCGTTCCCTGCAGTTACAGCCAATTCAGTTCAGTCCGTATAAAAAGCCTCTCCAACTTCACGGGGACTCCCCGGTGTTTAACGAAAAGCATAGATTTGCAAGACGCAAATATTACGCGGGCTTCACGTCATTAAACCCTCGCTACGTTTCGAGCGCTCTATTATTTTCCCTAGATATATATGATTCCATGTTACAGGGCGATTCATAATGAAGTAGACGATACGGAAG
Organism: Reticulitermes speratus; assembly: GCA_021186555.1. Taxonomy (NCBI): domain Eukaryota; kingdom Metazoa; phylum Arthropoda; class Insecta; order Blattodea; family Rhinotermitidae; genus Reticulitermes; species Reticulitermes speratus. Next base: position 6,727,567 of record JAJKFL010000008.1, read on the forward strand.
TCGTATGAGATTAATAAAACCTTTTCATCTTCTTCGTAGTTCATTCTCACTAAATACAGGTATACACAAAAGAATGGTGCGGTTTTAATAGTGCTCACTATTAAAACCGCACCATTCTTTTGTGTATGCCCTGTATATTCTGTAACAACAACAATTAGATTTTATTGTGTGTAATAAAGTGGTGGGGATTTGGAAGGAAGCAGTCCGATCTACACTACTATAACCGTTTATTAATGAGACGTTTTCAAATTCCAACTACGCCCAGAAGGGATGGATTTGAATTTATAGTACCTTTAAACACACTCAGTACCGTACGAGGCATGAAGCCGGTAGCATGTGAAGAAGGGTCCGTACAACGCACCGAGGTTGGCATTGAAGGGTTAAACAGTGTATTTGGAATAACATAGTTACTAAATCTACCACTTTTTTTTTAATTTACCCACATATTTCATAACGAATGGAGATGTGACATAACTCAGATGTTTAGTGGTTGCGCTGATTTACAAGTATGAAGGCTGGGTTCCTACTCCAGACTAGGCATTGTGGAATTTGAGGTAGACAAAGTGGCACTCCGAGTACTTCAAGTATTGCCATCAATACCTCACAATATTCGCCATGTGCTTGTATATTTGTCGGACCCAGCTTTAAACAACGCATCAATAAAAGGAACTATAAAAATTCACAGAGATTATTTCACAAGACAGAATTACCACGTGTCGGTATAATAGACAATATGAGTGTTTACTTCGAGGAAAGGATTTAATTTTTAAAACTTTTTCAATTTATTTTACACCAACTAACGCGCACGTAAAACCACTTTTTTTTTTGTAGTTTTTATTGTAAAATGTAAAATTATTCAGGATAATTTAAAGTTCTGAAATATTGAGGTGATTTAAATCGTTTATGCAGAAACGGATGTGGGGTAAAGCAGTCATATCTTGTATTGAAGGCTTGTGCTATCATTTATGTGGAAAATATGGAGACATTCCCACGAATTCCTCATGTTAATACAAACGCTGTTTTTTTTGTGCTTGTAATTCTCGAACCCCGTGGAACTGTGCAAAGTGTTATCTTTGCCTGGGACTGTAATTCAGTGGAACGTGCCATAAATTGCAGCCGTCTGCTGTCAAAGTTGCAGCGAAGGAACTTCCTATTAATGCTCATGGCTCCCTGCATGAGGCACTTTATCTTCAGATGAGAACTGACAAATGCTCATGAAGTTTACAATCTAGTTCCTCTCGAAACACATAAGGACATAGCCTCTGTGCATGCTGGGACACGTCTGGATGTCAGCGGGGCCACATATCAACTGCACAAACACAATTTGATTTTAAAGACGGCCTCCCCCTTTGTGACTTACTTGTTGTTATGGTAATTACAGGGTCAGTGTTTCCCACTTAAAATTTAAATAAAGAAACAAAATTTTCTGGCAAACTTTTGTATCCAGAGAAAAATACCCTCAATAGATCCCTGTTTTTTTTTAGGTCTACTACCCCCCCCCCCCCCCCCCCGATCATACCTAATGGGTGTCGAGGGCTCTTCTTCCGAGGCTAAGGCGGCTGTGGCTACTAGCTAACTACTCTCTTCCATCTATTGCAGATGTTAAGAATGCGTGGAGCTACATCTGTACGCTCTAACACATAGTTTGGGCGCATTATAAAATTAACCCCCTCAATGTAGGCCTCACTGCATTGTATTGACTTTCAATTCTTTAGATGCTACCGACTTTGGCGCACCGCAAGTCTTGAATGCATTTAAGGGCAATATAAATTTAAAACCCAGCCGTCCTGAGCAGCTGTGGAACTTTAAACCCCATCGTCATTGAAGGTTTAAGAAGTGGGACCACTTTAGTTTTACATTATACAATTAACCTGTTGGTATATGTAATGTAGAGCGATGTGTTTTCTGTGAGATAGAAACCAAATGTTTAAATGTTATATATTATTCAGTGTTTAAAAAGTAGTCAGGGGCGCGCGGTGGCGTAGTTGGTTGAGACACTACGCTACAAACCGGAACGTCGCGGGTTCGATTCCCGATGGTGTCAATGGAATTAATTCCTTGACATAATCGTTTCGGTCGCACTATGGCCCTGGGGTCGACTCAGCCTCTAACAGAAATGAGTACCAGGAATATTTCCTGGGGGGTAAAGGCGGCCGGTGCGTAGGGCTGACAACCTTACCACCTTCATGTGCCGATTGTCTACAAATCTGGGAGCCTCAACCTCCTGGAACCCTAAGGGCCTGTCCAGGCCTGTAATGGGATTGCTTTACCTTAAAAAGTAGTCAGTTCCTTTCTTAATTCCTTAGACTGACGTCTTGCTAGATGGGAATTGCCGGCTCATTGGCTGGCTGCGGGTAGCTGGCTGGCTGTGGGTAGCTAGCTAGCTGGCTGGCTGGCTGGCTGGCTGGTTTAGGCAGGAGTGTTCCAGTACGGCCCCTTTCCAGTTCTCTCGGCAGTTGATCGACAAACCCACACGCTACGGTGACAGCCCGAACTGCATGGCTCTTTCAATTTTAAATAAGTTGCGCACTGAAAATCGATGCAGTGGAATTAGATGGCGCTCGGCCATATGAAATGAACATTGCACGGCTGTGCGAGACGAGGGTTGTCTTGCGTATTTGTTATCAGTAGAACCTCTATTGACCCTTTGGGCCTGTGCCAAGATTCAGGCGGTTAGCTGCCGGTCTTACGACATGGCGGCTCGGGTTCAATCCCAGGCCAGTTCATATGAATTTTGTGGTGGACAAAGTGGCACTGGAATAGGTTTTTCTGTAAGTACTTCGGTCTTACCCTGTCAGTATCACTCCACCAATACCCCATACCCATTCATTCATCTACCGCCAAAGCAATTGACAACAACCTTAAATAAAGCACTATAAAAGACTCATCCTTTGATGCATGAGAAAAAGAAGAAATTTAGGAGGAAGGGGAGAAGTAGCAACAGGCGCTATATTTGAGCAGGGTAACACAAAGAATGTCTGCAGAATTTCTCAGGTAGTGCTATGTATCTCTTTGGCAAATCCCACCTTGTACCTGGTAATCAGTCATTAACATAATGTTTCATGTTACCCTGAAGATGAAGGCAGTATGTCCCTCCGAAATGTTGGTAGGTACCTACCAGACTACACGGTGACATAACCCAGGATGCTGCAGGACTGACGCTGGAGTCAACTATGTGTCTTGTATCTTCTTATGGAGGAATAACTCCAGTCATTTTTAACCTTCGGCACTATATGGCTGTGGAAACTAACCCCAGTCCACATCGGATTTGAGGCTGGTTGGGTCCCAGATCCGGTCTGGATGCTGTAGGGACAATAAAAACCTCCACGACGACCCAAAATCAAACACTTATGCCTCGGCGACCCAATACGTCTCACAGTCACTGTACTAAGAGCGCTGCCTCCCTCAAGCAATACATTAAAATAGGCCGCGGTAATTTTGAGGTTGTGGTGGGGATAGCTCAGTCGGTATAGCGACTCGCTACGTGTTGGACTGTCCGGGGATCGAATCCCGGTGGAGGTGAGATTTTAAACATCCTTCCAGATCGACCCTGGGCCCACCCGGCCACCTGTACAGTAGGTACCCGGCCACCTGTACAGTGGGTACCCGGCCACCTGTACAGTGGGTACCCGGCCACCTGTACAGTGGGTACCCGGCACTGTACGTGGGTACCCGGCCACCTGTACAGTGGGTACCCGGCCACCCTACAGTGGATACCCACCACCTGATACCCGTGGGTACCCGGCCACCTGTACAGTGGGTACCCGGCCACATTCTACAGTGGGTACCCGGCCACCTGTACAGTGGGTACCCGGCCACCTGTACAGTGGGTACCCGGCCACCTGTACAGTGGGTACCCGGCCACCTGTACAGTGGGTACCCGGCCACCTCTACAGTGGGTACCCGACCACCTGTACAGTGGGTACCCGGCCACCTGTACAGTGGGTACCCGGCCACATGTACAGTGGGTACCCGGCCACCTGTACAGTGGGTACCCGGCCACCTCTACAGTTGGTACCCGGCCACCTGTACAGTGGGTACGGAGTCATACCCGGCGGTAAAGCGGCCCGCGAGTGGCGTTAAACACTTACCCACCTTCATCTAGCGCCGAGGTTAAAGAAAGAGTAGAGCTATACATCTCCTCCCCCCTCTGGGCCTTCATGACCTTTTACAGGGTGAACTTTACATGTTGCTTTTTGAGGTTAATAATGATAAGCAGCAAAGTATAAGGGTGACACTCCTTATCGGTTCTCGAAACTTACTTTTCTCTCACCCTGTACCTTTTCTACTGACACTTATCTCATTGTCAGTAGCGAGAAGGCAGTCAGTTTGAGAAGAATGCAATGAAGTCGAGTGGATTGCTTTATTTCACAGACCTAAACGTGTTTCAATACACACTTCTGGGAATTTTGAAACAACAGGTAATAAAATATACATGGAGAAGGCTGGAGAATGGGATTCAACATAACGACATTTCAACTTACGACGGCGAGTTTCCAAGTATTCCTTATTTTGATTCTTGTTTCATAGGAAGGGATTGCAACACTGAAATTGAAGATGTAGGTTTGTAAAGCGAAGCTTAAATGTCAAAGAAATATTCGATCACAAAGTACTGTATAGTGTAACAACCATCTGAAGCCTCGAACATAACTAACCACATTAAATTAAGTTACAGACCAACTGATGCACACTAAAACCACTTTTTATGTAGCTTTATTATTAAAATTGCTAAAATTATACCCCAACACGTGTTTCGATCCTAGGATCATCGTCAGGGGGTTTTTTGTTGATGTGCCGTTAGAATGTTTAAAATAATGTATATGAAGTGAATGTAGCTTTCAACAAAAAAAAAACCCTGACGATGATCCTAGGATCGAAACACGTGTTGGGTTATAATTTTAACAATTTTAAAATAAAGCTACATAAAAAGTGGTTTTAGTGTGCATCAGTTGGTTGTAACTTAATTTAATATGACGAAGATACACGGCGTCAACAGTGTGAAATTTATAATTAACCACCTTACTAAGAGACTGACCCCTCCAGCGAAGGTTAGATCTTCCAGGGAGTGTGTTCCTCTAAATGACAAATTTCTTAGAACACATTTATTCTTGGTAACCTAATCGATCCTCAGCTACACTGAATTGGCAGGAACTTTATGAAAAAGACAATTTATAACCATCTAGAATTATTCACTCTTTGGACTACGTTCCAGATACTCTCTCTAGCAGAATGTTTCATTTATTACGCAGCCCAGACCTCAGTGTTCCATGTATCTATCTGTGTGCTAAAAGTGCCATATAAGTAAAGTTTTCGCATCAGAAATATGAACATAAATTCAAATTTTGTTATATCGAAAAATATACAGTTGTAATAACACGCACACAATGCATATTCATATTGAAGCAGATGGCGTAGCCGTCCTCGCTGAGATCCGGGTGCTTTCCTTGTCAGTGTCATAGTACAGTGTGTCCACAAAGTCCCTTCGGGGTTTTGAAAAATTGTGGCGCGCAAACAAATTGAGCTAGCCACATGCGGTTTGCGGCAGATTACAGTGAAACTCTGGAAGTTTTTTAATGACCTCAGTAGACCTCGATGTGGGCTCCTTTGGTAGCACGGAGAACTTCCAGACGATATTCGATCTCTTGCCATGTTCTGTGGAGCATGTCCGCTGGAATAGCCGAGATCGCATTCCTGATACGGGTCTTCAGGTCATCAAGTCCGTTAAATGGTGTTCGGAACATTGCTCTTGACATAACCCACAGGAAAAAATGCAGTGGTGTTATGTCTGGTGAATGTGGAGGCCAAGGCATTGGACCGTCTCTGCCATCCCACACAACGCGCGCGTTCCTGCACAGTCGCCATTTCACAAACGACTGAGAAACGTAAAGATGGCCGCTTATGCCATCTGTTGGCGGCAAAAAAACTTCCAGAGTTTCACTGTAATCTGCCGCAACCGCATGTGGCGCGCCCACAATTTTTCAAAACCCCGAAGGGACTTTGTGGACACACTGTACATAGCAGCCAAATCTTTAAACAAGGAATAAAACTAGAAGTAATAAATTAGAGTTTACTCATGTAATAGGAAGGTATTGCGAATAAGGATTCGAAATACGTGCAAGACGTACACCTCAATACTTACACATTACTTTAACTGATGTTGCTACCGTACGTATTGATGGGATATAAAGTAAATGCATAATATCTTTGTGAGCTCTCTGTTATAACAATAGGAAACAGTGCTGTTAAATTTATGTAGGCTACATATTAGGCTTGGGGGCACGCGGTGGCGCAGTTGGTTGAGGCACTGCGCTATAAACCGGAACGTCGCGGGTTCGATTCCCGATAGTGTCATTGGTATTTTTCACTGACATAATCGTTTCGGTCGCACTATGGCCCTGGGGTCGACTCAGCCTCTAACAGAAATGAATACCAGGAATCTTTCCTGAAGGGTAAAGGCGGCCGGTGCGTAGGGCTGACAACCTTACCACCTTCATGTGCGATTGTGTAAAACCTGGGAGCCTCAACCTCCTGGAGCCCTAAGGGCCTGCCAAGGCCTGTAATGGGATTGCTTTACCTTTACCTTACATATTAGGCTTCATTATGTGAATGGAGATGGAAAATAACATAAATTGACAGTCATATATAATGTGTCATATGTTATATAAAATGGAAAAGTAAATATCAGATCTTCGCTCTTGTGAGATGTTACGCCATCTTATATTTATAGTTAGTTATTGACGTTTCGGCACAACCTATCGGCCAGTCCTTAAAGTCAAGAAGTCCAAGAAGAATCTTCAAGAGTATAGCAGTCCAAAAAGATCTCTTCTTGGAATCCTTGAAGACTTGACGGATAGGTTGTGCCGAAACGTCAGTAACTAACTACCACTCTATGCTGCGTAACATACCAGAAGGGCCAAGATCTCATTTGCACCGCGGCGGAAGCATAAAGTCACGCAATCTAAATATTGTTTTCTCGCAGTTAACATTCAAAATATCCCAAACACTGCCTTCGTACTTTTCAAAAACATAAGTAAGTTTTCTTTGTTTATATAATGAAGGCATAAAAGGAGATTAGAGGTATGGCTCCACTCATTCTTAACGTCGGCACTGGTTTGAGATAAGTGGTTCATTTCACGGCCGGCTGCTTTACCCCCGCGAAAGTATCCTAGTACCCCCTTAATAGAAGGTTGGAGAACCAAAAGTTCCAGGGCCCTTTTGTTGATGATGATGATCTTGATGATAAAGAACAAGTTAGGAAAGTAATACACAACATAGCAATTCTTTTATATACACTCACTTGTAATTAATCGCCCATAAATCGCGGGACTTGAAGGGAAGTGTATATATGGCATTAAGAAACAGTGTTGTACTCTATGGAAAATTTTGTGTGAAAAGTTTTTCACTTCCAATAATGTTGAGCGAGTATATATATATATATATGTATACATATATATTCTGAAATTCACGTATGTCTTCGCGTAGAGTGTTCTTTGCTTCTGTTCGATTTTTACAAAAATTTGTAATGGATAAATATATCAACGAAACCCCCAATACTAAATTCTGTGAAAATCTCTTCGGTTTTCCTCGAGACAGAGATATGGCAAAACATCGGAGCTGAAATGATCTTGCAAGGACTTTTGTAAGCATTAAATGGTACATTATTGCTGGTAAATTTCTAGACAGTAACTCAATGGCAAAACTAATTGGCGCTTTTCGTAAACATTTTATTGCAGATCTGCCAGTCAAGCACTGTGTAGTTCATGGAATTCCTGTCATGGGATTTTTGTTTTAAATAAAATGCGATATTACAAGAAAGCGCGCATACGCTGATGTAATTGGCTGATGTTTCTTTACAGAATAAAATAATAGTCTATAAACGATCCGCTGTACGGCTCGTCAACTCGGTGCAGGACCATATTGTGTTCCTTTACACCGTACCAATAAATAAGGATCGCTGGAAACACGCACCATTATCAATAATAAAGTAACAGAAACTCAATTTTTATTGTCAGGCAGAAATTTCCAACATTTTTTCTTTGTTTGTGATTCGTTCTTACAGCACTGATTAAAGTTGTGAATATTGATGAAATTTATACAAAATATATTTCAACCAAATAGCCAATATTCCGATATAAACTGTTAAATTAACAAAATAAAGCCATTACTGAACAAAAAGGAGTTGCATATTGTGTACGCTAACACAGCTGTGTACGCTAACACAGCTGTGTATAGGAGAATCAATGAAGGTCCGTTTCATCGCTGCATTAAATATAAATAAATACAAAGCCTAGTGTGATTTTTAAACCTATTTGAATGAACCAAGCGTTTACATCCCCCCAAAGTAGCTGAATTGTTCATTTAAATTGTCTGCCTTGTTAAACACAGTGTTAACAAAAACTGCACAGTAAAAAAAAAAAAAAAAAAAAAAAAAAAAAAAAAAAAAAAAAAAAAAAAAGGAAATTAACACCAATTATTTCGTTTTTCTCTCTTCGGTGATGTTCTTTTATTTGTTTTTATTACCAAGTCAATTTATTAAAATATAACGCCCTTTGTAAAATAAAGCGAACTTTTCTGTATCTCTTATAAGATATCATATATATATATACTGTTAGTGGACAAGTTTAATCCTTCAGGATCCTTTTGTGCCTTCAGTCCTCGCCTCCATTCTTTCCTTTTTTTCTTCTTTCTCTGTTGCTATTTTATTTCTTTTGTAACTTTCTCCTTCCCTCCTTTCCATTTCCTGTATTTGTCCTGTCGTAATTTCTCTCCCCCTTCCTTCCCATTCTCCATTACGATTACAGAAGAAAAAACTGGCATTTTCTCAACAGCTGCAGGCTCAAACTACTGTGCAGCCAACAGCAAAGAGATTTGGTTTTTTTCTTTCTCGCACAATCATGGAAGTGTCCATCTAGTACCGCAGTCAAGAACTTGGGTGTGTACCTCTACTTTTCTTCACGTCTTCACGTCTTCACGTCTTCAGAACTTGGTGCTTAACTTAACATAAGGTTAGGCTTGTCCCTTCTACTGATATGCGGACAGCCCTCTTTTTCTGTGGAGCACTCTGTTGGAAGGAACGGAAACACTCTGTCGAGTCTAGCTGACCCATAAATCATGCCTTCACTTCACGCTTGCCATGGTCTAAGGAAAACTCAATGTTGCGGCGTGAGTGCGTCGTTCAAAACTGTGTACTTGTTCACAACAAAACAGGACCTGTTTGAGACACTTCTGGGCATAATTGGTGTCAAACTGGGGCCTGTCACATTGAGGGAAGAACACTGGATGGGGGTTTTTCAAAAATATGGTTTATTGATGAAGAAATTTGGGGGTAAGAGGGACGAGGTAACAATGGACTGGAGCAGATTGCATAAAGAGCAGCTTTATGATCTGTACTCCTCACCAAATATTATTTAGGGTGATCAAATCAAGAATAAGCCGATCCCAGTGGCCGTGCGGTCTAAGGCGTGTGTCTTCGGCCGCTCGCTTATTAGGATCGTGGGTTCGAATCCCGCCTAGGGCATGGATGTCTGTCTCTTGTGAGTGTTGTGTGTTGTCAGGTAGAGGTCTCTGCGTCGGGCTGATCACTCGTCCAGAGGAGTCCTACCGAGTGTGGTGTGTCTGAGTGTGATTGTGAAGCCTCGAAATGAGGAGGCCCAGGCCCTCAAGGGGCTGTCGAGCCATACAAAAAAAAAATCAAGAATAATAAGATGGGCGAGGCATGTGGCACGTGTGGGGGAGAGAATAGGTGCATACAGGGTTTTGGTGGGGAAAGCTGAGGGAAAAATGCCACTTGGAAAGCATATGATTATATGGGAGGATAATATTAAGATGGATGTACAAGGAATAAAATGGGGGGTCTTGATCTGGATTGATCTGGTTCTGCGTAGAAGCAAGTGTCGGAACCTTGTGAACGACGTAATGAAATTTCCGGTTACATACAGTGCGATGCATTTCTTGACTAGCTTAGGAACTCTTAGCTTCTCAAGGACTCTGTTCGTGTACCAGGTTACAGACAAGGTAAACATTTTATTGGTAGACCATGCAAGAAAAGAACCAATGACCTGCTTAAACTGAGCAGGCATCAGCTGAGAACGGTATTTGTAGTCCTCACAGGCCATGTTCCTGTTAATTAGCACCTGAATATCACAGGCCTGTTTGATGGAGATCCGACCTGCAGATTTTGCAGTTAGGAGACTGAAACAGCGTACCATATTATTTGCAGTTACGAGGCCTTGACTCGCCAGCGTTATAATATCTTTGGGAATTTCTTTGCTGAACCAAAAGACATAAGCACGGCGTCATTAAAGACCTGTGTCGCTTTGTAAAAGACACAGTGTTAATGAGTCTTTGCTGAGAGTATAACACAGCGCTGCACAATAAGCCTCAGTCTGCGGTGCTGCCGGAGCTTTTGCTGATGGGCCCTGTGGGAAGAAGAAGAAGAAGGACTCTGCTGCATGGAGCTGGGTTGGTTCAATACGAAATAAATTCGGGGTCCCTAACTAATCGAGGCCCTGAAATGACAACACAGACAGAGTATTGTAAGAATTTATGTAAAAAAAGTTTTCTGCTCGTACAATTTTATGTAGATCCAGCCCTTCTGGGGCCCTTTACAGCAGCGTGGCCCCATGCGGCAGCTTAGGTTTTTTTATAGAGTGTAGCCGGCCCTGAAACTAACATTTGCTACGTAATATTTATCTAGCAGGTGGAAGCTTGTTGCGAGGGATAAGCTCAGTTGAGTCACCCAGCTCGTCAGCATTTATATTCAGTACTGTAAAGCACAGTGGTAATTATGCCGACCACATAATTTATGATTAAATAGCTCATTATTTTGAAGACGCCGTGTATCTGTATGTTTCTTTTTTATCACAGAAAGGAGCGTTTTTTTTTCCAGCAACATTAATATTTGATGTTTGTGATAAAGATACTGTGTGTTTACAGTGAGGTAGAAGCTGATTTTTTAAAAGGCTAAACCCTTAAAAATCAGTGGTTACTTTATGTAACATCAGGTTTGACATTAAACAGGATAGGCAGTGTAAGTATAACGTAAGATTAAGGCGCGTTCGCGTAACCATTGTTGCCGTGGAAAAGCAATAAGTATTACATATTGTGAGTGTGTGTGTCTGTAGCCTTAGTTATCGGGCATTCAATGCGCATGCGCCGTATTATATTATCATCTGTGACCTGTCTGACTGTACCACATTTTTCCCAATTATCTCACAAATGGCACGATTTTCGGAAAAAAAGTTATTGAACACAAAATGCATGTTTTGATTTTCTCTACGTTTCTGTGAAAAATTCTCATTATAAGAACTGAGAGAGATATTAGGAAAAATTTAAATAGATCTTCACATAAAGTACCTGTTATTCTTGTCAGATTTTAATGAAACTTGAATTTTCTCGACAGATTCTAAAAATACTCAAATATCAGATTTCATGAAAATCCATCCAATGGGAGCCAAGTTGTTCCATATGGACAGACAGAGGGACAGAGAGACATGACGAAGCTAATAGTTGCTTATCGAAATTTTGGAAACTCGCCTAAAATTTCTACGTTCTGCCCACACAGTATATTTATGTGTTTTGTGTGGATGTCAGAACAAACAGCGATTATTTCACTGTACAACATTAACTGACTGGTTTGTATAACTGAGACGGAGTGTGTTTACTGCGCGGTACGGACTGTATTTATGTGTTTTGTGTGGATCTCAGAACAAACAGCGATTATTTCACTGTACAGCATTAACTGACTGGTTTGTATAACTGAGACGGAGTGTGTTTACTGCGCGGTACGGACTGTATTTATGTGTTTTGTGTGGATCTCAGAACAAACAGCGATTATTTCACTGTACAACATTAACTGACTGGTTTGTATAACTGAGACGGAGTGTGTTTACTGCGCGGTACGGACTGTATTTATGTGTTTTGTGTGGATCTCAGAACAAACAGCGATTATTTCACTGTACAGCATTAACTGACTGGTTTGTATAACTGAGACGGAGTGTGTTTACTGCGCGGTACGGACTGTATTTATGTGTTTTGTGTGGATCTCAGAACAAACAGCGATTATTTCACTGTACAACATTAACTGACTGGTTTGTATAACTGAGACGGAGTGTGTTTACTGCGCGGTACGGACTGTATTTATGTGTTTTGTGTGGATCTCAGAACAAACAGCAATTATTTCACTGTACAACATTAACTGACTGGTTTGTATAACTGAGACGGAGTGTGTTTACTGCGCGGTACGGACTGTATTTATGTGTTTTGTGTGGATCTCAGAACAAACAGCGATTATTTCACTGTACAGCATTAACTGACTGGTTTGTATAACTGAGACGGAGTGTGTTTACTGCGCGGTACGGACTGTATTTATGTGTTTTGTGTGGATCTCAGAACAAACAGCGATTATTTCACTGTACAGCATTAACTGATTGGTTTGTATAACCGAGACGGAGTGTGTTTACTGCGCGGTACGGAATTAAACTTTAATATAACTCAGGTTGACCTTAGACGTTGAAATATTAAACAAGTTAATTACGCTCGCCTCTACGTCGTGGTGCTGTGAACCATTTATCAAGCTGTGTGAACGGAACTGTCAGGCACCGGTAGTCACGGTCCCGACTTTGGGTTGTATCGACTTCACACTGTGTGAGGCCAACAATCCATCCTTTGGTCTCGAGTAATCGATTATCCGGTGTCGATAGCAGGCGTCTACCGCAGAGCTCGTGACGTCACTAAATATGCGAGAGCGCCACAAGGCACATACCTACCGCTCACCGCGTGACAGCGTGCCGATATCCTTCAGACTTGGACCGAAGAAGATGGTGATGGTGAAAATAATAATCTCACGCGTCACGTGTATGAACCTACCTAAGCAAATACTTCTGCAAAATATAAAATAAACATGGCCTTGGCAATGAATATTACGGTTTCGATTCCCGATGGTGTCACTGGAATTTTTCATTGACATAATCCTTTCGGTCGCACTATGGCCCTGGGGTCGACTCAACCTCTAACAGAAATGAGTATCAGGGATATTTCCTGGGGTTAAAGGCGGCCGGTGCGTGGGGCTGACAACCTTACCACCTTCATGTGCCGATTGTCTAGAAATTTGGGAGACTCAACCTCCTGGAACCCTCAGGGACTGTCCTGGCCTGTAATGGGATTGCTTTGCCTATAACTTGGCAATGAATATTTCTACAATCTGGTACAAATTAACTGTCGTTTCGGAAGGACATGTGGTCTCTATCCACAGCGCACCCTGAAGATTGAGATGGAGAAACCGGCTTCCTCTGAAACGTTGTTAAAATTATGTTTAATGTGTCGAACATGCCGCCGCCATGCTTGCAATTCTTGGCTTAAAGGAAAAACAAATCTTCATACGTGGTGCATGGTACGGTACGTCTGTGAGACATTTATGTGACACATTTTGAACGTCTGGTTCCAGTCGTCCATGATTTTATACCATCAGACAGAACGCTAAAGAAAATTTCCGCACTATCGCCATGTTTTTGCTTTACATGGTACGTAAGAATGTACCGTAACTAAACCTGCAAATTGTCCAAAAGCCTATCACTACACGTAACTTCAAGAGCTTAAGTTAAGTGACCGTAACTTTGCCCCATTTCAAATTTTCCTGCTTCCACATTATTATTATTATTATTTAATTTTAGGGACTATAATATAAGGTTGGGTGATCTGCAGTGGTATAATCTCCATAACAGACTGCATGGACGTCGACCAGCTGATTGCAAAGGTGAAAATATACACGTGCAAACACAAACAAGCTAACGCAAACACAAACAAGCTAATCACAACACAAACAAACTAACACAAAGAACAAGCTAACACAAACGGAAAACAAGCTAACACAAACAACAAACAAAGCTAACACAAACACAAACAAGCTAACACAAAACAAGACAAACACAAGCAAGCTAACACAAACACAAACAAGCTAACACAAACACAAAACAAGCTAACACAAACAAAAACAAGCTAACACAAACACAAACAAGCTAACACAAACACAAACAAGCTAACACAAACAAAACAAGCTAACACAAACACAAAACAAGCTAAACACACAACACAAACAAAGCTCCAGACAAACTCAACAACAAAGCAAGCTAACACAAACACAAATAAGCTAACACAAACACAAACAAGCTAACACAAACAAGCTAAGACAGACACAAACAAGATAACACAAACACAAACAAGCTAACACAAACACAAATAAGCTAACACAAACACAAACAAGCTAACACAAACACAAATAAGCTAACACAAACACAAACAAGCTAACACAAACAAGCTAAGACAAACACAAACAAGATAACACAAACACAAACAAGCTAACACAAACACAAACACTTTCGAAAAAGTAGGCTTGTGAATTCGCCAGGCTGTCTGTGTGGTTTTGTTTTGTCTGTTCACGTTTCAACTTTTGAACCAGCTCACCGATTTTCATGAAACTTGGTATAAACCCTATGACATTAGACAATCTTTGATTTGTCACAGTCACGCAAACGCGCGCAGCGGAGGCGTCTTTTAATTGCACTCATATTTTTGAGCCTGAACACATATTTACTCATGGATATTGCAAATATGTAAAAAATTTTAAGGTAGTGCGAATTTTATAGAGCTTTTGGTTACATAGTGGTGAGTAATGAAAAATTGAAGATACGTAATTTATATTTAGTACAGTGATGGATATTAAACATATCAGCATATGGCACATGGTAGTTTTTTGTAAGTCCAAAGTTACGAACACGAAAGTCTGATGTTACGAGTACATGCAGTAAATAGAACGTGGACAGGCAAAGCCAAAAATTATTTAACATTCGACACAACGTAAAAGGTAAAGGTAAAGGTAAAGTTCTCCCTAGATCGGGCCATGAAGGCCCAGAGGGGGAGTAGAGGTATAGCTCTACTCTTTCTTTAACCTGGGCGCTAGATGGGGGTGGGTGGTCAACGCCGCGCCCTGGCCGCTTTACCCCCCGGGAATGACCCGGTACCCGTCGTACAGGAGACTGGGTAGGCCCCAGGGCCGGTCTGGACGGATGCGGAAAATTTGCCCCCCACCGGGATTCGATCCTCCGACCGTCAGCCCGTAGCGAGTCGCTATATCGACTGAGCTATCGCGGCCCCTATTTGACACAACGTAGCTTTCCAAAAGGCTTGAACGTTCAGTAACCTTGCTGTGAGAACGCCAAAGGTCGCGAATCATTACAACTCTTGGAAACCAGGCTAAGTATAATTTAGCATATCGATCGGAGGAGTCGATATTTTAGTGCCATGTGGCAACATTCCAAGTTTGAGTGTGAGGGCATGCTACAGGTACGAGTGTAATCTATTGTTTGGACCGATTTCCCTTTAATGAAATTACTTTGTGTAGCACATGCGCCTTCTTGTTAACTGGTAGTTTGCACGCATCTTGTCAGTGGCGGCTCGTTTACCCCTACAAATATTAGTAGGGCCAAGTTTATATTGTAATAATCATTGAAAGTAGGCCTAATATCAATTTATACGAAACCATAAACGTTCGTAGAATAAGGACTTATGGTAAAAGAAGCTGCTGCCTACAGTTAAGCTGATAATTTGAATCCGTTATTTCAAAAAGTAACATGTACAGGGTGTACTTGTGGCCCTTTAGAACTAAACAGTAGTATCACAACTGTTTTTACACACGAAAGAGACGTCACAACTTGCCTTTTCCAACGTGATGGTAACAAGGAAGGCCGAGCGGGCAGTATGACAGAAGAAACGCGAAATTCCAAAAATGTGTCGTATGTTAGCCTGCCGAAACAGGCAATTCATTTATTTGATAAAGTGGGCACTGTAACAGGGGCTCAACATGTCTCTTCACTGTCGTATATGTCTGCCATCATCTGCTCATATTAGTAACTAAGTGATACCTTGCTTAACGACACAATACAAGCATTAATTTTTTCTTAAATTGTATGTATCTGTGTTTAATTTGTGGCGCATGACCTCAACTGAACAAATGGATGATAGTTTAAAATTGTTAATTCATAAATACATGCTGTTTGGTTTTTCGCAATGAAAAGGGTAGCTGAAAATAACACACAGTAATATTGCTTGCCAGAGACACGCAAGTCCATCATTGTTATCTAATTTCTGCATGTCGGTTTTCGTAAAGATCTTTTGAGTAATGTGCTTATAACAAGACATTTACAGGTTCATGCTAAACTAGTACATGTTTTGCTGAGGAGGCTTGTGTGTTTTAGTGGCTTAATCGGGGTGTTTTCTCTTTGTTAAATCGGGCGTTATATGCAGACAAATATTATGGAGCCATTGTGGCTAGATGTTTAAAGTTTGGGGTTTGTAGAGCAGCCATTTTTTTATTTGTGGTTAAAAGAATTTAGGTGCGTACATAATTAACCATTTTCAAATAACTGACGTTTTACGTTATTCCGTGGTAGAGATAACGAGTTGAAAAATACAGCAGAAAGAAATATTTACCTAAAGGGCATTAAATGATTCTTCTTTGTAAAGCAGACTGTGAGTTTTTACTCAGAGTTAAGAGTTCGGTTCTATTTGTTATGAAAATGGGATTGTAAAGTAAATGTTTGAATATTTGACTATGCTTCACTTTTTTCGCTTTGCCCATTATTTCCTCAGTATGAGAGTTATGGAGTAGTACAAGTCGTGCTAGATGGAGCATCACCACATTTGGCGCTTTCCGTTTCTGCGTGCCTTGACAATCATTTTCCTTGTCCGTGGATTGGGCGTGGAGGACCAACATAATGGCTTCCATGAGATTTATTTTTTTGGAAGTAGGGCCAAAGAGGATATCTACCGATCAAACTCAATGACACCTGATGAAATGAAACGATGGACTGGAATTACTTTGAGGCTATCCTTGCCTTCTTAGGGGAAACAGCTTTGCGCCTTTTTTTCCAGGTTTCAGAAATGTGTTCACAATTTTCGGGTTCTGCCGAAATTTGACACTAAATGGTCGTGTGTTGGCTTTAAAATGGCACAAGAACTGTAAGAACATATTCTGCTTAGGAAATATAGCCATTTAACTTTACGTATTTAATTATAAATCACCCTGTAGATGAATTTCAAGCTTCGGAGTGTTAGACAGGTCTAAGGCAGTGCTTATGTACTGGAGCAGCAATGATTCGCTTTTCATATACATCAAATGCGCGCCCAATAGCCGTGTTGCTATAAATTAGAGAGATGTGATACAAGCGATGGGACAGACCCATCCCACATTATGCCAACTTTATATAAATTACTGCCTAGCGCTCAAAACGACAACCATAAATATCCAATAAGACGCCTTTTGAATATTAGTTTTAAACGTATTTATAAATTTCCCAGGGTGTAGTTTCATAAATATTGTGGCAAATTATAGACGTAATCGCTGCCTGTATTGTTTACAATAAATTTAGCTTTAGATATTATAAGGTACACTCTATTCCACACATATTTTGGGGCACAAATTTTATGACCCACAATATCCGTATTTCGTAAAATATAAAGACTAAGATGTAGAGAACTATAATTTTTCCTGTTGTTTTGAATGGGTGTGGAACTTGGTCTCACAAGTTAAGGAAGAAACATAAGCTGAGGTTGTTCGAGATTATGGTACTGAAGAAGATGATATTTGGGCCTTAGAGGGACGAGGTAACAGGGGACATGAAAAACTGTTCAACAATTCTCTAGTTAGAGCATGGTGGTATTAATTTGACTCCACTGCGATCTTTAGACCAGGCTAACAGTGTGGATGAAACTTGAAACTTTATCAATACTTGGTTAGTATATTAACCATTGAGGCACTGCGCTACAAGCCGGAAGGTCGCGGATTCGATTCCCGATGGTATCATTGGAATTTTTCATTGACATAATCGTTTCGGTCGCACTATGGCCCTGGGGTCGACTCAGCCTCTAACGGAACTGGGTACCAGGAATATTTCCTGGGGAGGTAAAGGCGGCCGGTGTGTAGGGCTGACAACCTTACCACCTTCATGTGCCGATTGTCTAGAAATCTGGGAGCCTCAACCTCCTGGAACCCTAAGGGCCTGTCCAGGCCTGTAATGGGGTCGCTTCTATATTAACCACTATGTCTGCCGTATTACTGTAATGTTGGTATCAATGTAATAAATCAAATATTACTACCAACATATAGGTTTTTATTCTTATTATTGTTACCAACTACTGTAAAATTAATCCAAATGCACTCCTACATGTTTCGGCTAACCATCAGGGAGTCATTCTCACAGACACGCGCAACCTACAATATATCTTTGAATGGTAATGTAGGAGTACACAGATATTACGCATTGAATAAACATCGGGTACGACAGCAGGGGGTCTGCACTGTACAAAACTAGAAGTGGCTTACTAGAGAGATGTTTGGAGACAGACTTTTATATATTTTATGTATTGATATACTGTATTTTAATATCATACATGATACGAACTTTATGAGATCGCTGACACTGTATACTGACTACGACTGTGAATAGTAAATGCACAAGTTACCATTTAATGATATACTGTGCGCTGCGCACGTCTGTCGAAAGTGACTCCCTGATGATGGCTACGGTGGATAGCCGAAACATGTAGGAGTGTACATAGAATTGTTGTGCAGTAATTGGTAATAATAAGCCGATCCCAGTGGCCGTGCGGTCTAAGGCGTGGGTCTTCGGCAGCTCGCTTACTGGGATTGTGGGTTCGAAAATCCGATCCCGGTGGCCGTGCGGTCTAAGGCGTCGGTCTTCGGCCGCTCGCTTGCTAGGATCGTGGGTTCGAATCCCACCGGGGGCATGGATGTGTGTGTTGTGTTGTAAAAAGACGGTTGTGGACCGTAAGTGACATGAAAGGACGAAAAAGGATTAATACAGAACAAAAATGGATCAAAGGGAAAACCCAGGAATTAGTAAAAAAAAAAAAAATCCCACCGTGGGCATGAATGTTTGTGTTGTGTTTGTTGTAAGGACGGTAGCATGGAACGTAAAGTGACATGAAGGACGAAAGGATTTAAACAGTACAAAAAATGGATCAAAGGGGGAAAACCCCGGACAGGCAAAAAAAAATCCCACCGGGGGCATGGATGTCTGTCTGTTGTGAGTGTTGTGTGTTGTCAGGTAGAGGTCTCTGCGACGAGCTGATCCCTCGTCCAGAGGAGTCCTACCGACTGTGGTGTGTCTATCAGTGTGATCGTGAAGCGTCGTAAAATTACGAGGCCTAGGCCCCTTAAGGGCTGTCGAGGAAAAAAAATTGGTAATAATAATAATAATAATAATAATAATAATAATAATAACCTATATTTAAAACAACTGCAAGAAATATGCATAATATTAAGTATATTACTGCCAACGTTTGCAGAATGATCGATATGTACTGATTTCTTTTAATGAAAGTACGTCAACACAATTTCCTGTTAAGTGATGTGTGTAATATTCGTCTCGCACTGTGATATCTAACACTCTCGGGCGACATTGTCTGTGACCATCGCCATCTGTACGTGGCGCTGTGCTGCACAGCCCGGTAGAACTGTACCTACTTTTCAGAGCATTCTGCCGCCTCCATTGAACTTAGATATGGATGTTAGCAAACCTTGATGACGGAGGCAGAAGGAACCTCTGAAACGTCGGTACACTTCTACTAGGCTAAATGACGTCACATTACAGAAGACATCAGTCTTTAAAAAATACCAATATTCATTTAATTCTGAAATGTGCAGAAATAAAAATTTGAAGTGAAAAAATTTGAATGGTATTTGTCAAAAATATGAATGAAAAAAAGGACATATCTGAAACGTCGGTACACTTCTACTACACTTCTATGAATGAAAAAAGGACATAAACAAATTAATTTAAATTTTTTGTTCTAAGAACGTTGAACCGATAAAATTAGGAAATGTTTTGTATATAAGGTAAAGTGTATATGGGAAAAACAAAAAAAAGAAAGAGCACAAAGTGTTGTGAAAGTGAAAGAGGACTATTGTAAAGGAGCTCATAAATTAACTACTTTATTTTGAAAGATAATTATTATGAAATTTAAAATAAGGAATATTTATTGCAGTAAAGGTGGTGTTAATAGATGTAAAATTTGGCAATATGCACTTCAGACACGACAAATAAATATTTATCAATTTAGTCACGTATATTTTGTGTCTGTTTCTCTTGATAGTAGTAAATATTAAAATCGTAAATACAAACCGACCTTTCTTATTCCTACATTCTTAGGAGTCACGTGTTTGTAGTGAAACAGGTCGAGTCCTTCTGTCAACTTGCGGTCCATGGAGCACAATTTTAATTTCCACTCTCATTATGAGTTAAAGAACCGCCTCCAGCTGCAGCCTTCTTAAAGCGGCCACTTAATAAGATTAGCTCCTTTGTCTCTTCATCTCCCCCTCCCCCAGCTAAAGCAAACAAAATATAACTCAGGTGGCTTACGGGTTTTAAGCATTTATAACGCCGTGGTAAAAATATATACCACCTGTGCCAGTATTAAAAAACTACATTTTGTCCACACGTTTAGTTATGTGTTTCGTATCATTCTAAAAACAAACAGTTATTCTTTCCTTTACAACATTAGCCAATTGGTTTTTAATTCATTCTGTAGTCTGTCTTACGACAGGTCCGTAGCCTCTTTCAAAGCAAGTTCTCCACAGTGTGCGATCTAGTGCTTCCTCTTTCAATTTCCAGTATCTTTTCTTTGCCTTAAGGTTATCCAGTAGTTGTTTACGCATTCTTCCTCGTCTTCCCGTCATTTCTATCCTTCCCTCTAACTTTCCTTCAATCACGTGTTTCAGAAGGCAGTTCCTACGCAAGCTGTCACCAATCCAGTTAGCCTTTCTTCTTTTTATTGTATGTACGATATTCCTCTCCTCCTTGACGCTGTGTAATACTTCTTCATTTCTCACACGATCGGTCCAACTGATTTTCTCCATTCTTCTCCAGCACCACATTTCAAAACTTTCCAGATACTTCTTATCTACTTTCCAAAGTGTCCACGTTTCAGCACCATACAAAGCTACGCTCCAAATGTAGCACTTTACTGGTTTCTTTCTTAAATTTAAGTCCAGTTTGCTGGTAAAAAGAGTCTTCTTGTTGAATGCTGCTTTTGGCATGGAAATTCTGGATTTAATTTCCCGTGTACACCTTGCATCACTTGTTATCATGCTACCCAAATAATTGAAATATTCCAAATTCTCCAATTGTTTTTGATCTATCATAATTTTTATTGGACATGGTTGCCTTGAGATTCTCATTTTGATATGGAAACAATTTGTTCTGAGGTCAGAACTGAGTTCATAGATGTTAACTACCTATAAGGCTTTTTCGTACCTCAAATAAACAAATCTGTTTGTTGAGGTATTATTCAACTGAATATTATGTAACCTAGTGTCTGGGATATCTCAGTCAGTACAGCGACTCGCTACAGCTTGCACCGTTCGGGGATCGAATCCCGGTGGGTAAGGTTTTCTGTGCCCTGTTGATCAGCTCCGAGGCCCACCCATCCTCCTGTAAAATGGATACCGGTCCTTTACCCGGGGGAAAAGCGGCCGGATCATAGTGCTGACCACCCACATCCTTCTAGTGCCAGGTTTCGATTGGGTTGGAGCTATACTTCCACCTCCTCTCTGTGCCTGCATAGGCATGTCATGTGATGACCTTTACCTTTACTGTAAAACCTCCTTTCCTTTTAGTAATTTTTTATTTATTTCATTTTTGTATAATAATAAATTACTGACCTCTGTAACATCTTCCTTGATTTCCATTACTGTTCGCACTCTGATATCATCAATTCAGACCACTTCACGTCAGTTACATCTTCCTGCCCTGTATATACTACTTGAATTTTCAATCTCTTGGTGTCTAGCGTAACACATGTTTATTAAATAATTAGTAGCTTTTGATAAATCCTTCACAACCCTACTGGTGAGCTTCCTACGTTCTTTTTTCTCTTGTCTTCCCAATTCAACAAAATTCCTAGTGTTTGTTTTCCTTGGAGTCAGCTGTATTTATTTGATCTGTTATCTGTATACGTGAAATTAAATCCAGAATTTCCATGGCAAAAGCAGCATTCAACAAGAAGAAAAATCTTTTCACCAGCAAACTGGAATTAGATTTAAGGAAGAAACTAGTAAAGTGCTACATTTGGAGCATAGCTTTGTGTGGTGCTGAAACGTGGACACTTCGGAAAGTAGATCAGAAGTATCTGGAAAGTTTTGAAATATGTTGCTGGAGAAGAATGAGATGATCAGTTGGACCGATCGTGTGAGAAATGAAGAAGTATTACAGAGAGTGAAGGAGGAGAGGAATATCGTACATACAATAAAAAGAAGAAAGGCTAACTGGATTGGTCACATCTTGCGTAGAAACTGCCTTCTGAAACATGTGATTGAAGGAAAGTTAGAGGGAAGAATAGAAATGACGGGAAGACGAGGGAGAAGACGTAAGCAGCTACTGGATGACCTTAAGGAAAAGAGAAGATACTGGAAATTGAAAGAGGAAGCACTAGATCGCACCCTGTGGAGAACTCGCTTTGGAAGAGGCTACGGACCTGTCGTAAGACAGACTACAGAATGAAGAGGCTACGGACCTGTCGTAAGACAGACTACAGAATGAATGAATATGCTGCAATCATCCTATCATACGTACCTGCCAGCCCATGAATGAGTGTAGTTTCACCGATCGACTAAGTACTAAAACGGTGCCTGCGCGCATGCGTCACTATAAAAGGAAGAGTTAGAACACCATTTTAATAATGTCGGGTTGTATAGTTGAAATTTGGCACGACCTGACTTCTAGAAGTACGGTAAAAAGGGAAACCATGAAAACGGAGGCAATATGGTCTTTCGAAACCTTAGCAATTTACATTCACACGATGCTGTTAATATGCTGGCCCGTCGTACCTGTTGCACTTTTCAGGTGCAGGCTCATTTTTTGTGCGAGATGCAGTAGGTATGAGGAGAGGTGTGCTGCATGTGCTTCTAGCGCAGAGCGTGCCTGCAGTGCAGGCTACACGCATAACAAAGCAGTCGGAGAAGTTGCCGATACTGCACGGCGGTTTTCTAGAATTTTAACAAGTTAAAAGAATTTCTGTCCACTATAGCATAATTATTTTGCTTTCTTCCGTTTCTTTCCTTAATTCTTCAGTTTTTAACTCTTCTTCTCTCATCGACTTTCCTCTTTGAACATGTTTTACTCTTGTACGTATATTTCTCCCTCATTTTAGCTTACTATCATATCTACATTATTCCGTCCCTTTCTCTTGCATCGCTTCCCACTATTCATTCAACATATTATTTACTTTATCTTTAGATTCCTCCGTCTTTTCCTCTTTCCAATTCTGCTAAAGATACATAATTATGCATCCCTTCTAACGTATCCTGCTGTCTGTCTCCCAAGCACCATTTTATTCACCTCTCTCTTTACCCACACATCATTGTCCACTCTTGATCTCTTTATTCTCTTTTGTTTCCCTTTTACTTACTTCCAAGTAACAATTGTCTTCCTCCATGTCTGTGTAAGTTCTATTCTTTATTTACTCTCCTTATTTCCATATCTTCTTTCATTCTTCCTCCCTCTTTGATTTATTTATCATTAATTCCATTTATCTTACTTCTCTCTCCATTTTTTCCTCTTCCAGTTACTGCTATTGTATCTTCCTTTATTTCCCACTTTTTTCTCTACACGTATTATTTTTCTACGTCTTCCTGCATTTTCCATCTTTTATACAGTTTTGTAAATTTTTTCTACTCTCTCTCTCTATCTCACTGCTTGCTGCCTTCTATACCTCTGCTCGTTCTTCCAGCTGTAACTCACACTATTAGGAATATTTCCCCTAAGCATGCTGCACCGTGCCAGGCACCCTGAGAACCGCCTTACAGGTTTCGCTTCTACTTCTCTGCTTTACAGCAACACGTAACCATGACAACAGCATGCGGAGGATTTCCGGTCATATACGAATCCTCAGTTTCCTGTACGAAACTCCTGTAACTGACATATTTATAACATTTACCATTTTAACCTCACTATTTTTGAGTTATGACACTAGGAACTTTGAGCACTAGTCTGCAAAACGCTCAGCGTCACAACCAAAAAGACGCAGTCTTCACAGTTATCTCCGAGGGAATATCAAATATACAGGCATACACAAAAGAATGGTGCGGTTGCAATAGGAATCACTATTGAAACCGCACCATTCGTTTTGTGTATGCCCTGTATAATATAACATAATATGTATAATTTTTGGTTATTAGCTCCTACTTTACATGTTCTATTATATCTTACGTAACATTCGCAATTATAATGTATGAAATGCTAGCGGAAACTCCGAGATTCAGTCCGTAGAATGTTACTATGTATATAATATTTGTTACTTTCAATTAAAAATTATGATTATGTTGCCGCAAAATAGAGCCTAGTAGTAAGAAACTGATAAAATTAATGCTGTGTTGAATGCTTGTAAGTAATTTAAAATACGAGTATATCCCTGCATGCAATATAGGATTAATGTAACTTATTTTAAAGAAATGTTTCAGGAAAGTAACACATTCTTATTGCGAGGAATATTTCAGCAGCAACAGTGATTGCCGTAAAAATACAGGGAGAAACTATTTTTGCTCTTATTTGCGGTCATTATCTTATATATTAAGAATGGATTGTCACTTCCTGTGCGCTCATTTATCGAATTAAATTCCCCAATCTTTCGACGGCCCACATACGACATGGAATAAAGGCGGAAATTACCAAACGGTACTTCTGAGGTAAAATAAGGACCCTGTATATGAAAGAAATATATTTTCGCCCTCCACTTTTACATAGGATTTATTTAATGTTTCCTTTAATTTCTGTCTTTATGTATTACGATACTTACTCGTCCAAATGCTTTATCCGACGTGTTAATTTTATGTGATTGCTTCTGCATCAAATAATTGCCTCTGCTCTATAACTATCGTCGTTTAGCCTACATTGCCTGTTCCGTGTGCAGCCCTCTCCAGCGGGAATAATCGATATACCCATTTCTGTGCTAAAACAAGCATCGTAATCCCATATTCAAAACATTTATTACCTCTTGTTTGTGCCAACAATATGGCACATCTCTTGTTTTTGAATGCCACTTGTTTGTGCCAGCAATATAGCACATCTCTTGTTTGTGCCAGCAATATGGCACATCTCTTGTTTGTGCCAGCAATATATCACATCTCTTGTTTCTGCCAGCAATATGGAACATCTCTTGTTTGTGCCAGCAATATGGCACATCTCTTGTTTGTGCCAGCATATGGCACATCTCTTGTTTGTGCCGGCAATATAGCACATCTCTTGTTTGTGCCAGCAATATGTCACATCTCTTGTTTGTGCCAGCAATATAGCACATCTCTTGTTTGTGCCAGCAATATGGCACATCTATTGTTTGTGCCAGCAATATGGCACATCTCTATGTTTGTGCCGCAATATGGCAATCTCTTGTTTGTGCCGCAATATAAGGGCACATCTCTTGTTTGTGCCAGCAATATGACACATCTCTTGTTTGTGCCAGCAATATGGCACGTCTCTTGTTTGTGCCAGCAATATGGCACATCTCGGTGGATATCAGTAGGTACAGCGAAGTCATAGTGACTTTGCTTGTTTAACGATGCTGTCAGTAAATCAACGTCAAATTCTATAATGATTGATAAGGAATGAATTGGAAAATAGGTGTTAAAAAGAATACCTGAAAATTAACGGAATTTACTGAGGAAAACCAAGCAAACTCTGAGGTCGGGTAGCCTGTCTCTGAGAACAGTTTTGATTGGACCTCCGGCTTAAGAATCAGATGTGTCAGGAATGTAACAGCAATGGTTTTATAAGGAAACGTGTTGTCCTAATACTTCAGAACTATTCTTAAACTATCATTATTTGCATAGGGAGTTATGTAACTTCGGCGTGGTTTAGTCGTGTGTAAAATTTTGAAAAATTATTCATCTTCCCATTTAAAAACCACCAAAATATTTTTCAGGCTGAATCTGCCTCCGTCTTTAGGTGGAACAGAATGAGTGAAGAACCTGGTGCTGTTGGCCAGTTGGACAGAGCTAGCCTCCATGCCTTGCCCAGGGGTTGAGGCTAACGGAGCCCCGTTAGTGACTGAGGGTAACGAACCCATCGGAGTATTTTCTCCACCTTTCCCATTTTACTTGAAGACAGAGGCGGATTCAGTCTCCAACATTATGGAGGTTTTATACTAAAAACTGTGAAACTTTTTTCAAATTGTTGTCACAACTATGACCATACACCATCTTCAGAATCCTTTAACGTTGAATTCCCCATGTTTGTTTTAATGTAAAGTGACTGTACAAGACAGAACAGCGGTTTTTGGCCATAAGTACGACAATTGTCTATGCAGTTTATTTCGCTCTTTCCTCCCTATTTTCTAAGCTGCTTTTTTTTCACCCTCTATAACTTCTTTTTATTTCATCAGCTTTTTCTTCTTTCTGCTTATATTTTTTCCCCTGAATTTTCTTCCCGAAGGTAAGGTATGGGTGATATAAAACAAAAAGTACCCTTAAATAAAAAGAACAGGGAAGTGTAGCTGTCATCAGTTGGCTAACATGACGGACAAGTGACTGGCTTTTATGAACTCGTTAATGAAACACGTTGTTGTAGTTTCAGTTCAAGTCCTGTGCCTTCGATATTTACTAATATTTGTACAATTGGATGTCGTAGGTTTGTAAATGAGATACTAAAACATCTTCAACAAACCGTAAATAAATAAATTTGTATTCGCACTGGGCTTAAAGGGGGTTTTGTGAGATAAAGCTGGGCCCCTTGCAATTTACTGTAAGATTACAGATCATAAGACTCACGCAAGTTAGAATCCACCGACCCACCAACACCCCCCCCCTCCCCCCAACAGGAGCAAACTTTCATTTCAGCTGCTAATCTCGTCAATCTCTTACAGAGATATCTCTCGCTGTACCACCTGCTCGCCAGACTTGCTGCTAGAGCCAACGGGTGCTCTCAAAACTCGTTCCCTTTTTAAACCTTCAATGATGTTGGGGTTTAAATTACAGCTACTATCCAGGAAGGAGGGGTTTTAAATTTTTAGTGCCTTTAAATGCATTCACAAAGTCACGTTCAAAGAGTCTAGCAGCATGAGAATAATTAAAGTTACTTACATTGCACCGAGGCCGGCGTTGAATGGTCGTCTAAACTCTTTAAAAGATAAAGTTCAACCTAGAACAGGCCATGAAGGCCCAGAGGGGGAGTAGAGGTATAGCTCTACTCTTTCTTTAACCCTGGCACTAGATGAGGGTGGGTGGTCAACTCCACGCTCCGGCCGCTTTA
The DNA here is from genome assembly GCA_021186555.1 of Reticulitermes speratus. Classification (NCBI taxonomy): domain Eukaryota; kingdom Metazoa; phylum Arthropoda; class Insecta; order Blattodea; family Rhinotermitidae; genus Reticulitermes; species Reticulitermes speratus. The sequence continues at coordinate 6,754,881 of JAJKFL010000008.1, forward strand.
CCCCCGGGAAAGAGAAGCGGTACCCATTGTATAGGAGGTTGGGTGGGCCCCAGGGCCGGTCTGGACGGCTGAGAAAAATCTCGCCCCCACCGGGATTCGATCCCAGGACCGTTCAGCCCGTAGCGAGTCGCTATACCGACTGAGCTATCGCGGCCCACCTATACTCTTTATGTATTCAAAAATTTCTTCTACCCAAATACAAGCGCTGCTTAATGTTCTATGGAACTAGGCCCTGATACCGGACCAAGGCACTAGAACAATCACATCTGGTGTAGAGAATATACTGTCAAAACCTCGCGTTAAAGTATCTTCTCTTCTTTTATAAGAAAACATTCTATACTAGTCACGTGTTTTTTTGGGGGATTCCTCCTATTCATCTGATTCAGAAAATCCGGAATCTCAAACGCTTTTCCTTTACTGGACCTCACAGATATGAGAAATTAACGTAAATTACGTCAGTAGCGAATTTCTCGTGACGGTAGCCGTGAATAGAGCTCAGTTCTGCAATATGAGCCCGTGCAGCTTCGTAGGTGGGGGAGACGAGAGGTGCATACAGGGTTTTGGTGGGGATGCCGGAGGGAAAGAGCCCGCTTGGAAGACCTAGGCATAGATGGGAGGATAATGTTAGAATGGCTTTGCAAGATACAGGATAGGAGCGTGGAGTGGATTGATCTGGCTCAGGTTAGGGAAAAGTGGCGGACTCTTTTGATTGCGGTAATAAACTTTCGGCTTCCGTAAAATTCAGGGAATTTCTTGACTACCTGAGGAAGAGTTAGCTTCTTAAGAAGGACTATTCTCCGTGGAGTGAGTGGGTGAGTGAGTGACTGAGTTAGTTAGTTAGTTAGTTAGTTAGCTTGCTAGCTAGTTACATAGTTAAGAACTTTTTAAAATTTCCTTCAACACAGGTCTCTGTGTTAACGTAATGAATGCCTATGTCATACATGAAATCTGTGGTCTTCTGGATAATTACACGGCGTCGTGTGGTAATTATTTACCGACGTTTCGGGACAACGTATCGGTCCCATCTTCACGGGTCAAGATTCCTAACAGGAATCTATACTCTATCTATCTCTACTCGGAATCTTGACCCGTGAAGATTGGACCGATACGTTGTCCCGAAACGTCGGTAAATAATTACCACACGACGCCGTGTAATTACCCAGAAGACCACAGATTTTATCAACATCGCGGCGGAAGCCTGAAATATATGCCATACATGTTTCAAATTATTTTGTTCAACCCTGTGCTACAGTGTCAGAACCTGAAATATATGCCATACATGTTTCAAATTATTTTGTTCAACCCTGTGCTACAGTGTCAGAACCTGAAATATATGCCATACATGTTTCAAATTTTTTGTTCAACCTGTGCTACAGTGTCAGAACCTGAAATATATGCCATATATGTTTCAAATTATTTTGTTCAACCCTGTGCTACAGTGTCAGAACCTGAAATATATGCCATACATGTTTCAAATTATTTTGTTCAACCCTGTGCTACAGTGTCAGAACCTGAAATATATGCCATACATGTTTCAAATTATTTTGTTCAACCCTGTGCTACAGTGTCAGAACCTGAAATATATGCCATACATGTTTCAAATTATTTTGTTCAACCCTGTGCTACAGTGTCAGAACCTGAAATATATGCCATACATGTTTCAAATTATTTTGTTCAACCTGTGCTACAGTGTCAGAACCTGAAATATATGCCATACATGTTTCAAATTATTTTGTTCAACCCTGTGCTACAGTGTCAGAACCTGAAATATATGCCATACATGTTTCAAATTATTTTGTTCAACCCTGTGCTACAGTGTCAGAACCTGAAATATATGCCATACATGTTTCAAATTATTTTGTTCAACCCTGTGCTACAGTGTCAGAACCTGAAATATATGCCATACATGTTTCAAATTATTTTGTTCAACCCTGTGCTTCAGTGTCAGAATCTGAAATCGGTTGGGAATTCAATAAGAGGCCTTCAAGTGCTTTAGCTTGCAGTAATGCTACGACTGATTTCAGCTAATCCCTAACGATTCGCCTGCAGATAAGACTGATATTTGTAAGGTGCAAAGTACATCTTGCACCTGTCGGAAGCTACACTCTGCCTGCTAAAGATGTGCTCGCAACTTCTATACCAGTCACGTACAAACGTCTTCCCAAGAACAAGTAACTCCTTTAAGAAATCTTTCTGGATAAGCTGACAGTCGATCGACTCGTTAAGACATTCATAAAATTTTATGTTCACCGAAGTTCTTATTGTTTACAATAGTACAAATAAATCCACCCCGCAAACTTCCATTTTTATTCGACTTCACTATACCTGAGCCACGTGTCTTTTTCTTCCTTTCTTATATGCGTTATTTAATGACGCTCTTAATTGCTGAGTTTCTATATCCAATATCCCATCGTCATTGATATAATTCTTTTTAATAGCTCGACAGCCCCTTGGGGGCCTAGGCCGCCTCATTTTTCGAGGCTTCACTATCACACTTTTTAGACACACCACATTCGGTAGGACTCCTCTGGACGAGTGATCAGCCCGTCGCAGAGACCTCTACCTGACAACACACAACACTCACAAGAGACAGACATCTATGACCCCGGCGGGATTCGAACCCGCAATCCCAGTAAGCGAGCGCCGTAGATCCACGCCTTAGACCACGCGGCCACTGGGATCGGCATTGATGTAATTACCAAATGCAAATATATATGATGTTCAAAAACTTGTGTGGATCCAGCGTTTGTTAATTCTACTTCCAGGCAGGTTAACAAACAATAAGCATAAAATTAAATAAACCGACAAATGCACTATTTTGACCACTTTAATGTAGCCTTTGTCCTATTTAACCCTACACGTTTTCGGACATAGGTCCATCTTCGGTCCGAAACACGTGTAGGGTAAATAGGACAAAGGCTACATTAAAGTGGTCAAATTATGCATTTGTTGCTTTATTTAATTTGATTAAGAAATGCACACTGATAACAGTGTGAAAAATTAATAAGCATAAAATCCCAAACTAACAATTAAATGTCACTTTTCCACATTGAGAAAAAGATTCGATTTGTTAAGCTGTTGTATAATATTTGGTTTTTTTATAGTTGAAATTGTGTAGAGATGTCCTCATTTATGTATGGACCTTACATTTCCTTCGTGTCTCTTTATCTGTCCTTTCACGCGTCGCAGTTCAAGTTTGCGGTTTCTCACCTCTTCTCCCGTGTCTCTTCACCCATTCATATTACTCTTTCATCCATGTAAAATGCCCTCTAACTCTTGGAAATTACTATATATACGACTTTCTTTATCTTATACACTAAAAACTGTGCGTTTTACCAGCACAATTCATATATGACCTTCATGTGGCTCTCACAATATAGAACGATCATTAACCTTACACAGCATGACACTGTATTGGGTTTTCAATTTGTTTCAGGAAATATATTTGTAACACGTGTTTTTGGGAACAATTCGTGCATAAAATTGTTAAAATAAATTTTGGTTTTTATCTCCTAAAATGTTTCGTTTTGATTATTTATTATTAACGTAATTAAGAAAATGATATTACGTATTTTTTATTTTTTTTATCGACCATGTCATTGTCTCAAAATCCATAGGATGGAGCAAAGTCACTTGACAATAGATGCTTAACCTGTTGCCTCCAGTGTAAAGTGACTTTTGCGCCACTCTGTATAACGTCGATGCATAAGATGGTCAGTTCTTATCGTGTATCTGGTCAGTGTATCCTGTAGGTCAGTGTATCCTGTATGGTCAGTGTATCCTGTAGGTCAGTGTATCCTGTATGTCTGTATCCTGTATGGTCAGTGTATCCTGTAGGTCTGTTATCCTGTATGGTCAGTGTATCCTGTAGGTCACTGTATCCTGTAGGTCAGTTTTATCATGTTTTGGTCAGTGTATCCTGTAGGTCAGTGTATCCTGTATGGTCAGTGTATCCTGTAGGTCAGTGTATCCTGTAGGTCTGTATCCTGTATGGTCAGTGTATCCTGTAGGTCACTGTATCCTGTAGGTCAGTGTATCCTGTATGGTCAGTGTATCCTTGTAGGGTCAGTGTATCCTGTAGGTCAGTGTATCCTGTATGGTCAGTGTATCCTTATGTCAGTGACCTGTGGTCAGTGTATCCTGTATGGTCAGTGTATCCTGTATGGTCAGTGTATCCTGTTGCCAGTGTATCCGTATGTCAGTGTATCCTGTAGTCAGTGTATCCTGTAGGTCAGTGTATCCTGTATGGTCAGTGCATCCTGTAGGTCAGTGTATCCTGTAGGTCAGTGTATCCTGTAGGTCAGTGTATCCTGTATGGCAGTGTATCCTGTATGGTCAGTGTATCCTGATGGTCAGTGTATCCTGTATGGTCAGTGTATCCTGTATGGTCAGTGTATCCTGTATGGTCAGTGTATCCTGTATGTCAGTGTATCCTGTAGTCAGTGTATCCTGTATGGCCAGTGTATCCTGTATAGTCAGTGTATCCTGTAGGTCAGTGTATCCTGTAGGTCAGTGTATCCTATATGGTCAGTGCATCCTGTAGGTCAGTGTATCCTGTATGGTCAGTGTATCCTGTATTTTGAATTCCATCCCAGGAACTTCCTTTGCGAACTGAGAAAAATCACCAAAATCAATGGACGTTACAGTTGTAACACGGTGTTAACTACATCTGAAAAAAAGGCTCATTATATTTTGCAAAATAAGTCACATAAATTTGACAATTTTCTGTGCGGAAGCGTGTAGGAAGTGGATGTAATTAGACTCAGCTCACTTATGATAATAAATAACATAGTTCAAGACGTAGTACCTACCTCACAGTGAGCACACTGATTCCCCATTATGAACAACAATTAATTGACAAGACGTTTGAGGAAATAATAGCTGTTTGTTGTGAGGATTTTAAGAATCACTTAAAACAAAATGGGGGAAGATATGGATTTTCTTAATTGTAAACCGGGTGTTATATATATAGGCATATTGATTACTGTTATTCAAAACCAACAGGAGCTGAGGACACACTTATGTATTTACAGAGAGAAGAGAGATTGATTGAATAGTGTTGACATATTTACGACACGAGAATTTCTGTAAATCTTATGAACTCTCTATTAATGTTAGTATCACAATAGTTATCAATGAATGATTGGGGATTAATACTAAGCTGCTTAATCCCATTGCCTTTTGTAAACAAATTGATACCAGAATTAGATAAAGTTTCTGTGGCAGTGAGGATGTTGCATATCTTGAATATTACGAAATTTCCTCTTCATTCACATTGATCACAGGAGGATTCCCCACACGGGATAATGACCCTATTTCAGTAACGGCACTTTGTACTCATTTGATGCAATCTTTCGAAACCGAAAAGAACGGATGTATCTAAGTGGCTGCAGTCCTGATAATATTTCGTTAATTATATAAAGCTTTGTGTGTGCGTGTTGAAGAGGATTATCGGAATGATTATACAAAAATTATAGTACTGTGGCAATGGAGACAGAGGGAATTTTCGTAATGAGGGAGCGTCCACATTTGCATGCGTGGCATTATTTTGTGAGGGCGATGAGGATGGTGGAGCATGTAGTACGCATGAGATAAAAATTCATATTTCCGAATTTTGGTCATAAACACATCCAAGAGAGTAACTACTTATAAAGCCAAGCCATATGTGGAAGGATTCTAAAAGAGAAACAAGCTGACGTGTGTGGACTGTATATATGTGGCTCAGAACAGGGACAGGTGGGGCTTAATTTTAATGGCGGTGAAACAATAAATCCTCTCGGTTCTCACAACGTTTAAGGTAACAAATTAGTTCCAATATTTCAGACGAATGTGATACTTCCATTTTCATTGTGACTGCTTTTTTTTCAAATGGCTGCTTAAGCATCACTAACCTGCATCGAGTACCGAAGTTAAAATTAGTGGAATTATATTTCCATTCCCCCATACGCCGTTGTGGCTTGTAGAGGGAATATGTTTACGAAATTCAGTAAGTTTATCGCCTATTTGTATTGTGTAAAATAATGATAATATTTGAAATTTAAATACTTTTGAACTCCTTAAATCATATTTCTAGCATATTAACGAATGTTGAAAGATGTACACGTGAAATTAAATCCAGGATTGCCATGTAAAACGCAGCATTCAACAATTAGAATGATTTTTTTCACCAGCAAACTGGATTTAAATTTAAGGAAGAAACTAGTAAAGTGCTACATTTGGAGCATAGCTTTGTGTGGTGCTGAAACATGGACACTTGGGAAAGTAGATCAGAAGTATCTGGAAAGTTTTGAAATGTGGTGCTGGAGAAGAATGGAGAAGAACAGTTGGACCGATCGTGTGAGAAATGAAGAAGTATTACACAGAGTAAAGGAGGAGAGGAATATCGTACATACAATAAAAAGAAGAAAGACTAACTGTATTGGTCACATCTTGCGTAGAAACTGCCTTCTGAAACACGTGATTGAAGGAACGTTAGAGGGAAGGATAGAAATGACGGGAAGACGAGGAAGAACATGTAAGCAGCTACTGGATGACCTTAAGGAAAAAAAGAAGACACTGGAAATTTAAAGAGGAAGCACTAGATCGCACTGTGTGGAGAACTCGCTTTGGAAGAGTCTATGGACCTGTCGTAAGACAGACTACAGAATTAATGGATGAAATGTCGATGTAAATACATGATTGCAAGCACGATAAAGGAAATGAATAATGTTATGAACAGCATCAAATTGATGGTACTTAAGTATATATTTATTCACATTTATAATACAAACTGATCTTTAAAATTTTGTGATAGTAGTTCAGACTTCTTTTCCATAAATAGAATATACATGGACGAATTGATGCTCAAAGAAGGCAAGAAACGGAAGTTTCAATTTAGTCCTGTTGCCATGTCAACAGCAGTGGTTTCCAACATCGCCGAGGTCCCAGCCATCGGAAGCTCTGGAGATGTCACTTTTGTTGATCAGGCGGATGACTTGGTCAAAGCTTAAGCCGTGATCCTCCGTCACCAGCTTGTAAAGGTGCCTGCTGAAGCCAGGTGGAGTGTTCAGTGCCTGAAGCAGAAAGTGTGTATGTGAGTGGCGTCTTTAAATATTCCATGATGTGGAAGATGATAACTTGCACGTACGTCTATGTATTTTGTTCTAAGGTTAGATTTACAGCAAATTCCATTTCCACCGCACCATGTCTCAGGTGGTACGTCGCCGACCTCTCACCGCGTAGGACATGGGTCGACCACAGATTAGTCCATATTGGATTTGTGGTGAACAGAGCTGGCAGTGGGACAGGTTTCTCCCCCAATATTTCTGTTTCCCTTATCAGAATCATCCCACCAAAGCTCCACACCAATTCATTCACCATTCACTGCCGTTACATTACGTTGACAATTTGCACCGTCGATAAGTAAAACACTTTACAGAAATCCTTCGCGAACGCGCACTTACGCGGAAGAGTCGGACGCTCCTAATTTTAAGTCGGGCTGACCAATCACGCCTAATTTTGCTCCACAAAAGCGCTATTTATAAGAATTTATTTTACATATTCCAGATCTATTTACTTTTGTAGTTTCTACTTTGCTTACAGTTCATATCAGATAATCTCATTTCGATATAGCAAAAATCTACGTTTTGTTTCAGTTCCGTGTGTATCTATTTGTAATAAACGACTTAACGGTTTTGAAAATACTGAAGGTATAACAGTTAAGAAATATACGAGTAGCTTTCGCTGAATTTTGTTAAATTGTCTTTTTCAAGTTGTTTGATATACAGACAATCCGAGTAGAGTATTACCCCCGTTAATATATACCGATTTGTGGCTCAAGATGTCCCCAGAAACGCATGTAGATCTTCAAGTTAAGTGCCGTCGAATATGTAAATTACACTTTAGCGGTGAATGTGTAAATTGTTTACGAATTTTATAAAAATATAAAGCTATGCTAAAACGTAAACTTGTGATCGCATGTCAGTGACTGGGCCATCTGATTAAAGGTGAGAGTAAATAGCAATTACCTGTAGGTCGAAGAATGTTCTCTCTGGTACCCCAAGGCCCTCTGGGGTTAGTATGTTATCCGTGGAAGGAACAGACTTCGCCTTCTGCTCGACAACGGCCATCGCTAGCTGATACCTGAGGAACGGTTGTTTCACTGGACAGAAATAAGACAAAATATGTGTTAAAGATGGCAGCATTGTACAGAGTGATTTATTTATTACGTATGTAATTAGAAAGCCTTGTGTTTTATACCTAATTGAAAGTTAAGCAGAGCATTCAGACAACGTCATCCGTTATTATGAGCATATGTGTCCTTCCTATTTAAGAGCCTTGTTTCATTGCGATTGTAAATTGCGATGTAAAATTAAATTAAGTTACAGACCAACTGATGCACACTAAAACCACTTTTTAAGTAGCTTTATTATTAAAATTGTTAAAATTGTACCCCTACACGTGTTTCGATCCTAGGATCATCGTCAGGGGTTTTTTTGCTAAAAGCTACTGTCACTTCAAACACATGATTTAAAATATTCTATCGGCACTTTAAAACTTATATATTATAAGTTAAAATCTTGTAAAAAGACTCGTTAAAAGTTGTAAAATTGTAAAAGTACTGTAGATAGTAGATTGCGGAAGTGCTAGCGTGTGGAATCGTGGTATTAAAGGCATGTGATATGTTTTTGTGGGGAACGAAGTGTACTGCCTGTTGTACGGTGAAGAGTACTATAGTACTGCCTGTTGTACGGTGAAGAGTACTATAGTACTGCCTGTTGTACGGTGAAGAGTACTATGGTACTGCCTGTTGTACGGTGAAGAGTAATATAGTACTGCCTCTTGTACGGTGAAGAGTACTATAGTACTGCCTGTTGTACGGTGAAGAGTACTATAGTACTGCCTGTTGTACGGTGAAGAGTACTATAGTACTGCCTGTTGTACGGTGAAGAGTAATATAGTACTGCCTGTTGTACGGTGAAGAGTAATATAGTACTGCCTGTTGTACGGTGAAGAGTACTATAGTACTGCCTGTTGTACGGTGAAGAGTACTATAGTACTGCCTGTTGTACGGTGAAGAGTACTATAGTACTGCCTGTTGTACGGTGAAGAGTACTATAGTACTGCCTGTTGTACGGTGAAGAGTACTATAGTACTGCCTGTTGTACGGTGAAGAGTAGTATAGTACTGCCTGTTGTACGGTGAAGAGTAATATAGTACTGCCTGTTGTACGGTGAAGATTACTATAGTACTGCCTGTTGTACGGTGAAGAGTACTATAGTACTGCCTGTTGTACGGTGAAGAGTAATATAGTACTGTCTGTTGTACGGTGAAGAGTAATATAGTACTGCCTGTTGTACGGTGAAGAGTACTATGGTGGAGTGTGATGTAAAGTAAAATGTTTTCATTAGAAGCAGTTGTACATGGGCTTGTCTTAATATCGAAATGGTGTAGACCATCATATTACAGCTGAACCAGGTTTTAAAGTGAACGCGATAAGCAAAGCTTGTAACAACCTACAAGAAAACACGATGTCACAGCACCACAAAAATCAGGGTCGTCTTGATGTAGGCAATTTCGTAACTTTTCCTACTCGTGAACAGTTGCTTGGTTGAACAGTATTTATTTTATCAAGAGTTTGTTTTGAGTTTGCGAAAAGGAGTCCAATGTGTCGCCCACTTTATATCTCCCTAGCATTTTCACAGGAAAATAATCCCATGGTCTTATCCAGTGTTACAGCGCAGATTCGAGAAGTCGGGCTATACTACCAACATTTGACAAACAGCGATGTGACACATCCAGGTTGCACAGGGGTATGGTTACGGCAGTGCACTTCTGATAAATAGCAGCGTGACGATATACGGGAAGATTGCAAATCTACAAACAGTTGAAATAAGAGGACTATTCCACGAAAACTCAATAAATGCATCACTTACATACATGCATAATACAGCAAAAACTTACATATACAAAAAGGTCATATCACAACTATTATCACGCGCATTTCTATAATCAAATTTATTAAATAGCCCAGCATAATGCACTATTGAAATTTATTGTAGTTCTACATTCATCACAAATTGTAGTACATAATACAATACAGCATTCAGATACATGCATTATTTCATACATTATTCAAATAATAATATATCTACACACCATCATAACATGCAATATAACATACAAAAAACAAACATACATTACATTAATAACGTATTTCAAATATTCACTGAATATCTACCAAAGCAGTACCTATATATGATTTTATTGAAATACTTTTGACTTCGGATCACTGCAATCAAAGTGTACAATACAATTTAAATATATTTATAAAAAGGGATTACGTGTGAAAAATTTTCAATTCAATGGATATAATTTAAATGCCATAAATTCACTTTGTGAAGCAAATTATTTCAACTTAAATGATATCAATTATGTAAACGAATCATAGTGAAGCACAAACAATTTCAGAAAATATCAAAACCGGAAAGTTGTGTGATTGACCAAAATTCATTCAATGTTGTCCGATTATCAAATGCGGCAGGCGTCAAGAGTGGAAACAATGAATTTACTTCATGAATTTTTCTTGTCAGCGGAATTTCACGGCGAAGCAGATGGTTTCTGCATGATTCATTGTTGCAAAATGAGTAAATCACGGTGAAGCAAATAATTCAACTTACAAGAAATCCTTAGCAAATGAATTAGTCAACGTGATGAAGCCAAATAATTTGACTTCAATGTACATTATAATGCGCTTTGTCATTGTTGAAGGGGCAACTGTAACTGCTATGTATAATCATTATAAACTCGACAGGTTTTGTTTATGTCAAAATAACATTGTGTGTTAGGGCAATATTGAATGTCTACGACAAGTCAGTTTAAGGCAACAATAAGGCACGAACTTTTATTGCCAAACTACAAGTTTAATGTATTGGGCCACATGAGAAAAGAAAGTCATTTGTTATCTGTTGTACATAAATTTGGTTTTGTTTTTTGGGGAAATTGGTAGTTAGAGGTCGTTTTTGTAGGACTTACATGTTACTTCGTGTCTTTTCTTTACCTATTACGGCTACGCTCTTTAGTGTTTGGGGTTCTCACATGACTCCCGTCTTTTTTATTCCACTAAGTTCACTCGTTTTATCACACATGAAGGCTCGACAGCTTGTTTTGACATTACTGAAGGGTACCATGCATGTTGTTTTAAACATGAAAACTCCATTTTGTATTCAAACAAGTCTACAATTTTCACAATAAAGAATGCTAAATCTTTTTATTGGGCACACATAAGTGCTACACAAATTTGGATAATGTTCTGCAATGGGATGGGAATATAAAACCGGGTATTTGATGGGAATAAGGTACACAGTCATTTATGATAACCTACTACAATATTTGTTAGGAATAAAGGGGTACGACAACTCATAGTTAAACACAACTGGAAATCCATTTTTGATTATTGCCAATTTGGTCACGACGGGTATTTGTGGGAAATAATACGCTTTTTGTTTTGAGGACATGTACGAAATCTTTTCTAAAGACCTTGTTGTGGAAAATGCAGATTTTGCTTCTAATTTTGAAAGAAAGTGGTTTAAAATGTCTAGTAGACACAAGACATCAAATTTTCCCTTCGTTGAGAATTATTAAACCACTTCAAAATGTTATATGTGCAGATGGTGAAAGTCAGATTGATTAATGTTGGGGTTGACCGTCATTTACGAATGGAGACAAAATATTTGCACCTTTTACAGTTTTGATCTCCAATAGTCAATTAATGAATTAGGTATTAAATATTAAATCTACATTCCAAATTGGCTTATTGTAAACATTTGAGTACCAGAGATGGGATGTTTCTCCCCAAAAGTGATTGATTTCAGATCTTGGAATACTTCCGTAAAATTTTCCTCTTTTTTGCCTTATTGATTTCCCGAAATGGATAAGAATCCTATTTCCAAAAATTGGACACTTTTAACAACACACTGCAATCTTCGAAAGCGAAAGAACTGATAGTTCTTGTTTTTTTGTGTCAGTTTAAATTAGTCGATTAATGACAAAAGCTTTTCGAGAAGTTAAATTTAAGTGGCCTATTCCTATTAGATTATCTAATTTATAGTTTCAAAAGAACCAAAGTGCTGAGCACTTTTGATAATGAGGGAGCGTCCTTAAAAATTGTGCTTTGCATTAATTTTTTGATGGACTGATTTATAGGACGTAGGCAGTGTTTTACGCAGAGATATAACAATTATTTATATTCTCGAAATATTAAAAAAAATCAATTAAACTCGTGTAGAGGGTAACTAATTAATAAAGCCAAGCCATTGGCAGAGGAGGAGCTTTAAAGTAACATTCTTTACTTGGGAAGATGTGGTTGTAAGTCGGGCTTCAGAACAGGGGTACCATCGTAGGGCAAATTTTAATTTGGAGGGAATCCCGAATCGAATCCCCGGACGTCCAACTTAGCGAGGTAAACGATGAGCTATCCCGGACGAATTATTACTTATTACATGACTGCTTTTTTTTCAAATGATCTTAACAGCACTATTCAAACAAAAAAGTACAAACGGCAAATATAAAATTAGTGATTATATTTCCATTCCCACCTCCCGCCGTTCTGGCTTAAAAATACTCTCTCGTCTTTATTTATAGCATATTTGGGTATTTTTTGAAATTGATTAAAAGAAATTTAAATACTTTGACACTCAAAGTATTAATCCTTATTCCGAACGTAGTCGAAAGTTCTCGTTTTAAACCAGGAATTTCCAAGTAAAATCTTCAGCATTCAAAACAATATGAGTAATGTTTTAACACAGCAAAACTGAATTATTTTTAAAGCAGAAATGTATTCCAAGTGCTACCATTGGATCCATAGCTTTGTGTGTTCTGAAACTACACTTTTCGTTAGAATTAATAATCCTACATTAGTTTTGGTAAATGTTTATTTTATTTGGTCTTTTAGAAATAGAATATCAGTTGACCATCTTGTGCAGAAATTAAGAGGTATTACAACAGATGATAATGGCGAAAATAACGTTCGTAGAAATTAAAATACGAATATCCTAAATACGGTTTTGGTTTGTTTTTGAATACAACTGACTAGCAGTGCCATAAAGGAATTATTAGTACGAATGGATCAATCGGAATATGGGGAAAAAACAATGTAACAGCAACGATTTACCTCGGAAATCAGACATATAAAGATTTGTTAACAAGCACTAGATTCCCCTTTCATGGATGACTCGATTTGGAAATGTTATCCCTATGAAGACGACTTCAGAATTAATCGGGATAATCCTCGCTTTAATACCAGATTGGCACAGCATATAAAAAATGAATAATGTTATTAACATCATTACAGTTGTTGGTTACGTAATTATACTATACACTATTATGAATTCAAACTACTAAAATTTGATGATAGAGGAATATTTTCCAAAACTGGAATAATCATTACTGTGGCGATTAATGCTCAAAGAAAGGCAAAAACGGGTTTCAATTATAGTGCATTTCTATGCAACAAATTGGATACTGCCAACATCGCAATCTTAGACACGAAGATAGTGTCACTTTTATTGTACATAGAAATAGACTTGGTCAAATGCTTAGTTCGTGATCTCTTCACAAAATGAAAGGTCTTTCTTGACCAGTTTGATGCTCAGATCCGGGGAACACAAGACAGTTTATTGAGTAGCGTCTTTAAATTCCTGATTTTGTATAAGCGACCTTCAGATGTTTAATGAAAAACTTTAGTTCTGAAGTCAGTGTGACGCAAATTCATTTCACATGCCATTATACAGTATAATCGCGCCCGTCACTGTGAAGGACCTGGGTCGACTTCAATGATTATCCAAATGGAATTAGTGTGAACAAAATAACTTCAATGATACAGTTTTCATCCCGGGAAGTCTTCGTTTAAGCATAGATCATCACAACTTCCAATGAATTCATTACCAATACTGCCGTAACAACGTTAAACAATTTTCAACCTCGATATATTATAATAATCACGTGTAAAAAAATTCCTTCAGATCTCATTTAATGCGGAAGCACGTCGTGAACTTCTTCTAATTTTAAGTCGGGCTGAGAAAATAGCCTTTCAATGATACATTACAAATGCGCGAGTCATTGAAGTTTTAATTTAATATTTTTCAAATGCTCTTTGACTTTTCATTCATTTCTATCAATGCGGATCACGTGTAATCAATATTCATTTTCGATATCATAAAAATGCATTTTTGTTTCAGCTTCGTGTGTATCGCTTTGTTAAACTACTTACGGTTTTAGCACAATTAAACTAACAGTTAAATATCAGTTTAAGAAAAGATTCGATTTGTTAGCTGTTTATTAATTTGGTTTTTTATAATTCGAAATTGTGATATAGAGCCCATACTGTAGGTTAATTCCTCGGTTTACTTTTTTCACGGATGTTTTTTGGCTGTTGCCCCCATACCCACTGTCTTTTCAAGTTATTGACGTCTTTTAAATTACACATTAAAAATCCTCTAATTTTTCACAATTTTATGCATGTACAATGCTTGTTTAACATGAAACTTGTTGATCAACATTCCCTACAGTCCACAATTAAAGGAGAGTAAATCTACTTTATCTAGTCAAGTAAGTGCATTCTTGTAAGTCCTCTGGAAGTTATAAAATGTTAATAAGTATAAGGTAAGATAACTACTTTCTTAGAAAGTAGCCTGCTCACACAGTCAATCATACTGAATACCATTAGAATATCACGCAGAAATAATTGAGAATAATACTTATTTTTGGAGCATTGTAAGAATCATCTATAAGTAAATTAGAAAGCCTGCGATTTTCCTAATTTTAAATGTTATATATACAGTCACGTGCAACATTCAATCCTTCACAGCGGGGCTTTATTGTGTCCCTTCTATATTTAGAGGAAGCCTAGTTTGGGATTGAATTGCGTGTGACAATATAAAGAGAATTTCGTCAACTTGATGCACTCTAATAACTGTTTAGTAGCATTATTATTATAAATTGTTAATATTGTTAACCCATTGCAGTTTTGTAACTTGATACCAGGAATTAGATAAGTTCTGGCAGGGATTTTTTGAATATTACGAAATTCACTTCATTCACATTGATAAATGATTCATATAGGCCTATTACAGTATACTTTTATAAGATTCAATCTTTGTAAAAAAAGACTCGATTATAAAGTGGTGCAGTCTGATAAAATTTACGTTTATTAATAAAGCTGCGTGTGGGTTCGAAGAGTATTATCGGAATGATATACAATTTAGTATGTGGAATGGCAGACAGAGGATTTTTTATATGTACGGGAGGTCTATATTGCCTGTTGATAGTTGTAGAGATCGATGAGACTGGGCATGTGTACGCTGAAGATAAATATATTTCCGTTTGTACGGTGCTAGAGTAACATTATAAAGCCAAGCCTTGGGGGTCTAGAGAACGGTGAATGTGTACTGTATATATTGGCCAGAACGGGACAGAGTTATTTTATGTAACTTCCTGTTGTCCCGTTTAAGGAAACAAATTAGTTCCATTTTCACGGTGAATAGTAACTATAGTACTGCTTGTTTTTTCAAAGGTGTTAAGTCATACTAACTGCATGAGTACGGTTAAAAGTACTAATAGTACTTGCCGTTGTTGTAGCGGTATGAATAGTACTATAAGTATTGCCTTTGTACTGGTGAATAGATATATACTTGAATTTAATTACTATGAACTTAATCATATTCTAGCCTATTAACGAATGTGAAGATGTACTATAATTAATCCTGTTCTGTATAACGAGTTAAGTAGTACTATTTATTACCAGAACTGGACTTAAATTTAAGAGATACTAGTAACTCTACAGTTTGTAGCGTAAGGGCTATATGTAGGTGCTGACGTGAACGGGAAAGTAATCAAAGTACTAAAGTTCTTGAAATTGGTGCGGATGAATGAGAGACAAGTTGCCATGTTGTGGTGAAGAGTATAAAACAGATTTTGTAAGGTGAAGAGTATATCGTACATACATGAAAAGTACGGATTGGTGGATTTTGAGTATAGCCTGTATCTACGTAATTAAAGAAGATATGCGGTAGATAGATACGGGATGAGAAAAAAGTATATAGTACTGGTGCCTTGGTAAAGATATGGAAATTTGAGAACATAGATGCCTGTGTGGAACGGTTTTGGAAGAGTACTATATCTCCTGTAAGTACATGGGTTTTCTTAAAATCGAAATGGTGTAGGGCCCTCATATTACAGCTGAACCAGGTTTTAAAATGAACGGTTTAAAAAAGCTTGTAACAACCCACAAGAAAACACGGGTGTCACGCACCACAAAAAACAGGGGGCGTTTGATTTTAGGCAAAATTTTGTAACTTTTTCCCACTCGTGAAAAAGTTGCTTGGTTGGGAAAAGTATTTATTTTATCAAGGGGTTTTTTTTGAGTTTGCGAAAAGGGGGTCCAATGTGTCGCCCACTTTATATCTCCCTAGGGATCTTATGCTATCCCCTTTAAACTTAGTACCCCCTTTCCATCCAGTGTCTAAGATTTTTCGCCAAAAAGGGAAATTTGCTAGTGACTGCCAACGTCCGTGCAAAACCATTCTGCAGCCTCGGTACATAAACATGTTTGTACGGTGAAGAGTACTATAGTACTGCCTGTTGTACGGTGAAAGTAGTATAGTACTGCCTGTTGTACGGTGAAGAGTAATATAGTACTGCCTGTTGTACGGTGAAGATACTATAGTATTGCCTGTTTGTACGGTGAAGAGTACTATAGTACTGCCTGTTGTACGGTGAAGAGTATATAGTACTGTCTGTTGTACGGTGAAGAGTAATATAGTACTGCCTGTTGTACGGTGAAGAGTACTATGGTGGAGTGTGATGTAAAGTAAAATGTTTTCATTAGAAGCAGTTGTACATGGGCCTGTCTTAATATCGAAATGGTGTAGACCATCATATTACAGCTGAACCAGGTTTTAAAGTGAACGCGATAAGGAAAGCTTGTAACGACCTACAAGAAAACACGATGTCACAGCACCACAAAAATCAGGGTCGTCTTGATGTAGGCAATTTCGTAACTTTTCCTACTCGTGAACAGTTGCTTGGTTGAACAGTATTTATTTTATCAAGAGTTTGTTTGAGTTTGCGAAAAGGAGTCCAATGTGTCGCCCACTTCATATCTCCCTAGGGATCTTATGCTATCCCTTGCATCTTAGTACCCATATTCCACTCCAGTGCTCTAAGAGTTTACGCCAAAAAGAAGTTTGCTAGTGACTGCCAACGTCCGTGCAAATCCATTCTGCAGCCTCGGTACATAAACATGTTTAATAGAAAAACAACAAATACAAATATATGTTGCAAAAAATCAACACAAAATTATTCTCCGTAATTTCAATAACCCACACATTTCTCTTTGCAATATCCCCTCTCTTATAGTCTGCAACTTAGTAGATGTACTTCCTTTCACTCTGCGACCTCCCAACTGTATGGTCTGCCATCTAGCAACAGAATACTGGCACACCTACTATACAGTCTGCCATCTAACGGCCGACGTAGGACACACTTACACTCGTCCGGCAAAGAATTGTAGAAGATGCTGTAGTTGTTACTTCTGGACACACCGGCCAGGCAGGACCCGCTGCTAGCAACAGGCACAGCGCCAGGAACTTCATCTTCCTGTGAGCAAAGAAACTCTGCTGTATGTGTGTTCATACTGCATCACGGTACAAGGAACTTGAAATGTAAGGTAACAACATGTTTCACAGAAACGGCAGCATCTGGCGCGGATTTCACCGTGTAACGGGAACTTGTAGATCGTTCGTGTTATTACACGACCTCGAGGAATCACCGTAAGCGTGTCGTACAGTCAGATTCAAGATGGTAGGCCTACTAGAAACACGGTCAACTGTTAAAGGAAGCAGTGGAATTCGATTCCTGCATTTTGCACAGGTGGAAATTCATCGCCAGTGTGTGGGGCTGTACGGAGCACGTGTGGTGACATGGGAACAGGTGTGGATATGGTGCAGGGTTGTCGGTAGCGGCAGGACATGTTGACGGCAGACAGCGATGTGGACACACTACAAGGTGCACTGCGGACTGAATGTGTGTCGTGCAGATGCACTTACTGGAGAAGATGCAAGCTTTAAGACGACTGATACCGCCTGGAAGCTAGCAATATCGCTGGGTAGTGCACACAGGTAAATACATACATACACAACGTACAAACTAACATACATACATGCATACATACATGATCTAATACACACACAATACATGCATAATACATACATACACACATCAAGGTACATGCATACATAATATATAATAACGCATGCATCGTACATACATACAATTAAAATATACATTCATGATAAATACATCATAAATAATCATGAAAATACATACATACATACAACATACATACATATATACATACATAATAATACATACATACATGCATTCATACATACAACATCATATAACATACATACATACATACATAATATATACATAAACACACACACATACATACATACATATTATATACATAACAACACATACATACATAATACATACATACATACATACATACGTAACTCTGATCCATAAATATTTTCATTTAATATACGACCAACACGTACAATATATATGATTTTAATGTCATTTCCTCTGACATGTTTCGGCATGACACTGCCATCATCAGGGTGTACATAACAAGCTTAATATAATTTGAAATCAAATGGATTACAGAATGAAATAACCATCATTTCACGGAGTAAATAATTTTAAAGCCATTGATTTATCAGTTCGTCGCAAGACTTTTGACAATGAAAAATCACGTTAAAATAAAACAAATTATGTAAGCAATCATTAGTCGCAAGACAACAATCAGACAAAAATCATAAACCAGTAAAGCATTGTGTTTTTTGTTTCATCCTCGTAATCTCAAAATTCATTCAGTAATTTTCTGCTGCCGCTGCATTAATCAAAGTGCGGGCAACGCTGCGTGCCGAAGAGCCTCACGGAAGATCATGAAATTTGATGTATGGAATTTTGTCTTGTGACGTGACACTTCACGGCGACGTACAGAGTGGTTTCTGCAGTGCATCATTGCTTGGCACAAAAGTGAGTAAATCACGCGACAGCCGATAACATCCATGACACAGAAACTCCCAGCAAAGGAATTCCAATCAACGCCATCAATAAAGAAGACCAAGATAACTGACTTTTGGGCCCATAATAATGCGCTTCTTGTGCAATTGTTTGACAGTGGCGACACTTAACTGCTGAGTGTTATAGGGGCACATATGAGAGGCTACGACAGGTCATTTGTGTTATTGGGGCACACATGAGAGGATACGACAGGTCGTTTGTGTTATTGGGCACACATGAGAGGCTACGACAAGTCATTTGTGTTATAGGGGCACATATGAGAGGCTACGACAGGTCGTTTGTGTTATTGGGGCACATATGAGGGGCTACGACAGGTCGTTTGTGTTATTGGGGCACACATGAGAGGCTACGACAAGTCATTTGTGTTATTGGGGCACATATGAGAGGTTACGACAGGTCGTTTGTGTTATTGGGGCACACATGAGAGGTTACGACAGGTCGTTTGTGTTATTGGGGCACACATGAGAGGCTACGACAAGTCATTTGTGTTATAGGGGCACAATGAGAGGCTACGACAGGTCGTTTGTGTTATTGGGGCACACATGAGAGGCTACGACAGGTCATTTGTGTTATTGGGCACAATTAGAGGTTACGACAGTCGTTTGTTATTGGGGCACACATGAGAGCTACGACAGGTCATTTGTGTTATTGGGGCACACATGAGAGGTACGACAGGTCATGTGTGATATTGGGGCACACATTAGAGGCTACGACAGGTCATTTGTGTTATTGGGCACACATGAGAGGCTACGACAAGTCATTTGTGTTATTGCGGCACACATGAGAGGTACGACAGGTCATTTGTGTTATTGGGGCACACATGAGAGGCTACGACAGGTCATTTGTGTTATTGGGGCACACATGAGAGGCTACGACAGGTCATTGTTATTGGGCACACATGAGAGGCTACGCACAGGTCATTTTGTTATTGGGGCACACATGAGAGGCTACGACAGGTCATGTGATTGGGCACACATGAAGGCTACGAACATCATTTGTGTTATTGGGCACACATGAGAGGCTACGACAAGTCATTTGTGTTATTGTGGCACACATGAGAGGCTGACGACAAGTCATTTTGTTATTGGGCACACATGAAAGTCTACGACAGGTATTTGTGTTATTGTGGCACACATGAGAGGCTACGACAGTCATTTTGTGTTATTGTGGCACACATGAGAGGCTACGAAAGGTCATTTGCTGTGAAAGGCCTGTGTTGCTGTGTCAAAACGCAGCAACTCCCCTCTTTTGGCTTCCAGTTTGAAAGGAAACGTGGTTTAAAATGTCTAGGTAAGACAAAGAGGACACCTAGATTTCTTCTGTTGAATATTACAAACCGGAATTTCGAGAAATGTTATATGATGCAGATTGGAATGAAATGGCTCAGGGTAGAGTTTAATGTTGGGGTTACGCACCGTCTGCATTTACGAGTATGGAGACAAGAATTATTTCCACCTTATCAGCAGTTTTGCACTCCTCAATAATCAAATTAAGTGAGATTACGTATTAAATTTTTTATCTAACATTTGCCAATTGTGCTTACTGTGTAACTTCAACATTCTGGGTTAGCAAGATAGGATGTTTAAACTGCCACACGTATCGACTTGCATTTCAGTTCCAATCTTCGTTGTAAGCTCACTTCCTTTGTAAAATTTTAACCTCATTTTTCCGCCTTATTTTTCCCGAATATCTGAAGAAATCTACTCCAAACATTGGAACAATTTTAACAAACAACACTGCGAAACTTCGAAAGTCGAATTTAGACATTTTCTGACTTATTTTTTGTTTCTTGTTTCTTGTGTCAGTTTAAATGCAAGTCGATTACAGCGATGACAAAAACGCACAAATTTCGAAAGAAATTAAAAATTTAATTTGCCTCATGTCACTACTTTAGCTCTCTTCTAATTCTCGCTTCAGTTCAAGAAAGAAACCATAGTTGATCTGTAGCCCACTTCTTGATTCAGTTGATGGAGAGCTTTGTTCTTGCTTAGCGAGATAAGATGTGTGACTTTGCACCTTTAATTCTCTTTATAACAAGAAGTACTGATTTATAGGACAACGAATATGGCCGTGCCTTTCTTTACGCAGATTTATATCATAGTATTTTGATATCTCAAAGAACAAGCCACGTAAAGAGCAAAAATTCCAATTGTTATGACTCGATGTAAAAAGGTAAAAAGGGTTAATTCCACCCTAGAACAGACCATAAAGGCCAGAAGAGAGAGCAGAGTTATAACTCTACTTTTCTTTAAACTCGGCGAAGATGGGGTGGGTGTCAACGCCGCGCCCGGCCGTCTTAGCCCCAGGAAAGAGACGCGGTACCCATCGTACAGGAAGCTGGGTGCGCCCATCACCGATCTGGAGGGCAATATCCCCCACCGACACTCGATCCCCGGACCGTCCAGACCTTAGCGAGTAGCTATACGACTGAGCTATCCCTGCCAACTTATTACTTGATATACAGAAACAAATGTTTGTTTCTAACAAAAGACAAACAGATCGTATCAAAGCAATGAAAGTTACAAAACGGCAAATAAGAAATTACTATATGGTGTTCTCCATTCCTCTACTCCAGCCGTTCTAAAAAATAATCACTCTCTCGTCTTTGTCTTGTAACTGGAATAGTTGAAGTTTTTTTGGAATTATTCACAAGAAACGTAATCATCTGGCACCAAAGAGTATAATCCTTCTTCCGAACGTAGTCAAGAAGTTCTCTGCTTTTATGAAACACGAAAGCGGGAACTTCTGCACAAGATTATGAATCTTCAGTTCCAAAAGAAAGTGAGTAACCGTGTTAAACGCAGCGAATAATTAACTTAATTATTTTTAGCCAGAAATGTCATTCCTAAGCTCCTTTGAACCAGTCACTGATCCATATCTATATTCAGTTAACATCCACATACACCACATTAAATTTACTTAGGATTACCTTTAATATTATCCTACCATCTACGTTTTGGTCTCACAAATGTTAATTTCCTTTTGTCTTTATAGACTACGAATATTTATACAGTTTCCATCTTTGCAAAACATATTTACAGATTCGTGTATGCCTAGCACATTAATTTGATCATGCGAAAAAACGCTTGTAGAAATTACAAATTACGAATATCCTAAATACGAGTATGTGTTTTTTTTCGAATACGATACTAGACGGTAGCAGTGCGCAGACCAAGGGTAATTTATTTAGTACAAATTGTGTTATCTTACCTCGGTATAATATGTGAAGACAAGCGTACAAAAGCGAAAACGACTTTACTCGCGAAATTCAGACACTTAAATAGTTTGCGTTATCACAAAACATTCCCCTTCTCAATTCAATTTCTGACTGCATAAAAAATTGGATGTTAACTATGACAGACGACTTGACGTACATCAGGATAATCCTCGCTTTCCAGATAGCCACGATTCGAGTACACAAATATAAAACATTGATTAATCGGAGGATTATTAACATCAAGTTTACAGGTTGTTACGGCTTAGTAGCATTGCGATACTCAACAGCGGTGATTATGAAGATTCAAATCTACAAACAATTGAAATGATAGGAGGAATATTCCTTCGAAACGTCGGGAATAAATCATCCTACTGTGCGGCGTTAACAGCACAGAAGACTTCAAAGCAAACAGACGTGTCTTTCACACTATTATCAAAGTGCATTTCTTGAAATCAAAATTATTAAATAACCAAAATTGCACTATTTGACTACTTTATTGTAGTGTCTACATTGTCTATTGTAAACACTACAATCAAATAGTCATGATAGTGCATTTAATGTCTATTTAATTCAAAATGGGGAGTACGTGTCTTTTCCTCTGACCATTTTGAAATGCCATAACGTATCTGGTGAACACAAACACTTTATATCATATAAACAGTCATTTCAAAATTCCTCGAATTTTTATAAGCGTCCTTAGCATTTTAATTGAAAAAACTTTAATTGCGGAAGTCACGTGTGAAGCAAATATTTCAAATTCAATTATATAATTATCAAACGCGGAAGTCACGTGTGAAGCAAATATTTCAACTTCAATGATATAATTATCAAATGCGGAAGTCACGTGTGAAGCAAATATTTCAACTTCAATGATATCATTATAAATGCGGAAGTCACGTGTGAAGCAAATATTTCAACTTCAATGATATCATTATCAAATGCGGAAGTCACGTGTGAAGCAAATATTTCAACTTCAATGATATCATTATCAAATGCGGAAGTCACGTGTGAACAAATATTTCAACTTCAATGATATCATTATCAAATGCGGAAGTCACGTGTGAAGCAAATATTTCAACTTCAATATATCATTATCAAATGCGGAAGTCACGTGTGAAGCAAATATTTCAACTTCAAGATATCATTATCAAATGCGGAAGTCACGTGTAAGCAAATATTTCAACTTCAATGATATCATTATCAAATGCGGAAGTCACGTGTGAAGCAAATATTTCAACTTCAATTATATCATTATCAAATGCGGAAGTCACGTGTGAAGCAAATATTTCAACTTCAATGATATCATTATAAATGCAGTTTTGTATGATGTTCAAAAACTTCTGTGTGGATCCAGCATTTGTTAATTCTACTTCAAGGCAGTTTAACAAACAATAAGCATAAATTCCCAAACTAACCATTAAATGTCAGTTGTCCACATTGAGAAAAAGATTCGATTTGTTTAAGCTGTTGTATAATATTTGGTTTTTTATATTTGAAATTGTATATAGATGTCCTCATTTCTGTACAGACCTTACATTTCCTTCGTGTCTCTTTATCTTTCCTTTCACGCGTCGCTCTTCAAGTTTGCGGTTTCTCACATCCTCTCCCGTGTCTTTTCACTCATTCCATCTACGTCACTCTTTCATCCACATAAAAATCCCTCTAATGCTTGACAATTACTGCATGTACCAATTGCTTTAGTTTTAACATGAAAAACTCTGCATTTTATCAACACAATTCATACAATTCTCACAATAAAGAATGGCTAAATCTCTTTATATTGTGCAAATAAGTGACATAAATTTGATAATTGTCTGCATGGAAGAATATACAAAAGTGATTGAATAAGGTATAAATGAGTTATGATAACCTACAATATTTTTAGGAAGTAGTACCTACCTCACAGTAAACACACTGAATATCCATTATGAATATCAGCCAATTGACACGTACTTTGGGGAAATAATAGCTTTTTTTTCTGAGGATTGTAAGAATCATCTAAAAGAAAATGCTAGAGGAAGATGCGGATTTCTCTAATTTTAAATCAATAGTTATATATACAGTCACGTTGATCACAGTCATTCAATATCCATTCACGCCGAGGACATTATTGACTCCCTGTATATATTTTCAGAGGGAAGTCAGATTGATTGAATAGTGTTGACGTATTTACGACACGAGAATTTCTGTAAATCTTATGAAATCTCTATTAATGTTAGTATCACAATAGTTATCAATGAATGATTGGGGATTAATACTAACTGCTTAATCCCATTGCCTTTTGTAAACAATTTGATACCAGAATTAGATAAAGTTTCTTATGGCAGTGAGGATGTTGCAGATCTTGAATATTACGAAATTTCCTCTTCATTCACATTGATCACAGGAGGATTCCCCACATGGGATAATGACCCTATTTCAGTAGTGGCACTTTGTACTCATTTGATGCAATCTTTCGAAACCGAAAAGAACGGATGTATCTAAGTGGCTGCAGTCCTGATAATATTTCGTTTATTATATAAAGCTTTGTGTGTGCGTGTTGAAGAGGATTATCGGAATGATTATACAAAAATTATAGTACTGTGGCAAATGGAGACAGAGGGAATTTTTATAATGAGGGAGCGTCCTTATTTGCATGCTTGGCATTATTTTGTGAGGGCGATGAGGATGGTGGAGCATGTAGTACGCATGAGATAAAAATTCATATTTCCGAATTTTGGTCATAAACGCGTGCTAGAGGGTAACTACTTATAAAGCCAAGCCATATGTGGAAGGATCCTAAAAGAGAAACAAGCTGAAGTGTGTGGACTGTATATATGTGGCTCAGAACAGGGACAGGTAGGGCTTAATTTTAATGGGGGTGAAACAATAAATCCTCTCGGTTCTCACAACGTTTAAGGTAACAAATTAGTTCCAATATTTCAGACGAATGTGATACTTCCATTTTCATTGTGACTGCTTTTTTTTCAAATGGCTGCTTAAGCATCACTAACCTGCATCGAGTACCGAAGTTAAAATTAGTGGAATTATATTTCCATTCCCCCATACGCCGTTGTGGCTTGTAGAGGGGATATTGTTACGAAACTCAGTAAGTTTATCGCCTATTTGTATTGTGTGAAATAATGATAATATTTGAAATTTAAATACTTTTGAACTCCTTAAATCATATTTCTAGCATATTAACGAATGTTGAAAGATGTACACGTGAAATTAAATCCAGGATTTCCATGTAAAACGCAGCATTCAACAATTAGAATGATTTTTTCACCAGCAAACTGGACTTAAATTTAAGGAAGAAACTAGTAAAGTGCTACATTTGGAGCGTAGCTTTGTGTGGTGCTGAAACGTGGACACTTGGGAAAGTAGATCAGAAGTATCTGGAAAGTTTTGATATGTGGTGCTGGAGAAGAATGGAGAAGATCAGTTGGACCGATCGTGTGAGAAATGAAGAAGTATTACACAGAGTGAAGGAGGAGAGGAATATCGTACGTACAATAAAAAGAAGAAAGACTAACTGTATTGGTTGGATTTTGAATAGCAACTGCTATCTAAAACACGTTATTAAAGGAAGATAGGGGGAAGGATAGAAGTGACGGGAAGTGGAGGAAGAACATGTAAGCAGCTACTGGATGACCTTAAGGAAAAGAGAAGATACTGGAAATTTATAGACGAAGCACTAGATCGCACTGTGTGGAGAACTCGGTTTGGAAGAGTCTATGGACCTCTCGTAAGACAGACTACAGGATTAATGGATGAAATGTCGATGTAAATACATGATTGCAAGCACGATAAAGGAAATGAATAATGTTATGAACAGCATCAAATTGATGGTACTTAAGTATATATTTATTCACATTTATAATACAAACTGATCTTTAAAATTTTGTGATAGTAGTTCAGACTTCTTTTCCATAAATAGAATATACATGGACTAATTGATGCTCAAAGAAGGCAAGAAACGGAAGTTTCAATTTAGTCCTGTTGCTATGTCAACAGAAGGTACTGCCAACATCGCCGAGATCATAGTCAACCGAAGCCCAGTAGATGTCACTTTTGTTGATCAGGCAGATGACTTGGTCAAAGCTTAAGCCGTGATCCTCCGTCACCAGCTTGTAAAGGTGCCTGCTGAAGCCAGGTGGAGTGTTCAGTGCCTGAAGCAGAGATGTGTGTATGTGAGTGGCGTCTTTAAATATTCCATGATGTGGAAGATGACAACTTGCACGTACGTCTATGTATTTTGTTCTAAGGTTAGATTTACGCAAATTCCATTTCCACCGCGCCATGTCTCAGGTGGTACGTCGCCGACCTCTCACCGCGTAGGACCTGGGTCGACCACAGATTAGTCCATATTGGATTTGTGGTGAACAGAACTGGCAGTGGGACAGGTTTCTCCCCGAATAATTCTGTTTCCCCTATCAGAATCATCCCACCAAAGCTCCACACCAATTCATTCACCATTCACTGCCGTTACATTAAGTTGACAATTTGCACCGTCGATAAGTAAAACACTTTACAGAAATCCTTCGCGAACGCGCACTTACGCGGAAGAGTCGGACGCTCCTAATTTTAAGTCGGGCTGACCAATCACGCCTAATTTCGCTCCACAAAAGCGCTATTATTAGAATTTATTTTACATTTTCCAGATCTATTTACTTTTGTAGTTTCTACTTGCTTACAGTTCATATCAGATAATCTCATTTCGATATAGCAAAAACCTATGTTTTGTTTCAGTTCCGTGTGTATCTATTTGTAATAAACGACTTTACGGTTTTGAATATACTAAAGTATAACAGTTAAGAAATATACGAGTAGCTTTCGCTGAATTTTGTTAAATTGTCTTTTTAAAATCGTTTGATATAGAGACAAACCGGGTAGAGTATTCCCCGGTTAATATTTACCGATTTTTGGCTCAAGATGCCCCCAGAAACGCATGTAGATCTTCAAGTTAAGTGCCGTTGCATATGTAAATTACACTTTAGCGGTGAATGTGTAAATTGTTTACGCATTTTATAAAAAATATAAAGCTATGCTAAAACGTAAACTTGTGATCGCATGTCATGACTGGCATCTGATTAAAGGTGAGAGTAAATAGCAATTACCTCTAGGTCGAAGAATGTTCTCTCTGGTACCCCAAGGCCCTCTGGGGTTAGTATGTTATCCGTGGAAGGAACAGACTTCGCCTTCTGCTCGACAACGGCCATCGCTAGCTGATACCTGAGGAACGGTTGTTTCACTGGAGAGAAATAAGACAAAATATGTATTAAAGATGGCAGCATTGTACAGAGTGATTTATTTATTAGTATGTAATTAGAAAGCCTTGTGTTTTATACCTAATTGAAAGTTAAGCAGAGCATTCAGACAACGTCATCCGTTATTATGAGCATATGTGTCCTTCCTATTTAAGAGCCTTGTCTCATTGCGATTGTAAATTGCGATGTAAAATTAAATTAAGTTACAGACCAACTGATGCACACTAAAACCACTTTTTAAGTAGCTTTATTATCAAAATTGTTAAAATTGTACCCCTACACGTGTTTCGATCCTAGGATCATCGTCAGGGGGTTTTTTGCTAAAAGCTACTGTCACTTCAAACACATGATTTTAAATAATCAATCGGCACTTTAAAACTTATATATTATAAGTTAAAATCTTGTAAAAAGACTCGTTAAAAATTGTAAAATTGTAAAAGTACTGTTGATGCTAGATTGCGGAAGTGCTGGCGTGTGGGATCGTGGTATTAAAGGCATGTGATATGTTTTTGTGGGGAACGAAGTGTACTGCCTGTTGTACGGTGAAGAGTACTATAGTACTGCCTGTTGTACGGTGAAGAGTACTATAGTACTGCCTGTTGTACGGTGAAGAGTACTATAGTACTGCCTGTTGTACGGTGAAGAGTACTATAGTACTGCCTGTTGTACGGTGAAGAGTACTATAGTACTGCCTGTTGTACGGTGAAGAGTACTATAGTACTGCCTGTTGTACGGTGAAGAGTACTATAGTACTGCCTGTTGTACGGTGAAGAGTACTATAGTACTGCCTGTTGTACGGTGAAGAGTACTATAGTACTGCCTGTTGTACGGTGAAGAGTAATATAGTACTGCCTGTTGTACGGTGAAGAGTAATATAGTACTGTCTGTTGTACGGTGAAGAGTACTATAGTACTGCCTGTTGTACGGTGAAGAGTACTATGGTGGAGTGTGATGTAAAGTAAAATGTTTTCATTAGAAGCAGTTGTACATGGGCCTGTCTTAATATCGAAATGGTGTAGACCATCATATTACAGCTGAACCAGGTTTTAAAGTGAACGCGATAAGGAAAGCTTGTAACGACATACAAGAAAACACGATGTCACAGCACCACAAAAATCAGGGTCGTCTTGATGTAGGCAATTTCGTAACTTTTCCTACTCGTGAAAGGTTGCTTGGTTGAACAGTATTTATTTTATCAAGAGTTTGTTCTGAGTTTGCGAAAAGGAGTCCAATGTGTCGCCCACTTCATATCTCCCTAGGGACCTTATGCTATCCCTTGCATCTTAGTACCCCATATTCCACTCCAGTGCTCTAAGAGTTTACGCCAAAAAAAAGTTTGCTAGTGACTGCCAACGTCCGTGCAAATCCATTCTGCAGCCTCGGTACATAAACATGTTTAATAGAAAAACAACAAATACAAATATATGTTGCAACAAATCAACACAAAATTATTCTCCGTAATTTCAATAACCCACACATTTCTCTTTGCAATATCCCCTCTCTTATAGTCTGCAACTTAGTAGATGTACTTCCTTTCACTCTGAGACCTCCCAACTGTATGGTCTGCCATCTAGCAACAGAATACTGGCACACGCTACTATACAGTCTGCCATCTAACGGCCGACGTAGGACACACTTACACTCGTCCGGCAAAGAATTGTAGAAGATGCTGTAGTTGTTACTTCTGGACACACCGGCCAGGCAGGACCCCGCTGCTAGCAACAGGCACAGCGCCAGGAACTTCATCTTCCTGTGAGCAAAGAAACTCTGCTGTATGTGTGTTCATACTGCATCACGGTACAAGGAACTTGAAATGTAAGGTAACAACATGTTTCACAGAAACGGCAGCATCTGGCGCGGATTTCACCGTGTAACGGGAACTTGTAGATCGTTCATGTTATTACACGACCTCGAGGAATCACCGTAAGCGTGTCGTACAGTCAGATTCAAGATGGTAGGCCTACTGGAAACACGGTCAACTGTTGAAGGAAGCAGTGGAATTCGATTCCTGCATTTTGCACAGGTGGAAATTCATCGCCAGTGTGTGGGGCTGTACGGAGCACGTGTGGTGACATGGGAAGAGGTGTGGATATGGTGCAGGGTTGTCGGTAGCGGCAGGACATGTTGACGGCAGACAGCGATGTGGACACACTACCAGGTGCACTGCGGACTGAATGTGTGTCGTGCAGATGCACTTACTGGAGAAGATGCAAGCTTTAAGACGACTGACACCGCCTGAAAGCTAGCAATATCGCTGGGTAGTGCACACAGGGTAAATACATACATAAACACATACGTACAAACTAACATACATACATGCATATATACACATACAAAGGTACATGCATACATACATATGTACATACAGGCATGCAGAGTACATAGATACAAATATATATATGAAGATGCATGCGTATATATATACATCTATAAATACATTCATGAATAATTACATACATACATATATACATACATAAAATACATACATACATGCATGCATACATGCAATCATACATACATACATGATATATACATATATGTATTCATACATACATACATACATACATATATACATAAACACACACACATACATACATACATATATACATAAACACAAACACATACATACATACATATATACATAAACACACACACATACATACATATATACATACATACATACATACATACGTAACTCTGATCCATAAATATTTTCATTTAATATACGTACACGTACAATATATATGATTTTAGAGTCACTTTCCTCTGACATGTTTCGGCATGACACTGCCATCATCAGGGTGTACATAACAAGCTTAATATTATTTAAAATCAAATGGATTACATGTATGAAATAACCATCAATTCACGTAGTAAATAATTTTAAAGCCATTGATTTATCAGTTCGTCGCAAGACTTTTGACAATGAAAAATCACGTTAAAATAAAACAAATTATGTAAGCAATCATTAGTCGCAAGACAACAATCAGACAAAAATCATAAACCAGTAAAGCATTGTGTTTTTTGTTTCATCCTCGTAATCTCAAAAATTCATTCAGTAACTGTCTGCTGCCCGCTGCATTAATCAAAGTGCGGGCAAGCTGCGTGCCGAAGGGCCTCACGGAAGATCATGAAATTTGATGTATGGAATTTTGTCTTGTGAACGTGACACTTCACGGCGACGTAACAGAGTGGTTTCTGCAGTGCATCATTGCTTGGCACAAAAGTGAGTAAATCACGAGACAGCCGATAACATCCATGACACAGAAAGTCCCAGCAAAGGAATTCCAATTAACGCCATCAATAAAGAAGACCAAGATAACTGACTTTTGGGCCCATAATAATGCGCTTCTTGTGCACTTGTTTGACAGTGGCGACACTGTAACTGCTGAGTGTTATAGGGGCAAATATGAGAGGCTACGACAGGTCATTTGTGTTATTGGGGCACACATGAGAGGTTACGACAGGTCGTTTTGTTATTGGGGCACACATGAGAGGCTACGACAGGTCATTTGTGTTATTGGGGCACATATGAGAGGTTACGACAGGTCATGTGTGTTATTGGGGCACACATGAGAGGCTACGACAGGGCATTTTTATTGGGGCACATACGAGAGGCTTACGACAGTCATTTGTGTTATTGGGCACACATGAGAGGCTACGACAAGTCATTTGTGTTATTGGGGCACACATGAGAGGTTACGACAGGTCATTGTGTGTTATTGGGGCACACATGAGAGGCTACGACAGGTCATTTTGTTATTGGGCACACATGAGAGGCTACGACAAGTCATTTGTGTTATTGTGGCACACATGTGAGGCTACGACAGTCATTTGTGTTATTGTGGCACACGTGAGAGGCTACGACAGGTCATTTGTGTTATTGTGGCACACATGAGAGGCTACGACATGTCTTTTGTGTTACTGGGGCACACATGAGAGGCTACGACAGGTCATTTGCTGTGAAAGGCCTGTGTTGCTGTGTCAAAACGCAGCAACTCCCCTCTTTCGGCTTCCAGTTTGAAAGGAAACGTGGTTTAAAATGTCTAGGTAAGAACAAAGAGGACACCTAGATTTCTTCTGTTGAATATTACAAACCGGAATTTCGAGAAATGTTATATGATGCAGATTGGAATGAAATGGCTCAGGGTAGAGTTTAATGTTGGGGTTACGAACCGTCTGCATTTACGAGTATGAGACAAGAATTATTTCCACCTTATCAGCAGTTTTGCACTCCTCAGTAATCAAATTAAGTGAGATTACGTATTAAATTTTTTATCTAACATTTGCCAATTGTGCTTACTGTTAACTTCAACTTTCTGGGTTTAGCAGATTAGGATGTTTAAACTGCCACAACGTTTCGACTTGATTTCAGTTCCAATCTTCGTTGTAAGCTCACTTCCTTTGTAAAATTTTAACCTCATTTTCCGCCTTATTTTTCCCGAATATCTGAAGAAATCTACTCCAAACATTGGAACAATTTTAACAAACAACACTGCGAAACTTCGAAAGTCGAATTTAACATTTTCTGACTTATTTTTTGTTTCTTGTTTTTTGTGTCAGTTTAAATGAAGTCGATTACAGCGATGACAAAAACGCACATATTTAGAAAGAAATTAAAAATTTAATTTGCCTCATGTCACTACATTAGCTCTCTTCTAATTCTCGCTTCAGTTCAAGAAAGAAACCATAGTTGATCTGTAGCCACTTCTTGAATTCAGTTGATGGAGAGCTTTGTTCTTGCTTAGCGAGATAAGATGTGTGACTTTGCACCTTTAATTCTCTTTATAACAAGAAGTACTGATTTATAGGAAAACGAATATGGCCGTGCCTTTCTTTACGCAGATTTTATATCAGAAGTATTTTGATATCTCAAAGAACAAGCCACGTAAAAGCAAAATCCAATTGTTATGACTCGAAGTAGAAAAGGTAAAAAGGGTTAAGTCCACCCTAGAACAGACCATAAAGGCACAGAGAGAGAGAGAGCAGAGGTATAACTGTACTTTTCTTTAAACTCGGCGAAAGATGGGGTGGGTTGTCAACGCCGCGCCCCGGCCGTCTTAGCCCCAGGAAAGAGACGCGGTACCCATCGTACAGGAAGCTGGGTGCGCCCATCACCGATCTGGAGAAAAATATCCCCCACCGACACTCGATCCCCGGACCGTCCAGACCTTAGCGAGTAGCTATAACCGACTGAGCTATCCCGGCCAACTTATTGCTTGATATACAGAAACAAATGTTTGTTTCTAACAAAAGACAAACATATCGTATCAAAGCAATGAAAGTTACAAAACGGCAAATATGAAATTACTATATGGTGTTCTCCATTCCTCTACTCCAGCCGTTCTACAAAATAATCACTCTCTCGTCTTTATCTTATAATTGGAATAGTTGAAGTTTCTTTTTGGAATTGATTCAAAAGAAACGTAATAATCTGGCACCAAAGAGTATAATCCTTCTTGCGAAGGTAGTCAAGAAGTTCTCTGCTTTATGGAACCCAAAGCGGAAATTTGTGAACAAGATTATGAATCTTCAGTTCCAAAAGAAGTGAGTAACCGTGTTAAACGCAGCGAATAATTACTTAATTATTTTTAGCCAGAAATGTCATTCCTAAGCTCCTTTGAACCAGTCACTGATCCGTATCTATATTCAGTTAAATCCACTCTACACCACATTAAATTTACTTAGGATTCGCTTTAATATTATCCTACCATCTACGTTTTGGTCTCACAAATGTTAATTTCCTTTTGTCTTTAAGACTACGAATATTTATACAATTTCCATCTTTGCAAACATATTTACAGATTCGTGTATGCCTAGCACATAAATTTGATCATGAGAAAAAACGCTTGGTAGAGATTACAAATTACGAATATCCTAAATATGTGTTTTTTTCGAATACGATACTAGACGGTAGCAGTGCGCAGACCAAGGATAATTTATTTAGTACAAATTATGTTATCTTACCTCGGTATAATATGTGAAGACAAGCGTACAAAAGCGAAAACGACTTTACTCGCGAAATTCAGACACTTAAATAGTTTGCGTTATCACAAAACATTCCCCCTTCTCAATTCAATTTTTGACTGCATAAAAAAATGGATGTTAACTATGACAGACGACTTGACGTACATCAGGATAATCCTCGCTTTCCAGATAGCCACGATTCGAGCACACAAATTTAAAACATTGATTAATTGGAGGATTATTAACATCAAGTTTACAGGTTGTTACGGCTTAGTAGCATTGCGATACTCACAGCGGTGATTATGAAGATTCAAATCTACAAACAATTGAAATGATAGGAGGAATATTCCTTCGAAACGTCGGGAATAAATCATCCTACTGTGCGGCGTTAACAGCACAGAAGACTTCAAAGCAAACAGACGTGTCTTTTCACACTATTATCACAGTGCATTTCTATGAATCAAATTGATTAAATAGACCAACTAATGCACTATTTGACTACTTTATTGTAGTGTCTACATTGTCTATTGTAGACACTACAATAAAGTAGTCAGATAGTGCATTAGTTGGTCTATTTAATCAAAATGAGACTGTCTTTCTCTGACCATTTTGAAATGCCATAAACGATCTGGGAAACACAAGACAGCTTTATTGAGATAAACAGTCATTTCAAAATTCCTAAATTTTTATAAGCGTCCTTCAGATTTTAATTGAAAAACTTTAGATTCGGAAGTCACGTGTGAAGCAAATATTTCAAATTCAATTATATCATTATCAAATGCGGAAGTCACGTGTGAAGCAAATATTTCAACTTCAATGATATAATTATCAAATGCGGAAGTCACGTGTGAAGCAAATATTTCAACTTCAATGATATCATTATCAAATGCGGAAGTCACGTGTGAAGCAAATATTTCAACTTCAATGATATCATTATCAAATGCGGAAGTCACGTGTGAAGCAAATATTTCAACTTCAATGATATCATTATCAAATGCGGAAGTCACGTGTGAAGCAAATATTTCAAATTCAATTATATCATTATCAAATGCGGAAGTCACGTATGAAGCAAATATTTCAACTTCAATGATATCATTATCAAATGCGGAAGTCACGTGTGAAGCAAATATTTCAACTTCAATGATATCATTATCAAATGCGGAAGTCACGTGTGAAGCAAATATTTCAACTTCAATGATATCATTATCAAATGCGGAAGTCACGTGTGAAGCAAATATTTCAACTTCAATGATATCATTATCAAATGCGGAAGTCACGTGTGAAGCAAATATTTCAACTTCAATGATATCATTATCAAATGCGGAAGTCACGTGTGAAGCAAATATTTCAACTTCAATGATATCATTATCAAATGCGGAAGTCACGTGTGAAGCAAATATTTCAACGTCAATGATATCATTATCAAATGCAGTTTTGTATGATGTTCAAAAACGTCTGTGTGGATCCAGCATTTGTTAATTCTACTTCCAGGCAGGTTAACAAACAATAAGCATACATTCCCAAACGAACCATTAAATGTCACTTTTCCACATTGAGAAAAAGATTCGATTTGTTAAGCTGTTGTATAATATTTGGTTTTTTTATAGTTGAAATTGTGTAGAGATGTCCTAATTTATGTATGGACCTTACATTTCCTTCGTGTCTCTTTATCTTTCCTTTCACGCGTCGTTCTTCAAGTTTGCGGTTTCTCACCTCCTCTCCTTGTCTTTTCACTCATTCCATCTACGTCACTCTTTCATCCACATAAAAATCCCTCTAATGCTTGACAATTACTGCATGTACCAATTGCTTTAGTTTTAAAACTAAAAACTCTGCATTTTATCAACACAATTCATACAATTCTCACAATAAAGAATGGCTAAATCTCTTTATATTGTGCAAAGTAAGTGACATAAATTTGATAATTGTCTGCGTGGAAGAGTGTACAAAAGTGATTGAATAAGGTATAAATGAGTTATGATAACCTACAATATTTTTAGGAAGTAGTACCTACCTCACAGTAAACACACTGAATATCCATTATGAATATCAGCCAATTGACACGTACTTTGGGGAAATAATAGCTTTTTTTTCTGAGGATTGTAAGAATCATCTAAAAAAAATGCTAGAGGAAGATGCGGATTTCTCTAATTTTAAATCAATAGTTATATATACAGTCACATTGATCACAGTCATTCAATATCCATTCACTCCGAGGACATTATTGACTCCCTGTATATATTTTCAGAGGGAAGTCAGATTGATTGAATAGTGTTGACATATTTACGACACGAGAATTTCTGTAAATCTTATGAAATCTCTATTAATGTTAGTATCACAATAGTTATCAATGAATGATTGGGGATTAATAGTATACGGCTTAATCCCATTGCCTTTTGTAAACAAATTGATACCAGAATTAGATAAAGTTTCTATGGCAGTGAGGATGTTGCATATCTTGAATATTACGAAATTTCCTCTTCATTCACATTGATCACAGGAGGATTCCCCACACGGGAAATGACCCTATTTCAGTAATGGCACTTTGTACTCATTTGATGCAATCTTTCGAAACCGAAAAGAACGGATGTATCTAAGTGGCTGCAGTCCTGATAATATTTCGTTTATTATATAAAGCTTTGTGTGTGCGTGTTGAAGAGGATTATCGGAATGATTATACAAAAATTATAGTACTGTGGCAACTGGAGACAGAGGGAATTTTCGTAATGAGGGAGCGTCCACATTTGCATGCGTGGCATTATTTTGTGAGGGCGATGAGGATGGTGGAGCATGTAGTACGCATGATATAAAAATTCATATTTCCGAATTTTGGTCATAAACGCGTGCTAGAGAGTAACTACTTATAAAGCCAAGCCATTTGTGGGAGGATTCTAAAAGAGAAACAAGCTGACGTGTGTGGACTGTATATATGTGGCTCAGAACAAGGACAAGTGGGGACTTCTTTTTAAATGGCGATGAAACAATATCTTCTTTTTTCTCACAACTTTTACGGTAACAAATTTGTTCTGACTTTTCAGACAAAGGTGTTACTTCCATTTTCATTGTGTCTGATTTTTTTTTTTTTCAAATAGATGCTAAAGCATCACTAACCTGCATCGAGTGCCGAGGTTAAAACTAGTGGCATTATATCAACAGTCCAGCATACGTCCCTGTGGCCTTATGAAGACAATTTCTACAAAATTCCATAAGTTTGTCCCCTATTTGCATTCTGTAGAAGAGTGATAATATTCGAAATTTAAATACTTTTGAACTTTATGTACCACATATAAATGAAATAAATGTGGCTTTCAAAGAATGTGTACAGTCTTGTCATCAACTGTTTTTTTATTACGCCGCAATATCTGGTAGGTTTGTAGAAAAGTTTCAAAGGAACAAATTTCTTTCGTCTTTTGCGTTACGGTGCTGTAATTTCTAAGAGCTCGGCACCAAAATCTCAGAATAATATAGACTTACTGTTTATATACAGTAATACACAAAAGAATGGTGCGGATTTAATAGTGTTCACTATTAAAACTGCACCATTCTTTTGTGTATGCCCTGTATATGTAGATATATAAGTGACTTCTATTCTGAATACTCTGGCTGTATGTTCTTCCGGAAGCTTCATACACAGCTACGAGATTATCGGCGTCATAATATTTTTAATTTCCAAGTCCGTAGCAGCCGCTGCAAAATTCGTACTTCCTCTAAGCTTGTGATACAGCAGTATGACTGTTGTACCGATTTGTGCGGTTCTGGATAAATACAGAAGTAAATGCTATTGTCAACCAGAGATTCGTAACGTATGGCCCGCGAGCTGTGCGTAATTAACGCGTGGATAAACTGGTATTAAAAAACCAATGAAAAATTTAATTAAATATTTATGAAAATGTAGTAAATAGGTGTCAGCCGATCCCAGTGGCCGCGTGGTCAAAGACGTGGTTCTACGGCCGCTCGCTTTCAGGAATTACGGGTTCGAATCCCGTCAGGGGTATGGATGTCTGTCTCTTGTGAGCGTCATACGTTGTCAGATAGAGGTCTCTGCGACGGGCCGATCACTCGTGCAGAGGAGTCATACCGAGTGCGGAGTGTCTAAATGAGTGTAATCTGAAAACCTCAACAATGTAGATGTCTAGACCCGCTAGGGCAGTCGAGCCGTGGAAAAGAAAGGGTACAAGGTGCGAGATGTGGGGTTTCCACAGCGTTGAGGAGGATTATGGTCTTCTGGGATGTTATGCTGCGTGACACGTAATTTTTATCTTATACCGACGTTTCGGAGGAATGTAGCGCCTGCTATAGGACGTACCAAGCCTCCAAAATGAATGCGCTACGTTCCTTCGAAACGTCGGTATATGAAAAATTACACGGTACACAGTTTAAAATCTCAGACGACCTGAATTATTACGTTCTAAAGTACAGCGTGTTTCATAAATCCCTCCGGGATTTCGGAGGTCTGTAGCTCAGGAGCCAAATCACACACGGGGGATGAGAGCATGTCAGTGAAAAGAGTACATATCCAAGTTTTGAACCTACCTTACAAATGTTCAATATGTCCCCCTTTGGTGACTCGACAGACGTCAATCCTGTAATCTAGCTCCTGCCACACACGTTCCAACATATGAAGTTTTCTGTTCACCTGAAAACGCCATGTTTGCACACCACTGTCTCCTAGCGGAGAAATGGGTAACTACGCCATCGCATCTGTCACGAAAAAACTTTTACATTTCCTCTATCCGTTGGAATGCTTTTATCTCTTATATGTGGGTTTGCTACTTCACGGCCAAGCCTCTAAATCCCGGATGGACTTATGAAACACGCTGTACTTGTGAAATAAACTGAACAAATTTCGGTATTCTCTTTCGTTTGTTTTTTAACCACCAAAAACTTCCGTAGTGTAAGCATACTTAATGGAAAATAAATATTTAACACAATTCATATTTATCCCTAATGGCTTTCTCTTTCGCCATTTGTCGCTATAGTGATCAAGTCCATTAGATGAGGTGTATGCAGATTTGTAGATAAAAGGTAAAATTATCTCTGAGCAGCCATGGAAGCATACAGGATGTATAGCTCCCCATATTCTTAACCTCGACGTTAGATAGAGGTGTGTGGTTAACTTCACGTCTCGCCCGCCTTAGCCCCACAGAAAGAAATCGATCTACCTATTGATAAGGAAGCTTATATTTTTTGTGTCGACCTCGGTGGACTAGTGGTTAGCGTGCTTGCCACTGGAACCAAGGTTCGCGGGTTCGATCCCGACCGAGGTCGATGGATTTTTTAAGGGTGATAAAAATCCGGAGCACAACTTCCTTAAGAGGGGAAGTAAAGCCGTCGGTCCCATGTCGTAGATTTACGGCATGTAAAAGAACCTTGTAAAAGAACATGAATAGAAATGTTTCGTAAGCAAGATTTAACGGCCATTTCTCAAGTCTCCAAGTCGGCCAAGTCTCCTGACTGCCACAAATGCGCAGACCACGTAACCTCGGAAAGAGGAGGCCCAAGCCCATATAGGGCTGTCGAGCCATGGTTATTATTATTATATTTTTTGTATTGTGTGTAAAAACAGGACATTATTTTTTCTTGCCGCGGACGTAATAGAGAACACCCACATTTATTTTGAAACGATTTCCGTGCCTTACCAATATGTACGGTAGTCACAACTGTTAAAGTGATGTGCCAGTATTGTGGTACAGTTATTGTATGCGATTCGAATCCTCATTGTCACTATACCAGTCCACACTGTTACCAATATGTACGGTAGCAACAGCTGTTAAAGCGAGGTGCAAATATTGCGTTACAGATTTCGATGTAATTAGCAACCCATTTTCCATTATTTCTTTTCAATCACGTAAATGACCAGGAATCCTTGATTTGATTGTACTGAATGAATGAATAAATAGTGGGTTCGAGTCCTGATGGGTCTCTATATACTTAGGCCTTAGTTAGAGGCCCTTTATTTCCCTTAAACTAGAATCTTATTCATGGAAGCCCTGTCCCTTTAATAAAGTTCAAGATTGCTTCTAGGCTCAGATACCTAACATCCTCGGAGTTCAGAAAAAGGAACCCAGGCAGGTATGTCTGAGTGCCCCCAAAGTTTCACACTTACACAAAACGTGAGCTGAGGTCTCCTCCTCTGTCCCGCACCTCCTACACAAGGGACTGTCATTCAGCCCCATAATGTAGTGGTGTCTTCTCAGGGTGTTATGTCCAGTTAAAAGGCCAGTATCTACCCTGGATTGCATTCTATTAGCAGCGAGGCTAGGGCCCGAGATCAATTCCCGAGGCGGTCTCTTAGTGCTGGTAAGACCTTGCCACAGGGACATGTGTTGATTAAATAGCCAACAGCCCCCAAGGGGGGTTCTGCTCACCAGTCTGTTGGACCAGATCCGACCCTTGGGATCTCGAGGCAGAACAAGCACAGGATCAAGGGTTGGCTATTTAACCAGCACATCACCCTGTCGCAAGGTCTTACCAGCACTCAGAAGCAGGTTCTGTAATTGGTCTCGGGCCCTAGCCTCGCTGTTAAAATTAGCCCATTGTCCTTTAATAGAAGGCAGTGCAGTGTGATTACAAGCCTTTTAACTGGACATAACACCCTGAGAAGACTTCTCTACATAATGGGGCTGACCGGCAAGTGCTGAGCAGAGGAAGGAACCTCAGCTCACCTTTTGTGTAAGTGTGAATCTCTGGCCACACTTAGACATCACTGTCTGGGTTCACTTTTTCTGGACTCCGAGGATATTAGAAATCTGAACCTCGGAGAGATTTGGGTATATTAAAATTATATCTACTATATACTGTGTGGGGGCACGAGTTGGCGCAGTTAGCTGAGGCAATGCGCTACAAGCCGGAAGGTCGCGGGTTCGATTCCCGATGGTGTCATAATCCTTCTGGCCGCACTATGGCCCTGGGGCCGAATCAGTCTCTGACAGAAACGAGTAACAGGAATATTTTCTGGGGAGGTAAAGGCGGCCGGTGCATATGGCTGACAACTTACCATCTTCCTGGAATTCTCAGGGACTGTCCAGGCCTGTACAGGGATTGGTTTACCTTTACCTTTACCTTTCATGTACTGTGGTATTGGAAATGAATGTACCATATGCCGGGTAAAGAAGATGCACATTTGTTGTCCATAATAATATTCAAATATATATTTATTGATATTTTCATTATAAAACACATCTTTAAAGTTTTGTGATTGTAGTTCAGATTTCTGTTTTCCATAAATATAATATACATGGACGAATTGATGCTAAAAGAAGGCAAGAAACGGAAGTTTCAATTCAGTCCTGTTGCTATGTCAACAGCAGTTACTGCCAACATCGCCGAGATCCCAGCATCCCGGAACAGAGCAGACCTCGCCTTGCAGGATCAGGCTGTTGACTTGGTCAAAGCTTAAGCCCTGATCCTTCGTCACCAGCGTGTAGAGGTGCCTGCTGAAGCCAGGTGGAGTGTTCAGTGCCTGAAGCAGAGAAGTGGAAGGTGATAACTTGCATATATTTATTATTTATTTATTTGCAGCAAATTCCATTGCGGCTGTGCAATGACTCAGGTGTTTATTGGCGGATTTCTCACCACGGAGACCAGGGCTCGATCCCAGACTCGTCCATGTTGAATTTGTGGTAAATAAAACTGGCAGTGGGACAGGCTCTCTCCCCCAATACTTCTGTTTCCCCTATCAGAATCATCCCACCAAAGCTCCACACCTATTCAACCACCATTCACTGCCGTTACATTACGTTGACAATTTACACCGTCGATAAGTAAAACACTTTACAGAAATCCTTCGCGAACGCGCACTTACGCGGAAGAGTCGGACGCTCCTAATTTTAAGTCGGGCTGACCCATCACGCCTAATTTCGCTCCACAAAAGCGTTATTTATTAGAATTTATTTTACATTTCCAGATCTATTTACTTTTGTAGTTTCTACTTTGCTTACAGTTCATATCAGATAATCTCATTTCGATATAGCAAAAACCTATGTTTTGTTTCAGTTCCGTGTGTATCTATTTGTAATAAACGACTTTACGGTTTTGAAAATACTGAAGGTATAACAGATAAGAAATATACGAGTAGCTTTCGCTGAATTTTGTTAAATTGTCTTTTTAAAATTCGTTTGATATACAGACAAACCGAGTAGAGTATTCCCCGGTTAATATTTACCGATTTGTGGCTCAAGATGCCCCCAGAAACGCATGTAGATCTTCAAGTTCAGTGCCGTCGAATATGTAAATTACACTTTAGCGGTGAATGTGTAAATTGTTTATGCATTTTATAAAAATATAAAGCTATGATAAAACGTAAACTTGTGTGATCGCCATCTGATTAAAGGTGAGAGTAAATAGCAATTACCTCTAGGTCGAAGAATGTTCTCTCTGGTACCCCAAGGCCCTCTGGAGTTAGTATGTTATCCGTGGAAGGAACAGACTTCGCCCTAAATCTTGCAGCTTGTTCGACAACGGCCATCGCTAGCTGATACCTGAGGAACGGTTGTTTCACTGCAGAAAAATAAGACAAAATATACATTGAAGATGGCAGCATTGTACAGAGCGATGTATTTACTAAGTATATAAGTGGAGAACCTTGTGTTCTGTGCGTCACTGTGCGTTAAACAGAAATGAGGATTCTTAGATCATGCGAGAAATGTCATCCATTTTTCTGATTATGTACTACATTCCTTTCATTTAAGAGCTTTGTCTCATTGCGATCATTAGTTTAGATATAAAATACAAAGATTTTCATTAGAAGAAGTTTTACATGGGCCAATCTGCATATCGAAATAGAGTAGACCCTCATATTACAGCTGCAACTGGTATGCTTTCCCTTGCGTCTTAGTTTTCTATATTCCACTCCAGTGCTCTGTCATTCCGTTAAAAGGAAAGTTGGTAGTGATAACCTTGCGATTAAG
Organism: Reticulitermes speratus; assembly: GCA_021186555.1. Lineage (NCBI taxonomy): Eukaryota > Metazoa > Arthropoda > Insecta > Blattodea > Rhinotermitidae > Reticulitermes > Reticulitermes speratus. Next base: position 6,797,354 of record JAJKFL010000008.1, read on the forward strand.
AAGCGCTTTGGGCTTGTTGACATTGACCAAGTGTCTATGACGATATGCGACAATAGGCAGAGAGGGCGCGTCTCGACGTCTGTCATTGATACCGTCCGTGGTAATTCTTTCTGCAGGTTAGGTGTGTAATATCTAATAGCATATACAACTAATACAAATGAATGTTGCAATAAATGAACGCAAAATTATATTAAATAAGCTCAATAACCCACATATCTCGACTTAGCAGTTTTCCCTGTCTCATAGTCTGCAATCTAGTACATAAAGTCTGGCACACAACTTACTCCCTTATCCTCTGCCACCTAGCAAGTGCAATTTGACACAAAACGCCGTACGTTCTGCCATCTAGCAACAGAATACTGGCACACGCTACTATACAGTCTGCCATCTAACGGCCGACGTAGGACACACTTACACTCGTCCGGCAAAGAATTGTAGAAGATGCTGTAGTTGTTACGTCTGGACACACCGGCCAGGCAGGATCCAGCTGCTAGCAACAGGCACAGCGCCAGAAACTTCATCTTCCTGTGAGCAAAGAAACTCTGCTGTATGTGTGTTCATACTGTATCACGGTACAAGGAACTCGAAATGTAAGGTAACAACATGTTTCACAGAAACGGCAGCATCTGGCGCGGATTTCACCGTGTAACGGGAACTTGTAGATCGTTCGTGTTATTACACGACCTCGAGGAATCACCGTAAGCGTGTCGTACAGTCAGATTCAAGATGGTAGGCCTACTGGAAACACGGTCAACTGTTGAAGGAAGCAGTGGAATTCGATTCCTGCATTTTGCACAGGTGGAAATTCATCGCCAGTGTGTGGGGCTGTACGGAGCAGGTGTGGTGACATGGGAACAGGTGTGGATATGGTGCAGGGTTGTCGGTAGCGGCAGGACATGTTGACGGCAGACAGCGATGTGGACACACTACCAGGCGGACTGAATGTGTGTCGTGCAGATGCACTTACTGGAGAAGATGCTAGCTTTAAGACGACTGATACCGCCTGGAAGCTAGCAATATCGCTGGATAGTGCACACAGGGTAAATACATACATACGCACATACGTACAAATATATATGCATGCATGCATATATATTTGTATGTATGCATAAACACACACACATATATATATATATATATAATATTCATACATACATATATACGTACATACATACATATATACATACATAGAACAGATTCATACACACACACATACACACACACTTTTCGATATTTGGTCTGTGTTTCTTTGTTTTTCTTCTGTGAGTTTAAATGCGTAAGTAGATAAGTCGAAGGAAAAAAACGCACATGTTTACGAAGGAAATAAAAAAATCTAATTTGCCTGATTTCACCACGTCACCTCTCTTACTATTCTTGCTTCATTTCAAGAAAGAAACCATAGGTGATCTGTAGGCCACTTCTAGAATTAAGTCGCTGGAGAGCTTACTGAACAAGATAAGCTGTGTGACTTCGCAATTTAACCTCTTTTTATAACAAGAAGTACTGATTTATAGGACAACGAATATGGCCGTGTCTTTTTTACGCAGATTTTGTATCAGAAGTATTTTGATATCTGAAAGAACAAGCTATGTAACAGCTACTGATGTCTGGTGAAATGGTTAATAAAATTGTAACACCCAGTTTTTATTACTCGATATACAGAAACAAACGTTTGTTTCTAACAGAAGACAAACAGATCTTATTAAAGCAATAAAAGTTACAAAACGGCAAATAAGAATTTTCTTTTGAAGGGCCCCCGCACCACAGCGTTAAGGCTTTTTGCGCAACCACAAAGATGATAAAAATGAGCAGTTTTTTTTTTACCAAGTTTTACAAGTAATGGAGCACCAGTGTAATGAAATTGACAGGGGAAAACCGACAACTCGGAGAAAAACCTGTCCCGGTGCCACTTTGTCCACCACAAATCTCACACATGGACTTGACCTGGACCTAACCCCTGGCCTCCGCGGTGAGAGGCCGGTGACTAACCGCCTGAGCCATGGCACGGCCTTAAATAAGAAATTACTCGCTATTGTTCTCCATTCCTCTTAATAAAGTCGTTCTAAAAAACAATCACTCCCTCATCTTTGACTTGTAACTGGAATAGTAGAAATACTAATTTCACGTTGTGTTCACAGTGCATCTTAATGTCACGTTGTGTTCACAGTGCATCTTAATGTCACGTTGTGTTCACAGTGTATCTTAATGTCACGTTGTGTTCACAGTGCATCTTAATGTCACGTTGTGTTCACAGTGCATCTTAATGTCACGTTGTGTTCACAGTGCATCTTAATGTCACGTTGTGTTCACAGTGCATCTTAATGTCACGTTGTGTTCACAGTGTATCTTAATGTCACGTTGTGTTCACAGTGCATCTTAATGTCACGTTGTGTTCACAGTGCATCTTAATGTCACGTTGTGTTCACAGTGCATCTTAATGTCACGTTGTGTTCACAGTGCATCTTAATGTCACGTTGTGTTCACAGTGCATCTTAATGTCACGTTGTGTTCACAGTGCATCTTTATGTCACGTTGTGTTCACAGTGTATCTTAATGTCACGTTGTGTTCACAGTGCATCTTAATGTCACGTTTGTGTTCACAGTGCATCTTAATGTCACGTTGTGTTCACAGTGTATCTTAATGTCACGTTGTGTTCACAGTGCATCTTAATGTCACGTTGTGTTCACAGTGCATCTTAATGTCACGTTGTGTTCACAGTGCATCTTAATGTCACGTTGTGTTCACCGCGCATCTTAACATTAATCTGTAGTTTTTCAACCAACAAATGCACTTTTTATTTTCGTAATTTTATGTTCACTGCACCCTACATATGTTTCGGCCGTAACTATGCCATCTTCAGGGGCACAAACATATGTAGGGTGCAGTGAACAGAAAATTACGAAAATAAAAAGTGCATTTGTTGGTTGCAAAACTAATGAGTAGAAATACTTTTCAAAATTATTCACAAGAAGCTTAATCATCTGACACCAAAGAGTATAATCCTTCTTGCGAACGTAGTCAACAATTTGTCTGCTTTTAAGGAACCCGAAATCGGGCTTTTGTGAATACAATCATGAAAATTCACGTCCCCAAAAGAAAATGAGTAGTTTTTGAAATCGCAGCGAATGTTAACTTGGTTACATTGTTAGCCAGCAGTACCTTTGTTTTGTTTCTTTGAAATGGTCATTGACCCCTATCTATATTCAGTTAAATCCACTCTACACTACATTAAATTTACTTAGGATTAGCTTTAATATTATCCTACTATTAAATTAAGTTATAAACCAACTGATGCACACTAAAACCACTTTTTAAGTAGCTTTATTATAAAATTGTAGTACTCTTCACCACACAACACGCAGTACACTTCGCTCCCCACAAGAACATTTCACATGCCTTTAATACCACGATACCACACGCCAGCACTTCCGCAATCTACCATCAACAGTACTTTTATAATTTTACAACTTTTAACGAGTCTTTTTACAAGATTTTAGCTTATGTTTTAAAGTGCAGATAGAATATTTTAAATCATGTGTTGAAGTGACTGTAGCTTTTAGCAATAAACCCCCCTGACGATGATCCTAGGATCGAATCACGTGTAGGGGTACAATTTTAACAATTTTATAATAAAGCTACTTAAAAAGTGGTTTTAGTGTGCATCAGTTGGTTTATAACTTAATTTAATATGACGAAGATGCACGGTGTCAACAGTGTGAAAATTATCCTACTATGTTCTGGTCTCCCAAATGTTCATTTCCTTTTGTCTTTTTCAGAATACGAATGTTTATATAGTTCCAATCTCTGCATACAAAATTACACATTTGTATATGCTCAGCACACTGATTTGATCAGCCGTATAATGTTTGCTAAAGTTTACAAATTACGAATATATGTTTTTTTTTGAAAATGATATTAGACTCCAGCAGTACACAGGCCAGATATAATTCAATTAATATAAATTATATATAAAGGAGATAAAGAGAAGAATCATGCTTGGAAGGGTCGCTATGAAAAAGCTAAATAAGATTTGGCAGAGCAGGTCAATAACAAACAACACAAAAATCCGACTTGTCGAATCCCTTGTGTCCTCTGTATGGTTGTGAGACTTGGACTGTTAGTGCCAGCGACATAAAGCGCATTGAGGCCTTTGAGATGTGGTGCTGGCGTAGGATGCTGCGTGTGTCCTGGATGGAAAGAAGAACTAACGCGTCGATCGTGGAATAACTGAAAGTACCTAACCGTCTTTCTACCCTTGTCAACAAAAGAATGCTCCAGTTCTTCGGACATGTTGTAAGGAGAGACGGAGAGAACCTTGAGAAGATTATCATGGAGCGGAAGGTTGAAGGTAGAAGACCACGAGGAAGGACTGCTAATAGATGGGTAGATCAGGTGAAGAGGATCACTGATCTGCCTCTACAACGATCCTTGAGGAAAGCCGAGGACCATCCAGGATGGCGACACTACATACAGGATGTGCTAATATAGACGTTACTAGTGGGGTCACGACACTACATACAGATGTGCTAATATAGACGTTACAGTGGGGTCACGACACTACATACAGGATGTGCTAATATAGACGTTACAGTGGGGTCACGACACTACATACAGGTGTGCTAATATAGACGTTACCAGTGGGGTCACGACACTACATACAGGTGTGCTAATATAGACGTTACCAGTGGGGTCACGACACTACATACAGGATGTGCTAATATAGACGTTACCAGTGGGGTCACGACACTACATACAGGATGTGCTAATATAGACGTTACAGTGGGGTCACGACACTACATACAGGATGTGCTAATATAGACGTTACAGTGGGATAACAAAACTACATACAGGATGTGCTAATATAGACGTTACAGTGGGATCACGACACTACATACAGGATGTGCTAATATAGACGTTACAGTGGGGTCACGACACTACATATAGGATGTGCTAATATAGACGTTACAGTGGGGTCACGACACTACATACAGGATGTGCTAATATAAGACGTTACAGTGGGATCACGACACTACATACAGGATGTGCTAATATAGACGTTACAGTGGGGTCACGACACTACATACAGGATGTGCTAATATAGACGTTACAGTGGGATCACGACACTACATACAGGATGTGCTAATATAGACGTTACAGTGGGGTCACGACACTACATACAGGATGTGCTAATATAGACGTTACAGTGGGGTCACGACGCTCAGCAATGAGTAAAACGACTAGAGAAGAGAGAATATGAATTATGTTTTCTTACCTCGATATGATATGTGAAGACAAGCGTACAAAAAACTAAAGCGACTCTATTTGCTACGTTCACACACTTAAATAATCTGCGTTATCACAAAAAAAAAATTCCCCCCTCTTAATTCAATTTCTGTCTGTATAAAAAAAATGGGAAGTTAACTTTGACTGCCAACGTGACGTACATCAGGATAATCCTCGCTTTCCAGATAGCCACGATTCGAGCAATATAAAACATTGATTAATCGGTAGATTTCAACCTCATATTTACAGGTTACGTCTTGGTAGCATTGTGATCTGTAAATGATCAAGGATTAGGAGGCTTAAGTCTAAATCCCTTAATCCTACTGCCTTGTGTAAACAAAGTGTAAACAAAGTCGGTCAATACTCAGATAAGGCTTTGCATGAACAGCGCTGAGAGTTGGCAAGAAATCTAGCGCAGTGGTATTCAAACCTGGGGTACGCGAAGACATCTTAGGGGGTACGTAAAATAAAGAAATAAATATATTATTTCATGATAAACACTGAATAATCAGGGCCAGATTTAGAGTTAGCCACAGAGACCCGGACGTAAGGACATGCGATTTGGAGCGCCATTTTTTTCTCTCTCTCTCTCCTTTATGCGATTCTTATCTGGGCGGCTAGTTTCATTTTATTCCACATAGTGCATATAATTTTGCTTTGCTAAAATACCTTTGTTCCTTTATTAATTTTTATATGATAGGCAATAATATATTTGTTATTTAATAGCTTGATTCTCCTTTTTCTCATTTAAAACTTATTATTTAATACATTATTTTAAATGTAAGTTATTTAACTTATTTTAGACGTAGATTATAGACTGTGTATAACTTGAATTATGCACCAACAACTTTGGGGGTACAAAGTTAAAGAGAAATTATATGTGGGGGTCATTCATTCATTCATTCATTCTTCTCGTAGTCTGTCTTGCGACAGGTCCGTAGCCTCTTCCAAAGCGAGTTCTCCATTGAGTGCGATCTAGTGCTTCCTCTTTCAATTTCCAGTATCTTCTCTTTTCCTTAAGGTCGTCCAGTAGCTGCTTACGTCTTCTCCCTCGTCTTCCCGTCATTTCTATCCTTCCCCTAACTTTCCTTCAATCACATGTTTCAGAAGGCAGTTTCTACGCAAGATGTGACCAATCCAGTTAGCCTTTCTTCTTTTTCTTGTATGTACGATATTCCTCTCCTCCTTAACTCTGTGTAACATTTCTTCATTTCTCACACGATCGGTCCAACTGATCTTCTCCATTCTTCTCCAGCACCACATTTCAAAACTTTCCAGATACTTCTGATCTACTTTCCGAAGTGTCCACATTTCAGCACCACACAAAGCTATGCTCCAAATGTAGCACTTTACTAGTTTCTTCCTTAAATTTAAGTCCAGTTTGCTGGTGAAAAGATTCTTCTTGTTGAATGCTGCTTTTTGCCATTGCAATTCTCGATTTAATTTCACGTGTACACCTTGCATCATTTGTTATCATGCTGTCTAAATAATTGAAATATTCCACATTCTCCAATTGTTTTTGATCTATCATAATTTTCATTGGGGATGGTTGCCTTGAGATTCTCATTACCTTAGATTTTCCCACATTCATTTCCATTCCATAACATCTTCCAATTTCAATTAGTCTATCAAACATGCCCTGTAGCACGTTTTCTTCCCTAGCCAGTAGCACTAGGTCATCTGCATATTTCACAGTGCGAATTACTTGTCCTCCTATTTTGAAGTCTCCAAACCCTTCAAGAGCTTCCTTGGTAAGGTACTCGCTGTATACGTTGAACAGAATCGGTGACAAGCAGCA